>CM032229.1:143357500-143957500 GCA_019009955.1 Riptortus pedestris | reverse complement strand
TACTGGTCATGTGTCCGAGAGCGACATTCTTCGGCATAGTTTTACTCACAAGTGTCATGAATTGGAAGTCGAAATTTCTATGAAAGCTTACATGAGATGATTGTCGAGGGCATGGCTCTGGTTTCCCTTTTGTTTCTGCATGTAACCATGTACCAAAAACGGTTGTGGGAAGAATAGAGACCCTGGCTAGAAAAGGGTAGTAAACTGTACATAACCCGTCCCAGCTAGCCATAGAAGTTAAAAGTGGAATATAATAAACAAGAAAGCAAAACATACTTTTACCCACTTTAAATGTATTTCAACAGTTTGCTACTGAAAGCAACTATGAAGATCAGACATTTATTGTGCAAATCTTGATTTCGATATGACATGCACTTGGATTGGTCCAAGGAGCGATGATCAATACATTTCCAATCGTAGAACAGCAAAATATACTTTATTTATTTATTTTTATATTGATTTCCTCGTGAGAATTTGTTAAACCGATATTGATAAAATCTTGATCGACTTAATATGGTGGTGATCACCTATTTTATGAGAAAACTGATTTAATGAACCTATTATGAGGAGCAAGAATAATATATTGTTTTACGATATTTAATATTATTTATTTTAAGTGGTAGTATGTTTTTAGAAAAGGAGTGATTGTATAATACGGTATATGACTCATTTTTTAAAGTTGTAAGAGAACTGGATATATGATAATATTAAGCAATCTTATTTTACTATTTTTAAGGCACCATGGGATATTCGTTTTAATTTTTCTGATTTAATATGTAATCTACAATTTTTAAGATTATTAAAAGTGTATTTTTATATCGATACTTTTTTATTTAATGTTATTATATAATTTATCCAATGTATGAACTTCAACGAATTCCAGAGGATTCGATTTTTTGTTATTTTTTTAAATTATTCACTGGAGGTTTATGATGGAAATGGTTCAAAATTTCAATCAGTTATAATTAAATCGGAAACCTGGATGGAATATTGAATTATACAGACGTTTAACAGGACTCGACCACTCCCATCACCATTTCTGTTAATGCTAACGCAAAGTCTGAAAAACACCGTGACGGCGAGATGTTAAAAGCTTTATTAAAAACTCAATGCAATAACACAACATATTTTTAACGATTCATCCCACGGAGAAATAACCATTTTTGCAGTTCTAACTTAACTTTCTGCACCCCATCGTTTACAACCCTTGCCGCTCATATGGCCACTGCAGTTTTTTTTTGCGAAACAACAAAAACCGTTTAGGGAAACGGACTGGACGGCCATTTAACCGATGGCTTCTTTTTTTTTTTTTTTTTTTTTTTTAAATTTTTATTTTCGGCCATCAGTTGGACTGTCCGGCGTTTTAAAGCATTTATTTAATTTGTCCAAAGCCACCCCCTCTGAGTATAAATTCTGTATAATAGCCTTCGACAAGGCTTGTCAAAAATTTTAATTTTTAAACAAGGTTGGACAGTTGGACAGTACATGTCGGAAGGCTGGGCGAAATTGGATTCCTGTATAATAAATATCTTTAATGGAATTTATTCGTTCGATTTATTTTGTATCCCGTAGAGATGATTGATAGATTAAACTTCGGAGAGGGAGAAAAAAAATGGAGTAATAGTCAATCAAATTAATTGTAGTCCATTAAGTAAATTGAGATTCATGCGAGTTATGGATCCTTATAATACTCTTAGTTACAATAAAGCGATATACTTCATGGAGAACCAGAACCTCCGACACTACATCACTAATAATAGCCTTGCTGATACGAACCAACCCTACGCAAATAGTCTATCTTATCATATATCTCTATGTCTACCTCTTATTCTAATTCTTAAACAAAGTTTATATATATTACTTCATATTATTGTGAATGAACCACTGTTGTTTAAACTCTTGGAAATTGTAATAGAATAATTGGAGCTTACCACATTATTTCGGTGGGGTTTTAGGGACTGTGAAAAATAAAAATACTAAATATTACCGTTTCCCAACATCCAAAAAAATAAAATAAATTGTTATGCGGCTCTTTCGGCTAACAAGAACCTCAAAGGATTTTGCTTGTTAACTGTCACTGTTATATTTTGGCGGACTATTGACTTTCCATTGTAATTCCATCATGATTAAGTTTTTTTTTTTTTTTTTTTTTTTTACATTTCTACGAATTTGAAGGAATACTGATTGGTTACACCTAGAGCAATCGAAATGGAAATAAATTTCTGATCCGGTCATAGGTTTACAAAAAAAAAATACCTTCATTTATGACGCCTCCAAACAGGGAAATTCCCTGAAATTACCACTGTCGATGATGTCTATGCCTTCTAAAACCTAAGTATATTGATGTTTGTCCCATGTTATCGATCGCGTAAAGGCTTCTTTAAAAGACATTCATTCTTCACATTTTTACTTAGACAAGCCCTGTAAAACGCGTTACAAAATCCCTAAAACCCCACGGACGCCCATTAAAACTTCAAATAACAATTTATAAGACGTTTATAAACGAGCTTTCTTGTCCCTGATGGCCAATCAGAAATCCGAGGAAGGGTTCTCCGTTTAACGGCCAGGGGGGAGAGAGAAATGATTTAATATTTTCGGACAGGGAACAGCCTGCCACCCATACGCTGTTTATCCCACAGCCTTTATTCCCCTTTCATCTGCTCGCAGAAATGTTTATACTATCAGAAACTTTTAAAAGATTATTAATGGACTGACAAACAAATCAAAAAGAATAGACGAGTCCAACATGCTGTTCGTAAACATAATGATTTATAATTCATTTATTAATAGATGAGATGATGTGTCTCCATGGTATGACATAAACATTTGAATTAGAAATATAATGATAAACATATAATAAAAAATAAATAATAAAAAAATATGAATATATTTAAAAAAAAAATTAGATCAGTAAAAGGATTTGATTCAAAATAAACTGGCTTTGATGCAACTTATTTAATTATTTTAAAACAAATAAATTCTATTCAATTATGTAGAATTAACAAGTAATCTTGAAGCGTCATAGAAGTAGATCCATAATAATGATGGAAGGTATAAATTATTTCTGGATTTGTTTTACACTCTTGTATGAGTCTAATTTTTTAGTATGGAATTAGTTCCACATACTTCAGTGTGTGTTCGAATTCTCTTAAATTCATTCATCGATCTTCGAAAGAGCAGAATGGCGAGCTATGATAAAAATAATTTTTGTTAACAAACCAAAACCCTAGAAATTTCAAAATGCTCATTTGAAGTGGAAATTACGGTCTTAAGAAATCTTATTCGCATTCGTATGAGAGGTCTCGTTACTTAAACACTCTTAACGCTAATTTAGTTCTTAAAGTGTCTATTTTTATATGAGAAACAATTATTGAACAATTTTTTATCCTATCCCCCCGAATTCTACTCAGCGCCGTGAAAAAAATCAAGGGTATGGAACGAAAAAAGAACACCAAGGGGTTGGAAATGGATAAAGAAATGGCAAACTAAAGAAAACCATAGGGAAAATGGATTTTGAGATAAATGACCATACACTGATAACGATCCATGCCAAGGCTTGCCCATTTAAAGGGATTGGAGTTTAGTTTATTTTTGTAATGTCCACTTATTACACTTTTATTTTCATTTTTATAAAGTTTCCTGATTAAATTTTTTTGTTTTAATATAATAAATGCTACTACGGCGCCTCAAGTTTTTTCATAGAAAGTTACAAGAAGTTAGCTGGCCAAAATGCCCGGCTCCCAACTTCTACGAATACTATTAGGCCATACGGAAGAATATATGTTCAAATTCATTTAGTTTAAATGTAATATATATGGAAATCCCTGAGAAAACTCCCACGAAGGCCTTTCCTAGGTTAGACTTTATTCTGTATATTACTTCTCTTAGATTCTCATAAGCTTCCAGTTTATATGTTTAAAATGTAATTCTGAAACAACTACATTGCTTCCGTAATAACGCTTTCAAACTAATAAGATAAAAATAGTCTACCACAATTATATAGCAGTACTCATTTAATTCTATGATCAAGTATATTTTCCCTTGTTTCCCCTTAGAACTCATAAAGTCCAATATGATAGTTAGTTTACAGTGAATAAATGTAACAGCGTCATTTTGAAAACACATTGGTCTGAGCATTTTATAAACTTCTTTCAGCTCCTTGTAATCTGTATAAGAGTCCGCTGGAGTTTAATACGGAAAAACATGACTCGAAATCATGTGTTTCTATTTATTTTTAATTTAAATTGAAGAATATTTAGTAGCATGAAACAAATGTTCGTCATACAGGAGCTGGGCGGTATAAAACATACTATTTATCGATTTTATAAAACCCTAAAAATGACTTGAAATTTAAGTCAGATACGAAAAGTCTCCGAGGGCATTTATTTACAACCTTTTAGCTCCCGACTTTAAATAAATAATCAAGAGCTTCTTTGAGTACATGAAGCGGTTCGGTTAACTGTGTTATTTATTGTCTCTGTTCTCTTGCGCACTGACAGAACGCAGAACATCTTTCGTGGACAAAGCTTGGCCGTGTGTCCATTTAGGCAATTTAATGTTCTCGTTAAGAGCCATACCGTGTACATACAAGTCGGTAATAACATTTCGGCGGGACCCGGGGCCCGGAGGGAGGAGTTTCGAACGTTGGGAGGGAGGAGGAGATTGTAATGAAAAGTGATTCCCTTATATAGATAGTTGTGAACATTAATTAAAGTTTAAAATTTATCCGTGAAGTACAAAGTTAGCAGTGAATGGGGGAAAGCCCCTGAATTAGTCCTTCTAACCCGAGCACAATTACAATAAGACCCAATGGAATAACTAAACCCATTAAAATTGTTCATAGCCCAGCCCATTTCCGACGGTCTATAATTAATTATTATTATACGAGGAAGTTATACTAGAATAATTAGATTTATTAAGAGTTCGAACAATTGTACTCCCTCTGGCCCGAACAGGGTAACGAGCTTAGGAGGGAACGCCCCGCCAAGTTAAACCATTTAAAATAGATAACTTTAAAACAACAAACGCCGGTGGGTATTTCCCCGTTAAAATGGGGCAGAAATTAGTTTTTTTTGTTCCTTGTTACATAGAATAAAGTGTAAAGAAAAATATCACATTAATTTATTATAATTAAACTAAGGATTTCAATTAATGAAACATAATAATTTCTTGTTATCTTGACAGTACAAAATAGTTCGATCAATATTTATTATATCAAATTGATTTATATTTTATTAACACCAATTAGTGATTAAACCAAAATTCCATTTCATGCAATTTTCAATATATTTTTAGGCATGTTACAACCCCATTTACTTTATTTTGAATGCCAAATTTTGAATAGCTCAACCTAACAAAGACACTAAATATTGATCGACAATGAAGCAGATTTATTTATAAAACTGAAAAGGGAATTTTAATGGTTTTGGCCTGCAGTAGCTTGTTTTTCATGGAAGTATTATAATTCATAAATTAATAATTACAGTATTATATATTGACAAGATTTTTTTTTTTAACTTTCACTTTGTAGTACCATGGCAAATCGGGACCCATTCGCTCATACTTTTACTTGAAGGAATAAGTTTTTAGGGACACAAGATTGAATTTTTATATGTATTTATTTGCCAGCATACTCATTTTTTATCCTTTATCATTAAAATTTAATTTATTTATATTACTGTTCAATTAAATTTCTCTATTACTTTATTGTATTTAATTTTGTAAAGGTTGTTGCCTCATTTGAGTAGAGCCATATTATGAAAACAAATAAAAGAATTATATATATAATTTAATATGTTCTTGGGAAGCCTGCTTCAATCTCATGTACGAGGGATTGCATTAAGTGACTTTTTTGTCACATAAAGTTCCCTTAAGACAAATTTATTATAACAGAACTAAATTAACCATTTTAGTCATTAATATTTTAACATAAGTCTAAAATAATTATAAATAAAATTGAATATATTGTGGGAGGACTGGATTAACCATGGAGAATTCTTTTTAATGATTCCTGAAATCAGTTTTTCATTCATTATTGATTGCTGAGTCAGCATATGACATCGACGTCTGCATTAGAAATATTGTTTACAATTAGTCACAGTTCTTAAATAAATAGACCATTATCTAATTCCAAGCAATTATTTGATGATGCATTGCTTTATTAAATTATTAGTTTTTGCTCAACTTAAATTTTTATTTATCATAATCAAACTTCTTCTTCTTGAATAGATTTGTTCTGGAGTTCTGTCAGTCTCCGGGAATTCTAACAAAGATTTCAGATTGTATGGAAATTAAAATTTTTCATTAATATTTCAAATGAATGGGAGGACTGGAGTAGCTGAAGAAGATTTCAAGGAAAAGATTATAACATCTAGAGTGAAACTTGATCTAAAATAATTCCACAATGAGGCAGCGTGGGCTGGGCGTGAGAGGGTGGGGGGTGGGGTTAAAGAGGGGAGGAAAGTGCGTATAACTGCTCCCAAGTAATAACAGAGACACATTAGTGAAAAGTGTGGGGAGTTTCAGTAATATTATACCGTTATATAGATAGTTAAGGATGTTAATTAAACTTTAAAATGTTCTGCAGTGAGTTGGGCCTTCCATGTAAGAGTTGGCGGTGGGTATGCCAGTGCTGCCATAATAACAATAAGATTCAGAATAACTAAAGTAATTAAAGTTGTTTGTTTGTAGGAGGCCCGAGTGGGGGGAGGGCGTTATTTAATTCTGCCCGGCCCTTTCCGAGTTTTATCATAATGTTTAGTTTTAATGAGTCACATTGAGATAAATTGAGCTTTCGTAGCTCTCCGCCAGATAGAGGCACGAGGCCCGGTGTCGGGGGGGGGGCTGTTCTCTTTCCCCACGACTACTGTTACGATTATTGTTACGTTTATAGTTATTATTATAACCCAACCCCCACCCCGCCATTTATTATTATTGTTATTCCCTCTGAACCCTGTCACGACTTTCTCAAGGTTTTTCCATCCGGAGTTATATTTTTTTGCCTTATTTTATTATTATTATTTTTGTTTTCCCCCTTCCGCAAGTTTGTTTATTATATGGAATAAAGAGCGTTATTATTTATAACGATTGTTTCCCCCCGGAGAAGGCGATATGACCCCTCGGCACCTAAACGATAAAAAGGGCCTCCTATAGCATAACTACTCAGCCCTTACTAGGGGATATATACAATATTGGTTTTGTATATACAATCCACGTCCAACGTTACACATGTACTCTATAGTATTATCCTTCCAATTTCTTTGGTCCTATTGAGACCGCGAAGGCAATACACAGCAAACATAACCTTACAGCATTCGCCTCTTCCCCCCCCTAATATAACCTCCTCCGGCTCAATCTCCTTTTTATTCCGCCATCCCCCCCCTTCCCCCCACGCCGCTCTTCCCAATTTATAATTTAGAGCTACATATATTATGCAAGGGTCTCTTTCAATAAAACCTTCCCGCTTCTAGTTACATTCCCTCCCGACATATTATACATAAATATGATATTGTAATAATACATGACGTTTCGAGTGGATTTCATCTCGTCTTAGAATATTGAACGCACCGTATACAATTTTAAAGGAAAGATTTCCTCATACTTTGTAGAACCCTCTTGTAGTAACATATTCCGATAAAGATGGAAACTTTGAACTATAAAAGTTATTCCATAGCTGTAAATTCCAAAAATGCGTATAAAAAAGAGAATATTCAAAATCATCATGAAATTTCTTTGGTTTCATGACCTCCAAGCTCTACTGACAGAAATAGCTTATCGATTTTTTTAAGTCAGAGACAATTTTTTTTTTTTGTGGGTTCAACAGCAATAATATAATAATAATATAATATTAAATGATCGATTTATGTAGGATAGAATGTAGTACAGTTTTAATAAATTATTCACTTTAACTTATATTGTTGCTCTGTTAGAATAAAAATGGTTGTATATTACTGACCTTAAATTGTTCATATTTTGTATTTTTAGACATAAGATGCCACTAATGTATTGAAACTGGTGGTCAAAAATAAAAATATAATAGAGGAAGACTAAATCTTTATTTCTCCCTAATAAAATAACATTCAACTCCCCAGGAAAGGTGTTAAACCGTCGCACAATCGTCCCGAATCCCTTATCATGGTGCAAAAAATCCGAAACCCAACTATTTTTTTTCTCAACCAAGTATATTTTTTTTGTTTCTACATTAATCCTTAACCTTGAAATTATAGTTTAATCATAAATAAGATACAACTTCTAGGAGCTACATTAATTCAAAGTTGCAAGTTTCCAACATCTCGATCTGGCAACTTGTTGATCCATGTTTATCAACGTTACTATCACACTACAAGTAATGTATATCAGTTTAAATTTATGTCTGTCTGATTGCACATAGACGAGACAATGTAGAAACATCGTAATAGTTATAGTATTCAGTCATATAAACTAGGTATGTATTTTTAAATACAAACACTTTTTGGTACCTAATAATCACTTCTGAGAAGGTGTGAAAAAAGCTACCTCTCGAGTGCTCACGATAATTTTTGCATCAGCTGAAAGATGAACTATCTGAAAATCGAATGGTGTAATGTTTGCAGTCTGGAAATATCAGTCGAAGAATGAAAATGAGAGTTTCTATGGAAAGCCATGATATAACGGCTCGAAGGGAGCTCAACCCCACCTGACGTTCAGTACTGTTTCACAAATCATAGCGTACACACCTTCTTATTTCATCCTGTAAGTGTATTAAATATCGGCATTTCCTGTATCTAAGTGGAACGAGTTTGAAGTTAATTTTTTTTTATTTTACGTTTATCATTATACAAACTGGTATATACATATGTACAATACTTTCACTAAGCTATTGTATGTAACAATTAGTAGAACGGCAAAATAAACTTATATGACGAGTTTGAACAGCTCATTCCCTACTTTTCTTTACACAATGCATTACTTTAATTATAATGCATTTTATTTTTTGTGCACTAAATAAATATTCTTGAGCTATAATTATTCATTTATTACTTTTTTTAGGTTGAACAAATAAAATTTCGACAAGAAGAGATTTGGGACATTTGATTTTAAATTCAAATTCAAGCAGTGAATTTTACAAATAAATTCGTATTAAACACAATTTGCTGGAATACGAACAAATACAGAGATAATTGGGTGTATATATATAAGTAATTATTTTGTTAGATGGAGAAAACCCTACTCCTCAACGAAACGTTTTGAAGTAAAATATGAGTTAGGGTTAGATGTTAAAGTAGAGTTTCAACATAAGGAGGAATCCAGGACAGAAGAGGCGCTCTCAATAGCGTACGGGAAAAAACGTGAAACATCCATATAATATTGAATCATATTTGATGGAGAGGGTTTGAGAGAATTATTTCTGATAAGCTTGAGGACTATTCCCTCTAATTAATTAAATCTGATTATCCGATGGATATTTAGAATAATGTAATGTTAAATTGAAGTAAAATGAAGTTAATTATCCGCTCAATAGCGTAGCATTTAAAAACTTTGGATAAATTAGTTTACCAACGCTACTGGATAGGTATACCTAGAAGCAAGCCCCTTCCTCATTAAAACTTCGGAGGAAAATAAAAACATGTCAGAAGAAGATTATCGGGCAGCAATTGATTATTGCAGAGAAAGCTCCTAGTTAAAAATGACTCCAGTAGTGATGGGAGCTCCAGTAATATACAACTAATGAAACGCAACTGAATTATGGTTGGTTTGTAGAACGCATACGAATGAATATTATGTATTTTACAGGATGGAGGCCATATGTATCTGTGCATGTGTGCGTGTATATTTTATATATATATATATATATATATATATATATATATATATATAAACATATATATGGGTGGCACCCATATCCAGAGCAACATGGATAAAGAAATATATAATATTGAATAGCATTCATCATAGTTCACCTCACGATAGTTCAAGTAGTCATGTTTGCTTGTGACAATTCAGAGTGAATAATAAGTGATAGCTTTCTGGGAGAACTATGGAGAATCGATATGCTATTGTTGAGTCTGGTAGAATAAACTTTAAACGGCTTCTAATTAATCCCATTCTCTCATATAAATTGTAATTTCGACCATATAAATTAATTATCATGGAGTATAATCCCTATTTTCAATCATATAAGAATAAAAGTTTTTTTTGTCCAAAAGCGATCCCAATGACACTGCCAGATATTTTATGTATCTAATAACCATTCTTAAAAATATTCTTTTAAATACCTACATCGAGTATGAACTTTATATTCATAGTGATTCAGTGAAGTATACATATTTACGGAGGTTGAGAGTATTTGCTTAATCCGTCTATTACCAAATTACTCCATTACCTTCTACTCATTATTGTTACTTTGCACCCAAAGCTATATGTAAACTGTAGTTTTGGTATTATTGTACGTCTTCCAAGGATTTTACCCTTTCGAAAACGGTGAATTTAACAAAAATACGATAATTAATTCAATCCCTTTAGAGGGAAAGTGGTTCAAAAACGTCCAAAAATGTTCCTGGCATTTTTATTTTCCTCGCAATTTCTCAGTTCAAAGGATATTACCCAGTAAAAAAGTAAGGGAGCTTCGGGAATAAATACACAATAAAATCAATCAGTAAGAAAATAATACGGGCATACGGACAAAAAAAAAACGAAGAAAAATAAATCATACGTGTGTGTTTTAGAATGAATGTTGAGCCAGGTTTGAGGGCAAAAATAAGTTAGAGAATACAAACAGTGACACAGCTTCAAAAAGTACATTTTTTACACTTTTTTTTTATCATGCCCGAGGACAAGGCTTTGAGCTATGACCTGATCTTCAGAGGGCGAAAGAGAAAGAGAGAGAGAGAGATAGAGAGAAAGAGAGAGTCATGTTTAATTTTTCCTTTGACCAGGGTCAATATTGAAAGTATTAAATCATAAAAACCTTAATAGGTCGAATGGAGTATGTCCTCTCGCTCGACGACTCTATCCGCCTTTTATTATTCAAAGTTTTTTTTTTGTCCCATTTTATTCTTTTTTTTTTCGCTTTTTTTTTTTTTTTACAAGTTATCAACTCCCACTCGACAACTTATTCATTTTATTCTGAGCCGGTCGGGAAATTCTAATTACCACTGGATGTTGGTCAATTGGTTTCTGTTGGAGCGTGCCGCCGCCCGATGAAATTTATACAACCATGGTATTTGTTTTCCTTCTCCGACCAATTTAACTTATATATTTTTACAATTTGTCACTTATTCCACTCCATCGAAATGGAACTTACTCGTAACATTTATTTCAATTTGTTTGCCGCTCGTATAAAACTGGGGGGAAAAAAATATTCTTTGTTTCACAGGACTTTTTGTAGATTTTTTTTTCCAAGGCATTATCGATTTTCATTTTAAGCGTAGCTATAAAATACAAAACCAACAATATTTTTGAAAGTATTTTAATAAAAAGTAACACCGTTAAATCCTTTCCTGATAATTTCTTTGTTTTTTTTTTTGTTTTTTCCCCATTTTTTCTTGTATTGATAAATAGTTAAATAGAAAACAGAAGGGGGAGAAAAAAGTAAACATACCTACACAAACGCACACTTATTTTAATTTTATTATCCTTATTAATAATGCGAATGATGTTTTAATTATATAAACCTTATAGACATTTCCATTTTATAATAGCAAACCGTAAAATAGCCGAGCAGAATTTATAAGAAAGAGGTGTGGAAGAAAAGGAAACAACCCAGTCTTAGAAGGAGGAGTATAATTCGCGGAATTAGTTACGGCAATAATAATAAGTTTTTTTTCCCCTACCCCTCCCCCCTGCAAATTAACGAGCGCCCGTAAAATAATTCGCTGCCCAATTAAGTTGTCACTGGAAATACGAGGTGCAATTAAGACCCGGCCGGAGCTGCTTTGCTGGTTGCAGCGAGGTATGCCAGCGCCACCTCATGACGTCATGTTTGGGCTTTTATGACGTAGCATTGTTTACACTGCCTACATCTTATAGGAGTTCTTAGATCATACTTCTTATGGAGGCTCTTTAGTATAATTTTATCTCATTTAAATTATTTTATTATTATTATCAAGTGAAACAGGTTCAATATAACTACTGATATTCCGAGGGTGCTTTTATGAGTTTAAGATTACATAGGATAATGCTGAACGTGAGCACAAGTTTTATCACTTGATAAAACATGGCGACTTGATGGTATAATTGCCGACATTTTAGGGATACAAAGAATGTATTAATTATAAAATCTCTACCTAAAATGAATTAAGTGGGTTGAAGAAATATCAATTTGGGATGTTCTTTAGGATGCTAAATTAAATACATATTTTTTTTTATTTTAACATGTCGTAAAAATTATATTCGTTAACTTCTTTCACTATCCTTTCATTTTAAATAGAGAATTCAAGCTCACCTCCAGATATTTAACCAGGTTAATTTGTGAGAGGATATATATATATGTGTGTGTGTGTGTGTGTGTGTGTGAGAGAGAGAGCTCTAGCGGCAGCAGTTTTTGTTTGATCGTTACTGAACTAGGTATTTAATCGTTTTATGCAAAAAGAGAGATATACTTTGTTAAGGGCTGAAATCAGGCTAATGGGAGGTGCGGGTTTAGAGAGAAGGAATTTCGGAAATTGGAAATATCTAGGTTATTTAAGTCTGATTAAAAAATTGTATAGAACCAATCTTATTGCAAATTGAAAGATCTATAAACGTTGTTCTATACTTATTTTCTTTATCATGAATATTAACCGAGTTTGTTTTTTTTTCGATTTTATAGTTTTTGGCATTCAGTAAACCCCCACTCCTACTCACAAGTGTTTTATACCAGAACGTGGAAAACCTGCTTAGTTCACGCAGCCCCTGAGTGACGGACTTTTACACTTAATTGTTATATTGGTCTCTCTCTAGAGATAACTTAAAGTATTGTTGGAGCTCAAGTTAGCCATGTGAGTTAAAGCGTTGCCTTTAATCAAACTTGATAAACCTAGAGTGGCGAGTTCGATTCCCGCCTGGACAAAGGAATTTATTTAGTGACGGAATTCAGTAAATAAAATCCTAAGTGCCACCCTGGCTAGAAAAGGGTGGTAACCTGTAGAGAACCCGTCCCGATTGGCCTTAGTTCCAAAACGTTGACGTTAATAACAAAAATGTATTGTTGTATGATTTTATTTTTCTTAATGGTTATATTGGACTCTCTCTAGAAAGAAGTTACAAATAGAATTATTTTATTTCATATTGGATTGTATCTAGAGATAAGTTTCAAGTAGAATGACTTGATTTCACTTTATTTTTACCTTAGTATGTCTGGAAAAATAAGTTAATCGCCGAATGTTTGACTTAACTTAAAGGTTATATTGGACTCTCACTAGAGATAAGTTGCATTTATAATAATTTTATTTTTCTTGATAGTTGTAATGGACTCAATAGATAGAAATTACATGAATAAGTATTTTACTTTATTTAACGCTCATTATGTACTTTCTAGATAAGGATTTGTTCATGAGAAGGAAATGACGATGTTATAATATATTTCCTATCAATTAATCAGAAGCCGGAACGGAACGAGTCAAATTCTTAACTGGTCAATCATTAAAAAAAAAAAAAGATACGCTATAAAAGAAAAATTATACATTACCGAGAGATAGGCCATTGTTAACACAAATTGGCTTAACAAAGGGCCAGGAGGAAGAATGAATATGCAAAAGAGAGTAAAATAAATAAGGGTGGAGCAGGTGATAAGATGATTTCTCTAAATGCCCTGTCAGTCGTTGGTAGAGGCAATGTAGGAAGGGTTGTTCTCGGAGGTGGCGCTACCTAGCGGAAAGAGCTGACTAACCTCCAGGTGTAGCCACCACCTGCCCCCGGCTCCCATAGTTTTACTACAGTAATTACTAAACTATGAATTAGTTAATGATTGGCTAACAACTAATTTCCTGAAGAAATCACCCATTAAGATTGTACTATTCATAAAGCGATTTTCGAAAAATTCCTTCATATGTTATCGACCCTACCCAGGAGGTAACGAAAATGAGGTTCGTTAAATAAAAAAAAAAATATATATATATATATATGCCTTTTAACACTCTAGCAGTCACAAGTTTTGTTTAATGGCCACCAAACTCGATAATTAAACGTTTTATGTAAATGATAGTTAACGGCTGATATTTGACTATTTCATTACGAGTAAGATCGAAAAAGTGCATAGATTCAATCATTCCAATTCTAATTTTCTATAATTATTGCTATATTTCTCTATCTTAAATAGTAACTCAGATATATTTTTTAAATTTTCAGTCTTCAGTAAACGCCTCCACTTTTAGTCATCGAACGGTAACAATAAGACATTGTATCAAGAAATGTGTTCGTCAAAAATCCAATATTGTTTCCAACGGGCCTTTATTAGGTGAGAATCATGCAAAAAAGTAGCGTGATGATGTCATAAATTCAAATTTTAACTTCTTGACTGAAAAATGTCTATTTTATCTAAACCGTTATCGTTATTTAATTTTTTCATTAAATACTAAAGATCTTATTAGACAAAGACTGAAATGGGAACGGGAATTTGAAAAAGTTCAAAATACCTCCGTTACTCTGAGGAGGATCAAAATATCTAATAGAACCAATGTTGTCAAATTAAATTAAATATTTTTAAATGAATTAAATGTTGCATTACAATTGTTGTTTTACACATTTTCACATAACTCAAATATTAAGCGAGTTATTCGTACTTTCTTTTTCAGGCAACTTCTAAAACTACTCTTGACTTACAAATACATAACAATGGAGGGGTGAAATTAATACCATTCTAGCACTTGGGAAATCTGCTTAGTTTACGCAGCACCTGCGTGGCGGAGTTTATTTTTTGAAGTTAAAAATGTTGTGACAGAGAATTTTTTTAAAACTAAACATTTCCTGCTAAGGTTTAGAAGACAAATTTAAACTAATCGCACTCATGAAAAATCGCCAACAAGAGAGTTACCTTGTTTTGGGCATGAGATTCCCATTAAAACGAATTATTGTTGAAATCTATGGTTTGGCAACCACACACGTGAGCACAGGTCTTTGATGGCAGTACAAATAATGCTTACATAGGGAAGGAGGGTATTAAACATGCCTGGAATACCATTCTGAGCGTAGGTTCGTGCAAACTATAAAAGAATTTTTTTTTTGATATGTTACGAACACAATTTATTCGTGCAGCGTGACTGGGGGGGGGGCGAAGACAGAAAGCACTTACATGCACCAGTAAACACGACACCTCTTCTGAAATGTTGCAAAATGTTTCTTGTGTATAAAAATGCAAATCCAGCTAGCGGAAGAGTTTTATTCATTTTCTTGGCTTTATTTAAATGTGCATTATATGCAAATGGCCACTTTAGTTGGGAATGTAACAATTTGTGGAATGTTCCTTCCTGTTGTTTTCCCCACTATTGTGGTTGTGATTATTCTTGGAAAGATTCTCTCTAGGCCGTAAAAGGATTATGTCATCTTGTTGTTTTAAAATCAAGCGATTCCGCATAGTGGCAGAGCCTCATGAATTTAATGGGATTTTAAATAGTTTCACTGTTTTTTAATCATACATAAACTATTTTGTTATATAGTCATTTTATAAAATAATAAAAAATACACTAATAATACAATATAATATTGCACTTGGAAGCTGTGGTGGTAGAACTTAATTCCAACTTAATATTTTAAATTTTTGTTTTTACATGCACAATTTCCAGATTTATTAAATTAGCCAGGACTCCAACATAACCCTCCTACATCACTAACTACGCCACAGACACAAGTGACAACATATTCCATAAATTATTCCCTTTTTTCGCAAAATCTACACCCCCGCATCATTGGCGAATTAGTTTAAACTCTTGATTAAATGCACATAACGGGCAAATAAAAGTTTTTTCTTTCTTTTTTTTTAATCAATAATATTCTGTATTTCGTTATATAACTATTACAGGGGCCTGGTGGCCTTAGGAAGAAGGATAAATAAATAAATAGCATTGAACAAAAGAGAATACAAACAAAATAATGTTCAACTAAATGAAATGAAAAACTTCAACATTTAAAATTTTAGAAATAGAAGATACCACAAAAAAATAAAACAAAATGATAGAGCATAATTAAAAAAAAAACTAAATTCTTCTATGAAAACTAAGTAAAACTAAAAATAATTAATCCACTCAAAGCTTCTATTAAGGAAGAACAAATGATCTTATCTTACAAACAAAAGTTTTGATAGATGAGAAGAAAGCTCAACGAATAAAGGTACCGAAAAACATGTTCCTTTAAGTAACACTAACACAACATAAATCGAAATTGAAGTCTGTACAGTTTTCTATTATTAGGCTTGACAACAGGAACAATACATTGTTCAAAATTAAAATCTAACTATACCAAAAAACAAAATTGCCCTGTAATGAAACGACACTATTGGAATATTGGTTTTATAGACCCCATTTATGAGCCCGAAACGATTGATAACATGTGTAGTTGTACTATTTAAAAGGGAAGAATGATATCAGTTATTCCGGATTGGAGTATGTTATGTTGGCAGCCTCACAATGGACGTATGGAAGGTCATTAGAATTGTTGCCCATGCGAACCAGTGATTACTCACTGATGTTAATGACTTTTTCTACTGATAAGAGAAATATTAAGTTTACACTTAATGCTAATTCACAGGGTATTTATTTTTAATTGTTTTTCCCCCAATTAAAGTCTAGAAAAATGAATCACTACGGTAAAAAAAGAATAAAAAAAAAACGAATTCCAGAACGTCAAAATGGTCCACTAGAGACGTTTTGACTCCTTAAAATAGAATCAATTTCAAATAAACGCCACATTTGTAACTAATTTGTTTAAGGATAATATTAAAAATTATAGTAACATAAAGAACAATCATTAGATCTATCATCTTAATTTATCAATTACATTAGAAGGGTTTTTAATTTTAATAATATATTTTTCTTCTTTTGATTGCCTGATGTTTTCATAAATTCTTAAATAATATAACTTTGTGATTCTAATGTTTTAATGGATTTTTCTGATACCACTGGTTTTTGATGTATTTATTTTTTGTCCATTTCTTTTTCACTCTTGGAAAGATTATAAGTGAGAAAATCTCAATCGTTGTAGAGATGATTCATAAGTAAAAATTATCGTTGCTTATACAAGATAAATTCATTGATTAACTTTTCGCGTAGTGCTGGGATCGTAGAAATTAATAGGAAAAATGAGTTATTTCATTAGGTTACATTCACAATCACAAAAGAAATAAAACAGGAAAATAGGTAAAATGTAACTCTAGAAATGTTAATCCATTTTCCTAGGGAATACATTTTAGTCTATCTGGTACAGTTTATAACTAGAAGAGAATTTACGTTCTTTTCCTCCTCAATTCTATATTTTTTCATTTGCGTTCCTCTAATTGATTGGAGACTACAATACTTTCTACAATTGTTCTCAAAAATATGTTCGTAATAGGTTTGACAACTCTTTAAAATTCAGTCAAATTTTGCTAAAGAGAAAAAGAAAAGAAAATTATTTGAAATATGAAAGTCTACAAAAATTGTGTATATCTCAATTAAAGTTAGAAAGGAATATGTAATAGACACTATTTTGGAGCTGCTTTCATTCTAACTTAATTAGGGTATAACTTTTCTCCAAAATGTATTGAAAAAGTAGGGGAAAAAATGGGGGAAATGTACATATGCAGATTAAAATTTATGAAGAAAGAGCCATTGGGTGGAGCATACTTGTCAAACAATATGTCCGAATTCGGGGAATACCTGACACCGTGTCCGACATAGGCAGCTCACTTATGAGATTTACGGACAAATAACACGAGGAAATGGAATATGGAAATAGGTTAGCAATGATATAAACAAAAAAAAAACTGGAGCCTTTTATTAAAGTCATTTGCATTGACTCCAATATTTGGGCCCTTCTGATTCAAAAAGCAGAGGAAATATTTTTACATTTCATTACTATTCATGGGGATTTGCATGTTTTTGTTTTATTCCACGACACCATATACTTGGGAGATAATGCAAATTTTAGGTTGAGATGTAAAACATCCATAATAATGGGTATTTTAATATTTGTATTAAATATTATGCAATTATAAGTTTCGATTTCGAGAATTTTCGTTTTTCTTGGAAAATTGAAGATAAGAATTCATTAGATCATGCTATAATTCTGGAATAACAACGAGACTTGAAATGAACTTTTATTTATCCAATGAGATATAAAATAAATTTGCAACCAACGCCACATCACCACGTCAAAATGAAATGTTTAAAAATAAATTGGACCATACGATATGAACGAAATTTGGATAAGATATGTGTAAAGCAACTAAAAAATGACAACAAAAGGAACTAAATATTAAGATAGTGGTAAATAATGGGCATTCACCAATATAAAAAAAATCCTAATTTACAAAAGAAAAAAACTGTGGTTTATTTATTTTAGTGAACATCCCGATGTCACCCTGATCCAAGAAAAGCCTTACATAAAATTAGTGTCATCACGAACCACGGATGAAAAATTAAAACATTGCAAAACCTCTCTATTAACGCACCTGGCAATTGAATCAAATCTAAATTTAGAACAAGCTGTTTAATTAAACATAAATATTATTTTGAGCTCAAACGCCAAACACGGAATTTTCGAGCAAATCCCACTCCACTCGATTTGACAATCAGATGAAAATTTAAATTTTTCGATTGCCCAGAGGGATTTTCCGATTGCATTTGGAGTCGAGAGGGATTATTAAAAATCCCCTCCGAGCACGGCGGGAACACAATTAGCACAATAAGCATTAGTCCCGTCGAAAAGCACGTCGAAAAAATTATGCAAGAGAAACAGATCGCCTCAATCTCATAAGAGGAAGTTATTTGGATCAATGAATTTCTAATATTGATCCCACTTGCATTAAGGCAATGCCTATTGACAAGAAAAGAATAATAAACATAATTAAGGATGTGAAATTCACATTTTTCTCAATATCATCGGGTCAATGACGTGTCACGGTATTAACATTGAAAATTCTTCTATTATTTAAATACCGAAAAAACAAGGCTCACAAAGGTTATTTGCATTGGTTACTTATAGAGAATATGATTAATAATTCATAATTACATGTTAATATATACAGAATTGAATATGATCCTTGGACGGAATGATCTCAGGCGAATATCGGAATTTTGTAATATCATGCTATCCAGTCTACGCAAAACTATCATATAGGCGTGAGCATTTTTATATTTTAAGGTCGTTCAGCAACACACATTTTCGATTTTCCATTTAGGTTACATAGAAGTAATTGTCAAACAAATTTATAAAACATTCAAAGTAGCATCTTTTTTGGATCTACACGGTTACATGTAATTGTAGGTTCCAAATAATTTTAAGACAATTCGGTGTATAAGTCAAAACAGCTAAAGCAAAGGGAATGTTAATTTATGATCACAAATAGGACGGGGTGCGACTTTGACTTCGGAAGGTTTACTCCCTGGAAGTTGGCCAGCTAGTCAATGATTTAGGTAAAAAGATGATAGACTTTCGTTTGGCCACCTTAAACTCTCAGGCCACCAGACCCAGACATGATATCACGTTAGATTTGACGTCTTATCTTCGAAGCAATCGGGGTTATAGTGTGTTTAAACTAAGCGAATATTTATGACTTCAAGGATGTCGGTAGAAAAACTGCAGAGCGCGCGGAAAGTGCTGACAGCCAGTTCAAGATTATACATATTAAGGAACGATTGGTTCTGTCGCGTTACAGTGCGAGCTGTGCGTGAGTCTAAGGTGTTTAAGAGTGGAAATCTTTTGTGGACACCTCTGAGAGGTTGTGTTTCAATAATTCAGGTGCCTGGTAACTGTAGAAGTTGGCCAGTCGGCGGAGTGTGAGAGAGAGAGAGAGAGAGAGAGAGAGAGAGAGAGAGAGAGAGAGAGAGAGAGGGGGAGAGATTCAACAAATTATCAGAGACACGAATAGACAAACTTTGGCCACATTACTACTGTTACAATTACAGACAGCGTGGCGACCGCCCGAAACTCACCCTCCGTTTCTATATAATAACATAAATCGGCTAGGCCATGCAAAGCTACAGTTAGGAGTCCCACTCCCGGACGTTCATTTGACTAATGTCCCATCAGGATCTCGTGCCTCAAGGCGCTCTTTCAATTTGGTTTTCTTACCTCGCTCTTGAGTGCCCATTCAATCTCGACAACTTTCTTTTAATATAGCACTTTAGTAAAGTTACAGCCTTTTCTATTACTTGGAAAAGGGGTTAGGGTAATGGATAAAAGGCGAGTGAAGAGCACGAGGCTACTTCTCACCCGCATTATTTGTTCTCGGAGTTCATTACTAAGGCTTTATTTTGATAAGTATCGACTCGAAGGGTTTTGATTTTACAATATCTCGCATATTTACATGAATCGTTTAAATAGTGAAAATCTATCAAATAAATGTTGAAGTCTCTAGGAAATATAATCTTTCATAAGATCGCCCATATTTGTATGCATCTCACATAGTTGATATTTAATCTAGGGAATAAGACGTCTCATGATATATCAGCTTATTGTTAATATGGACAAGTGCTAACATGAGAGGAAGGGGTTTACTGAGCACCGAAAACTAAAAAAAATAATACAAATATCTCTGCTAATATCGAGGTAAAGAACGAATGTATAGAACAAGATTTATAGAAAGATGGTTAGTTCTATGCAATTTATTGATCCAACTCATGATGAGGAAAATATTTATGCATATAATTTTGAAGACCTGTTTTCCATACTGTCCTCCATGTCGACTGATGGAGATTTGATTTTTTTTTTCAAGATTCCGTCATAGGGTACATTCTTGACACTGAGGGGAAATCTGGTAAAAAGGAAGATTTTGAGTAAAATGGAGTTCAATATGCAAAATATGGAATCTCCATATTGAACCACAGTTTTAAGAAACTCTTCCCCATTTGTGGCTATCTTTTCCAAATTCTAGTTTCTGGCCCAAGTAGAAGCAAGCACCAGTAATGCGTATTTGAGTACAAGATTTCATTAACATTTCTTATAAAGGAATGTAAAGTATAATTTCAAAGAAAATATAATTATGTAAGAAATAGTAGGTGATAGATATTCAGATATATTCTGACCATTTTTAACAAATGTGAGGTGTAAAAGGACCAACCACAATTTGTCTAATTTGAAGTATATTAATTTAAAGGGATGTGAAAAATTAGAAACAAGTCCAAAGAACCAACATTAGGCACTAAATATTTTTTTGAAATACATTTTTATGTTTAACTCCGAACACTTTTTATTTTAATTTTTCATATGTAGACTTGGTAGGTCGCTGCAAAAAGGCTAGAATTCACCTATTTGATAATCAAAATTCGTTTTTGCAAGTATAACTAAGAGACTGATAGCAATACAGATCTAACTATTGTAAAATTTACACTTTAATTTGTTGGCCAATTTGTTTGTTCCAAATACATTCTTGTATTTATATTTGTTATTTTAATATCCTGAGAACTGCTAAGTAGTTAAACGCATTTTGCACTTGTTCTTGCTTTGACCATTTATTTTTCAAGAGAATCAAAGTAAGTGGAAAACAGAGTTATTTCAGTTATAATGTGCCAAGAATGACCTTTATATATTTCTCTGATTTTTATCTGTCTTCATCCATTCCATGACTGCTATACGGAGTCTATCTATAATTTAGATTCAACTAATGCTAATGATATGGAAAATATTACCATAATTCCAATTGTTGGAGGTTTATCTGCGACGAAAACACTTTTACGTATTAGTGAGAAAATGAGAAACAATCTAGCGAAATTCATATTTCAATCACGTGATGTAATACTGTTACTTCAAAGCACGAGAAGGACAAAGCGAGTATTCCCCCCCTCCCCTTTTTTTTCAAAAGTACTTTTTAATAATTTCGGCACTTTGACTAATTCATAGGGGCTTAGAACAAAATATTGCTCATTCGCTAATGCTTCCAAGGAGACAATGACTCTCTAAATGACAAAGCAAAGCGTAGGGGACTTGATGGCATCCTTATAAATAAAACGGCAAAAGTTTTTCTTCACATTTTTACCAGCCATTAAAAATATAGCTCCTTTTTCATTTTACTTATGCTAGATGAACAGCCATTACGGCGAGGAAAGCTTGAAGCTTAATACTTTGAGATCATTGTCTCATAATCTTTTGTCTCAGACGATATGTTGGCGGAAGTAAAAGCAAATAAACACTAGGGAAGAAATAAGAGTGGAATCGCATTACAAATATTTGCTGATTTATAATCAACCTAATGAGCGAAATAAATAATATAAAAAAAGACTTTTGTTAATATGTGAAATAACAAAAAATAAAAGTAATGCAAAAGTGAATCTAGTTATCCGTTGACTTACTGCTGTTGATTAATTTCTTGCTTGTATTGAAGATACTTACCTGTAAAAAAAAAAAAAGATTTAGTTAAATTGTACAATAACTTCAAAACTACTGTACATTTAAATAGGAAAACACACATTAATAATGAATAGGGAGTACAGAAATTACTTATTACTCCAATTTACTTAAGAATAATTGATTCAAAGAAATTCTCATTTTACATAATTACTGGTAATGAATTTCAATATATGTATATATGTACTCACTATTTTTAACGTTTTTAAACTTAACATTTATCCATTTGAGGAGTTTACTCACACTGTAAACCTTTAATAACACTGTATTTAAAACGAGTGACAAGAAGGGGAATTATAGTTACATTTTTGCATCGCAAATTTGTATTATATAGTGAAAAAGTTCGTCTGCAAAAACTATGAATATTTCCCACGTGTTCAAATGTCTCCAAGGTGAGCAAGACTTGGAATTAAAGCTGTACATGAGATGCTTAGTGATGCAATAGTCCTAAGTGAAATGCCAATTCTTGATGTGGGGGCTATCTGAACACAGAAAATTAAAAAATACAAGGAGCTGCGTGAATATTAGACTTAAAGAAAAATGTCCTATAGGACTACTAAAAAGAGAAATATTTGCTGTTGTACATTTTACTCTTTCTCTAAACCCCACACAATATATATTTCAATGAAGCCCATTTCTAGACTCCTTTATGAGTACAACCTAAATTGCTGATTTCCTTATGGAAAAAAAAAGAATGATTAAGAAGAAATAAGATTAATGCAGAACTTTGATATTAATAGCTTAATTCAAAGAAGGAGAAAAATGCAGAAATTAATTTCTGAACTTTCCATTATTTATCAAGCATTCTTTTTGCGATAATTATATTTTTATAGAACCAACAACAACTCTGAAGCTGTCAAAAATTGAATACGAAGAAGTTGGAAGACGTAAAGTTGCAAGTTGTGTTAACGCAAAAGCTCTGTTCAATTTCATGTTTTATTTATATTCAAATTGAAATAGAAATGACGAGGACGACGATTCACTCACCGTCAAAAGGAATGCAGTTATTATATAAATGAGATATTCGTACATTTAATTTAGCAAAAACATCGGATGAAAGTAAAAAGACCCCTGGAGAGATGTTGGCTCATTCATATATAAAGCTCTTTTGCATGACGGACGATATTGCATACAAAGATTAGCATCTAAATGAAATCCAATAACTCTCGTTCACAATTCGTTCTTATGAGATCGATAAAACCCAAATCGATTCCGGATTTACTTTTAGCAATTGCTAAAAAATATGGGAGAAACACAGCTTACCTACGTCATTCATGAATGTATCACCGGATCCAGAAGTATTTCGCCGAGAAAAAATTAGTATAAATGCTAGTTAAATGAAATTCATTTTACCTAATTAAAATACACAGAAAATTTGTTTTAGCGATAAATAACATTTTTTCGGAGTGATAAGTAAACAATTATATATGTTTATCGTTAATGTTATCCCTACAATTAATTATTCCAGTTGTACCAGTGTAAAACTAAAAGGAATTCTCAAAGTTAATTCAAACATTTGGATATCAAAAGTTGGTTATTTTTTATAATAATCAGCAAGCTTAATTATGAATACTTAAAGTTTGTATTAAATATGTTGATGACATATTAACAAGGAATAATAAAATAACGTGGAAAAATTAGTTGATGTTATCAATGAAGTACAAATTCACGTATAAGACTAAACTTATAATTGATATCGTAATAGGTTTTTCATCATTAAATGTATTTATCAATCTTGAAATGAACTAAATGACGGCCCTTTGCTATTAATATTGTATTTCTTAATTAACAGATTAATGAATGACGAGCAATCTCAAGCGAAGAATGGTAATTTTGATCTTGAAATTTTAGTTTTATTACCTAAATTTACCCGGGATCTGTAAAGCCATTAATATATTTTTTCAATTTAGTGAGCAATATTTTATATTATCAGTGAAAATTGAAATCTGTCTCACGGGTTAAGTAAGAAGATTTCTCATGATGTCATCTGCATATCCTGTTCTCTTGCACTGTTCAAGCAATCGCTTTATGCAAAAAAGGCAAGAAACTCAAACTGGGCATTAGATTGGCATAATAAGTGATATAATAACTTAGTGTGAAAACCTCATTAGAAGTAGAGTAAACAAAAAAAAATTAGTCCGGTAATTTTTGAACTAGAGAGAAATGTATATAATAAAAAAACCGAAGGAATGACCCATAATGGGGGTATGTAGGAATTTACATTTCACCAGTTTAATAAATTCCTGATAATCGTGGTCCGGCTTTTATGTTTATGATAACGATTTTTAATATGAAACATTTCGAAATTAGTTAGGAAACAATAGAACAAAAATTTGGGCGAGCTAGACATATAACAGTTGTATATATATAAAGTTTGCCAAATATTATCTTAATTGCTGATTTAAGGGAAATCTGCTAAAAGCTACATTAGTGAAGGCTCATCCTATCCTGGGCAGTTTACCGTCGCACACCGATAAATCCAGCGTAATGGTTAACTTTTTGCATAAATGTGATTTATTTTATGCTCGCACGAGTGAGGGGGGGGGGCATTTTAATACACTTTATAAGAGCCCCCAGCAAGGCCGGCCGGCAATATGGACCGCCGCTCCTCCCTTCTACCGCGGGCCTTCGTCACTTTAAACTCTTCTGGAAACCGCTGAACATCACTTTAAGTAACGAGTTAATGTTCAACGTAACCACTTTATTTAAATACAGCCGTTTCCACGGGACCACTTATAACCCACACTTTACTTTGACTTTAAAGCATGCATGCTATGCCACTTTTATTTTAGGTTGTCACCACTATTGTTGATTGCATTTTTCAAGTTCCCAGAATAATATGAAGGAAGCATTGTAATCCCGAAAAATTTAGTTTTGTCGTATAAATATAATAACTATAAATCCGTTTTGACTATAAAATTTTTCTCCAAATTCATCTTGACTAGCTACGCCGAGACGACTGCACATATCTACCATAATTCAGAAACGTCCAAACTTAGTTGAAAATGTAAATTTAAAGCAGATGCAGAATCTAGGTGTGCCCACCCTTTCAACAGAAATTGACCAACTATTTTTTATTGTAAAATAAAAAATAAACACATATATCTTCTTACCTATTAGAGACATTGAAAATTTATATACTAAATGCTATTCTTATCATAAAAACCTCTGTAAATTATGTATCGAGACATTTACTCATCACGAGATATCGTAAAATTCAAATAAAATAATTTTGAGTTAACCAAAGCAATAAAACCGGAGTGCAAAGAAATCATATGGTGTCCACATGAGATATTACCCAAAAGCCAGGATCCAAAAATAAATTGATAATTATGGAATTTTTTAATTATCAAATTAACGAGATATAGAAGGCAGGGATAATTCTAGAGATCTAGTTAGAAATTATGCAGATGTATAAAACGCCTAAGAAAATACACAATGACCGCAATTAAAGAGAAGAATAGTCGCATAACAGAAGTTGATGGAATTAATATAGCCATTAAAGGTTTTAAATTGAGTCTTTAAGAATGTGAATATATATTTCTTTACGTTCTTTTATATAATATACCTATATACAAATTAGAGAATAATCCTTTCTAATAGCCATTCATATGATATATGAGATATTTTAAATATTTAGTGTATGAAAAATAATTATGAAAATTGTATTTCTACATTAATAATATAGATTTTTTTAAAGAATCATAAATACTAAAAATTATTGCCGATAGCGCCCTCGATTAAAGATAACACACTATTTCACGGTTTAAATTATTTCTATTGTTTTACAATTCATAAATTATTCAAATAGCATTGCAGTGCTAAGGATTGTGAAAATAATTAATTTATATGCCATAACAAACGAAAATTAAGGTCAGCCGTTCTACATCGATCGGAGCAAATGACGTAAAACTTTCTATAATAAATATGCAAACATTTTAAAAGAAGACATTCATATTTTATTCATAATTTATTCAAATACACCGAGAATTATAAAACAGCTCTGATTAAATTTAAATAATCTCTACATAAAAATAAGGGGGAGAAGAAAGGGCTGAAATAAAAGAAAAGGAAAGTCTCAGCATCGACAAAGAAAGCAAAACTTAGACAAAGAACTATAAAAAAAATACCCAACTACGATTTTGTGAGGGCACAGAGCATGTTCTGTCACATATAATAGAACATTACACACTATTTCTATGTAAACACAAGAGTTTTTTTTCCAGGCAAAAAATTAAGTGATGAAGTAACTCGGAGGACTCATATGCTTTCCTTTTGATATTATATTAACCTAGGGATAACATAATTCTAACTATTTATTTATATAACGTCCACTTTTTGCAACTAAGACCAATTGAGATTTATTTTTTTAATTGCTAACGAGCTCAATTGTAGAACTCGTCTCAGTAAAATATTTATAAAAATAACAAAGTAACACAAACAAAAAAAGACAAATATAAAGGTAACAACCTCATGAATTGAATAAAATAAATTATAAAGCATGAACTGATATTGAACCTTAGCAACATACGAAGCCCTCCCCCCAAAATACAAACAGCAACTAATGTATGAAGTCAATGATTCCTTACTTAGTAAAAAAAAAATATGTTATTAGAAATTGTATGAAAAAATGCACAAATATATATTTATACGATTGATTAACTTGCCAAAAATAGAACAGTAAATATAAAAAAAAAATTAAAAGTTACTTGTCAAGAAGAATAAGTTGCATTTTAGCAGATTTCCTTTAGGGGAAATCAGCTATTGAGGTTGTATTTTCAAAAAAATTCTTCAAATGACAATCGATCCTACCTAGAAGATGACGAAAATGAGGTCCGTTCAAAATTATGTATATATTTTATATATATATATATATATATATATATATATATATATATATATATATATACACACATTGTTTGTCTGGTCGATTCCAGACTCGATATTTAAACGTTTTATGTAAAAATGAAGGCCAAGTTCATTGACGGCTAAAATCGGAGTAGTGGATGGAGGATTTCGAAAATTTTTATTAAATCAATCTTATTGTAAATGTAATTTTCTATAAATGTGGTAATGTATGTTTTTTTCATTATCTTGATTATTAACCGAGCCATTTTGCATTATGTGGTTTTCGGCCTTAAATAAAGCCCCACTCCTGCTCATGTCATATTAACAATAGGCTGTTATATTATGAAGCACATTATTTGAAGCCTAAATACCAAATATTATTCTGAAAATATGTGGGAAACTTAGTTAACGCAGCCCCTGCGTGAAGGACTTTTTGATTTTGTTACGGATCTAAAAAAACAAACAAATCTATTTAAGGGCATTAAATGTTTTATTATTGTTCTATTTACAGTTTTCAAACGTTTGCCCGAGTTATCCACTTTGTGTTTTGTTTATGCTCTTGGTAACCTTAATCATTAATTACACTATTTATTTTTTATACTTACATGTTGGATGAAGTAGTTCTAGACAGTTTTTCACGAACAAAAATACTACTTAAATAATAATAATAGATGCGAACATTGATGAACAGCTGATCAAATTCAGCTGATATGTTTGCCGTCTTGATTTTTTTTTTTTTTCGAAGTAAGGTTATATCTCTATGAGTTATTGCTCAAAAATTGAAGTATAACGTTAATTGCGGATAGATAAAAAAGTGTTTATAAATTTATATATGTGGGACGACTTTAATGCAAGAGTGGCCACTATGATACGGAAGGGCGATTAGTTACAATCACCAGTGACCTTGCGTCCTCACACAATTGAATGATATGTAACCACGAACCAAGATATTCTACGAATGCTCCGGGCATCAGTCCACCTCTTCTTACTGATTATAATTATATATGCTTCAAGGATCATTTTAATATCTATAATATTGAGCTTATGTAACCCAGGGTTATATAATATATAAAATTATGAAGGATAAGTAGTATGTTTAGATGGCCGTTTAGTACCTGTGTTAGTAACATTCAACCGTCAGTGTTTCCCTCCCGTGTCAACACTGCGAAGAACTTATGACACAATATATTTCAAAATACGTTCGGAAGTGTTACAACTCTGTTTATTAGAGTTTTAAAATTTTCCTACAACATATTCTTTCAAGGACTACATACCTAATATTTCAAAAATGTACCGGCTCTTTAAAATAAAAATAATAAATAAGAATACAAAAAACTGTGTCAAATAATCTGTTCAAATTGTTATCTATCTACAGAATGTCATAAAAGATTAGTCTATACTCTGGGGTTGCCTCTTTCAAGTAATATTGAGCTTAATATTTTATAATAAATTTACTAAAAGTTAAATTGACCGACTACCAAAATTAAAAGTTAATACCACTTTTTTTTGTATAACACTGTGAAAAAAAAAATGTTTTATGCAGAGAAATGAGAAATTTAAAGAACTGGCAGTTTGTATTGTAGCATTCTTCTGTTTGACAGGATTTCACGTAATATATTACAGAAATATTATATTATTGTGAAGGGTTATTTTTTATTTCTATATAACTGATGACATGTATGTATAACGTTTCCCTGATAACAAGTAGTAAAGGGTAAATATTTTTTTTGATAATAGTTTCAGTTTTATAATAGTGATGCCTATTATGATAGTTTGATATTGTCTTATCTAGAGTCAATGGCGTATGCATATTTGTAGGAGTAAATTAATTAAAATAATACAGAATTATAAGCTATTGCTCATAACAGACGTTATTCCTATTTTTAGCAGATTTCCCTTAAGGGAAATCAGCTATTGAGGTTGTACTCATGACGGAATTTTTGAAATTTTTCTTCAAATGTCCATCGATCCTACCTAGTAGATGACGAAAATGAGGTCCGTTCAAAACTGTATATATATATCTATATATATATATATATATATATATATATATATATATATATATATATATATATATATATATATATCTATCTATCTATATATTTGTCTGTTACCGCTCTAGCGGTCGCAATTTTTGTTTGATCGTTACCAAACTCGATATTTAGTCGTTTTATGTAAAAAGAAAGATCAAGTTCGTTAACGGCTGAAATCGGACCACGGGGAGGGGGGGTTTAGAGGGGAGGATTTCCGAAAATTCAAAATATCTCCGTTACTATTCGTCGGATCGAAAAATTGTACAGAATCAATCTTATTGCAAATTTAATTTACTATAAATATTGTTCTATACATTTATTCTGTATCTTGAATATTAACTGAGATATTTGCATTTGTATTCTGCGTGTGGTACCAGTAGGCTATGTTCGGACTTGCTGGCGAGAGCTCTGGCGGCCTTTTCCATAACTATCCGTCCCTCGTGAATAGATTTAGAGGTTAGGTTAACTGTGTTTTGGGGCTAGAAACTACTGGGTTATTACGCCCTAAATAATGTTTTAGGTTTAGAGGTTTCTTTCTATTACAGTTGTTATTAGGCAGATTTCTCTATTGTAAAACTTCACGTGGGAAATCTGCTTAGTTTACGCAGCCCCTGCGTGACGGACTTTTTTGTTAATTCGGAAATATCATAAGGTATTTACAATAGCTGCTGCTCACATTCTAAAATAATTTATTCGTGACATCATTATATAATGAGTTATTGAATAGTTTCCATAATAGATTTTCCGGAATCCCACCTTAAATATCTTAGCACTACTCTTCCGCGCCGTTTCCAAGTTAATCTGTGATTACCCCATAGAGTTAACCATAGAATAACGAATTTACAAAATCAACGCTTTTCCAAGAACCAAATATTTATAAATTTACTTTACTAACAATCTGCTGCCTCGAATCGAAGAGTGATATATTACTTTTATTATCAACTATACAATGGGTTATTTTCTTATGTTTCGCAAATAGATTTTGCATTCATTACTTAGCCATTTGCATACTAAAAGCATTGTGTCGTTTTGACAGATGAAATGTTTATGATTATGTTATTCTGACTCATTTCATTTTAACTGACAGGAATTCAAGCAAGGGCATAGGTGCCTTTCTGTAGGAAATTAAAAACGATAAAAAGCAAAAGTTTTGTTTGAAATATGTGACATTTAATAAAACAGTTTTTATTGTTTGGAAAAGTAATTGTGAACTATAGAACTGTATATAACTAGTTTTCCATTATTATTATAATAATGCAGTAAATCATTTTGTAATGAGCCTGTCACAAGTATTCATGGCTGGATTTTATAGGGTAAAGATTTCTACGAGGCACAAAATGCCCCAAGGATTTTCGTAATTCTTAACTTCAAATCCGTTAACCTAAACTTTCTTTTTTAGGTATAAATAGGAATTCATTGAAGTAAAAAAAAAAAATATAGAAATAAAATATTATAAGCAATTCAGACCATTAATCAATTGTGAAAGCAATGTTAGGATGATAGATGTTAAATATCTGGCACTAAGCCGTTTGCTTTGTCCTTTGAACAGGAATGTGCTAAGAATCATGGTAGTGAACTAGAGGAGAGAATTACTTGGAAGTGCAATGGTTTTCAGTTGCCTTCTGCTTGATGACTCTATTTTACAAAAACTTCGCACAACTTCATTTCTCGCTTAGTAAGAACCCTGTGTAAAGGACATTTAAAATTTAATCAAGATACAAGATATTCAGATGATATGTAAAAGAATAACGTGGAAATGACAGAAATGATTTTCTGTATTCTGAATAGAAAATATTAACTCTTAATAATGTAGTTAGAATACAACATATTGAATAGAATTTGTAAAAAAAGAACTTGATGAATAAAATAAACTTCAAATATTTTTCTAAAACAATAACAGGCATATTCACAATTTTTTAGGTAAGGATCATTCCCCGTAGGATTTGTGCCATTAACGACCTCGTCCTGTATTTTTATCCAAGAGATCAGACACGTTTTTCCTGTTCTCTGCTTTAGGATCGAAGAACATTTAAAGGAATCATGGCGACAAGACAACCTCCCACCTGGAAATTCGCTATTCAGTATAAATTACAATTGCATTGGATATATTTTTTTTCATGCAGTGGCAACTACTCCCATCACCAATAACATTTTTTTCTTTTTAATGAATGGTCTTGGTGATAAGGTAATCAGTAATGATGTAATACCTTATTTGGGGTGTAGTAGGCGATGGTTTAGGAAGGGGTAATTGGAAAGCATCAAGAGTACTGATAAATTGCTAGTAACCCCCCTAACGCCTGGAATTATTATTCATGTACCGGTATCATGGCATCCGTCACCCCCATATTTAGCTATTCCATTGATCGGGATAGCTCGCTCCGATTCTGATTATTCGCCTTGTGATTGATGTAGCTGGGCCGAAAAAGCCGCGGCTAGAAACACCCCCCTGCAGGCATTATCCCGTGGGAGCATTACCCTAGGCCCTAGGGCTAATCCGGGGACACCTAATGTGAGCAGTAATTACTCAAACAATTACGATATCCCGAAATCAAACTAGTGAATAGGGATTAATTTTCAATCGCTCCGCCATTGTCCCCCCGGCCCTCTTGAAAGGATAATCCTTGTTGAACTCGGCTTAATATCCCATTCCCACTTGCATACCAATGAAGCCAAGGAATGATTTAGGCCCTGTCGGAGCCATACTACCTATCATATTAGTTTATTTATCCAATAATCAGATAATATCCAACATACAGCAAAAGACTTCAAATAATTTAATTTTTCTATTAATCAAATATATTTTATATAATACCTGTCATTTCAATATGAGACAAATGATTAAACATGAGGATTCCAAAGATATAAAATATCTTATTTCTTTGACTATTTTTAGTGCCTGGATAAACTGTTAATGAATACTAATAACATTTTGGTTTAATAACTGCATGAAAGAACAATAACTTTTTTGTAAATCTATAATATTGAAACTTACTTATCAGGGTCCGAATGAAATAGGTCAACTTCCAGAGGAAGGCAGTTTATTCATTTTGAATACTGCTTCTATATTTTTGAGCATTGATAAAATGGTAAGAGTAGGAAATCATATTAAATGATAAACATTAGTTTTCACTAAGGAGGTGAAAACCGCATTATTGATAGCATCTTAGTCACCAAGTGTTTAATGAGGTTTTTTTGGATCTGGATAAGTTTCCTTACTTCTCAGAATGTATGACAATCTAAAATAATGTGTTTAACAGTTGCGAAAAATATAAATCACACGTTGGTTGATGTAAATTTGTTGAAAGTAATGTCTCGGTTAACTAAGTGTAGCCCAATCTCAGTCTGGACAATATCTCTTCTTCACGCCAATATTGACGGAATGCTGTTTTCCAAGGATTAGTAGACCTCTTTATTCCTGAGAGCTGGGAACTTTAGCTCACACATGGGACATCCATTGGTCAGTAATAAGGTTTTACTAACGCAGCGTCAATAATCTCTGGTTCTCCACCCCGAAGGCAATATATTGAAGGCTGCAGAGCCGAAAAGAAGGACAATATGGTATTGTGGGGTCATATTCGTGTAGATGGTGTTAATTTGGCAAAATCGACACGAAACAACCCTAAGATGAAAAAACATTAAGTATGATGAAGACACGAGACTTAATAAAACCCCAAACGGTATGTGGCGTGGTTGGGGGTAGAATGGTAAACCAAAATGAAACATAAAAGGTACTAACGCGAGGAGTTTTCAGATATTAGCCGGGAGCATTAGCCTGACGGATGGAGCATAAACGCAAGGTGCATAAACGCAGCCCAAGAGCTGTCCTTCAGTATGGAGCAATGCGATCGTGCACCGCATAAAAGTCGTATAAAGAAACTGCCAGTTCGTGACAGGGAGGAGCTGGCAGCCACGTCACCAGGCCTAAGCAGCTTCCACATTTATTTGTTTTACTTCCTTCGCACATTTTCTTCTTGTTCCATTTCCTTGAACACATTCCCTGAACAAGCATTGGCTACCTGGCGTTGCTCTTTCTTGACAACAACATCTAATACAGCTGCGAGGAAAGTCATTAGGGGGTTACCACGTTGTCAACAATGTTATCAAAACCTTATCAACTAATCCTAATCTATACCTTCCGATTGTGATGATCTGTAATGCTATGTTTTACAATGGGATTGACATAATTCCCAATTTAAGGTAATAAAGAATATCATCAGGTCACATCAACACTCTTTATTGTTTCAAAACAAACATTTCGGCCTCCTAGTTGATTACAATGCAAAGTTTAAAATTATTTTACTAAATCTATGTAAACCTAGTTTTTATTGCCTCGGAAAGAATAAGGTGCAAATAATCTTCTATCATCATCAATTTACAGTACAAATTTAAATCTATTTTAGCTATGTCTTCAAGTACCAAAACCTAACTTATGTAAATATTAAAATTAGCAATACGAGTATGTAGACACATGATATTTTTCGCAAATGCACCCTACTTTTGTCTATCATCCATTTGAAAAAATATTTATCATACTTAATGCATTGTCAAAAAGATTTGGTGAACAACATCTTTTTCTGAACAGCTTTTTTCTAAATTTAATTTTGAAATACTCAAAAAAAAACTCATTCAAAAAACAAAATTAATTAATAAAGGGATATAAAATTATGAAATATTCGGGCCGAATATGTTACCCGTATATACTCCACATTTAATGGCCCACATGCCTAATAGCTCAGTCATTTAAAGGATGGGTTACGTTCATTAATTTAATTTACGGCTCTATAATTTTAGAATTGGGTTGAATGACCTATAAACTGGTGGCTCAACCACACTATTGTTGCTTCAGGAATGAATTTCAATAAAAATGTTAAGATGGCTAATTCAAAAATTCATAATTTGAATGAAACTACCAGGAGCTGATTAAAAAGAAGAAGCAAATATGGCTTTTTGCATTTTTATTGAATATTGCATACAATTTTCTATTTTATTTTGAGTCTCTAGGATAGTATAAACGGACATAGTTTCTTGGATAATATAAAAACTAGGTATAAAAATTTGAAATTCTTAATATTAATTTCTTGATGTTGTTTATTAACCGGCTAAGTATAGAACAATTTCCATAAATAATCCAGTACCAAAGAGATATATTGTACATTTGGATCATTTTCAGATATAAAGCACTAATTTAAACTAATTGTTTCACCATATCATATTGCGGTTTTGTAAGTATTTTCAACTTAAGTATTCATAAACTAATACAAACATTTTGAGAACTTTTGTTCCGTTTTTATAAACATTTACAATCAAAATGAGAATGAAACTAAACAATATATATTAGAGTAAAACTACTTTTCAATAAATTAAATTAAACTATGAATTATAGTAAAAAAGTTCAATTATTGAATATACAAAATATGGACCAAAATATCAAATTGTATATTTAGTCTGAAGTTGACCGATGTGTGTGTTTGTCTCTCCCCCCCCCTCTTTCTTTCTCTCTCTCTCTCTCTCTCTCTCTCTCTCTCTATATATATATATATATATATATATATATATATATATATACATATACACACATATTTTTGTCTCAATTCGAAAATTTCTTCTCAAAGGGTGTTCATTTATGCACGACAACTTTTTGCTACTAAGGCTAGTTGGGATGTCAACTGGCTACCCACCTTTCCAAGGTGGAACAAAATGACTTTATCTAAAATACTTATGCGTACGGTATTTAGGGGACATCAAATGAATGTATTTTTATTTAATATTTCCTAATATCACACTTCTCAACTTTATACTTCAATTGAACAATGTAGTTTCACTAGGTTTCATTGCACATCGATAACTGTTCACGGTATGTCGTAAATGCACTTGCAAAACAGGACAGAAATATGCAAGGTCCTACCCCCTCCCCCATTGGTTTCCACCAGCCAAAGAGGACTATAATAATTGAATTTGGGATCATAAATATAGTTGACAACCGACAATAGAAGCAATAACAGTCAACATATCTACAATGATAGTCTTTTACGGCGTGTTTGATGCCAATGGGCCAATAACTCCCCACCATACAGTATATATATCCCTTCCGGGAGTGGGGGTTAGGGAGGGGGGGAATATGGGAGGGGAGGGGATTGCGGTGGGGGGTGGGTGGGTTTTCAATGCCCATATGAAATTCATTTCTTGTTTGACGTCTGATTCATGAGCCCTTTTATAATGGCCTTGCCTTTTAGTATTATTCCGACATTGTATGAATTTATATGATTTGTATGAATAAATATTCCCCCCACAGCCCCTATATATGAAAACAATATTGAATTTATATGGAATACATTTGTAATACATGCGGAAAGCGTTCTAACAAAAGAGAAGAAGGGGGAGGCTCGTTGAAAATTAAATACTGACATTCATTTGGAATGCAAGATTTCATTTGCTGTAAAACTTGTTTGAAATGCGAATCTCTAAATTTACATTGTGAAATATTTTTAGTAATAATCTATACAATAAAATATTAGCATTTGAAAAACGCTTAAAGTATTAGGTATACAAAAAAATATTTCTGCATTTTTTTATTTATTTTTTACATTCAGTAGTATTTTAATGTTCATATTAAGCAGAAAGGTTAAATTACGCTATAGGATAATTTATTATCCTTTACATATATTTATCAGGGGCTTTATACTTAACAAAATGCTATATTTTGTATTTTTGGAAGTATTAGGTCCCTAAAGAGAAAGTACATTCTGTAATAACTCAAAATATATTTCTTTCTTCAGGATTTCTAAGATAAAAAATTACTTAAGCAAGAAAGCAAAAGTCAACAGATTCCATTTAAAGGTGGTTAAATGGATTGAAGTTTTCAGAATAACCTGTTTTATTATAAAACGTGATGCGACACGTTGGGCTGGATATGACCAGCCCAAATTCCAAGAATTTTTTAAACTGCTAGTTTACTTAAGGAGAAAAAAAAATTGATGGTTGTCCGTCGATGGCTAAATTTCTTGCAGAATTGATAGTTTTTTTATTGATGTCTATATCTAATTGGCCTTTATAGATGTATCTAGGACATTTATTGCAGAGCTTATAGTTTTTTTGTCGATGGCTATTTCTACTTGGTATTTATAAATCTATATAGGATATTTATTGCAGAATTCATATATATATATATATATATATATATATATATCAATTAGTGATACCTTATGGATCTGAGACAGTTTAGGAACGGGTTATCAACATTTTCTAGCCTCCTTGGGATTAGAGTTTATTTATCAAGTCCTTGACTTGCTAAATAAAACAATGAAGGAACTTCACACAGGCTTGCTTACCTTAGCCCCTGGCAAAATTAAAATTGTAAATATAATATGCAAAACAAAATCAATTTGAATTAAATTAAAAATTAGTTGTCAATTACTCCGTATAATTATTTTAACTAATGTATTGAAATAATGTGAATTGCAAACTGTTAGGTGGGGGTTGTTCAAACATGGGAAACATTATATTTACATTTAACGACGGCTACAATAAAACAAATTGAAATTACCCATTCCTCAAGGCCGATTTAAATTTGTTTGTACATTATACCCAAGTGAAAAAAAAAATGACCACAACAACTGAAAAATATAAATAACTGTCCGAGGAAGACTGATAACAGTCATTACGTTTGGTTCATAATTTAGCCTTGTAAACTGTCAAGGAAAATAGATATACTGTCTGGAGAATTGGAGAGGAACTTTGAATCGAACAAACAAAAAAGGAAAATACAAAATAATGACATAATAATAAAATAAAGGCCGTCACGCATTAGGTGCGTGAACAAAGCACATTTCACCATGGAATGGCGCACGGTTGAAACCATGTTGTTTAGTTGCTATAACAATTTCAGTTTTTTTGGCAGTGCTGAACCTACCCTAGCATTTAATGACAAGCAGTTATTACGTTATTTTATACTTGTTGAATAAAAACGCAAAATTAATCAAGAATATTAATTTTTGTAAATTGATTTATTACTTTGATTTAAATATCTATTGACTAGTTAAAATGAAGGGGTTATTAAAATCGGAGATGCTCTGCTATGTTTCATTGAACTAAACACAGAGAAAATATTTCTTTTTTGTTTATTTATAGTAATTATTCTTCCTGATTCCATAATACTTAAAGATTTTTTTTATGGAGAAATACTGTATTAGCACAACTATAATTAAAATTCTAGTTTCATTGAGTTCAATATCTTTGCTAAGAGATGGATCCAGGTCATAACTCGTTCTGAATAAAAGGTTTACAAAAGAGAAGGTACGTGCTAACAGTGTTAAACCATTAATATGATAAAACGATCTAAGAGCCTGTATAACTACTCAGATATTGTTATTTTTATCGATTCCCCGTTAATCTCTCAAATTCCGGCGCTGACTCAAAAAGAAGAATAAAAAAAAACAAGCCCTAATCAACATTAGCATAAACAAGTAATACTTCAAAGTTTTAACACGGGCCACTACTCCGGATAAAAACAGATATAACATAAAGATTTCATGCAATCAACTTTTATTACAAACGCTCACGAACGTTTTAAACAGTAGATTTAAATTCACGCAAAAAGTGAATGCATAAATAGGACAATTTTTTTATCAGCAGTTAATTTTTTTTTTTTTTTTAAATTGAGAAACATTCTCAATGTACGTTTGTTTTTAGAAGATTCAGTTTGTACCGTTCATGACAGGTCATTTTCAGTTTTAGTATATTTTTTTCCGTTTTTGCATTTTCGATTATAGATTTGAATGATAACTTAGCTTTTGATGGATAGAGAAATAAGGGATTATCTTGCAGAATCACTTCATAAGTAGAGATTCTATTTCATTCAAATATAAAGTTTTGGAGATTTCATGTATTTTAAATATGGCTGATTTTCAATTATATTTAATGTGAACTCATTAAGACTACCCAAGAATGTGTCATAAGGTGAGGGGAGAGTAATGAGGAAAAAGGGTAGACTTATGGTCTAAGGTGACTTATGGCCTTAGGTCACTTAAGGTCTTAAGGAGAAAAAAGGGAAGGCGGTGTACCAGGTTTTGGGAGGCTAGCCTTTCTTGAGTTATGCAAGATACATACAGTCGCAACGTCAAAATGGGTTCAGGGAAGGTCAGTACGGATAATTTCGGTGAAATCAGAAAACCGACGATTTTCGCAATTTAAATACTTCATTTACCTCGTGCAAGGAAGTAAAAATCATTTAAAAAAAATAATTAAACAAATATTCCTTTCATACGTGGAAAATTGACATACATTCAAACAAATCCCAATAAATTTGTTTAAACCACGGACTGGGTTAACTAAGTATTTTTTAATTAGTAATTATTTATTGATAAACCAATTATTAAAACACAATAGTGTAATTATTCCACAGAGATTCCACTCTCCTATAAACAATACCAATAAATCTTTTCAACTGAAAGAGAGAAAAAAAGAACATTAAAAGGAATGGCAATAGAGAAAGAAAGAAAAAAAAACAGGGAGGTTCATTATAGGAATTGAAATAATATCCCGAAGGACACCGCAAGCTTTCATCAAGGTGGAAATGTAAATAGAAGGCACTGCCGGGAGAAAGATTTTTGTGGTTTTGTACAAGATGAATTTCATGGGCCTCAATTTCAGGGGGCCCATTGTTTCGAGGAGTGGAGATCATCTCTTCGTGCACACCAGGAAATTATATAAATAATGCAGAAACTCTCAGCCTTTCATTAAACAATCACTTTGGCCATTTGAGGAGGCTCTTGAAATTCTTCATTTCTTTACCTCATTTCACGTCCAAGAAAATCCCACAGTTAAATATATTGCGTGTATTTGGTATCCATCTAAAATGCATGTATGTATTAGTATCCGTTTTACTATACACACGTCACAGCTGTAAATACATATAGAAATATGAATGTTTTCACAGTAAGCAAAACAAAATGGGGCAATATTAGAAATAATTTATAATAAAAGGATGAATTATTCGCATAACAATTACATGAAATTAGGGATATTTAAGTTTTAATTACATATGTAGCAATATTACAGAACAGCCCTTAAGATAAACTTTGCCTGAACAATTTTATAACTTTTAACATTTTTGTTATTCTAGCCTATGCAAGTGACTTTCTTTCGTTAGACCGAAGTCATCTTTTTGTTTTCAAATATTTGACGATGTCTGCTCAGGGTGCGTGACAAGAAAACAGACGAAACGAATTTAAGAGCTTTTAGTACATGGCAAATTGATCAATTACGAATTTAATAATGATAATGAATAAAAAAGGAGGTCGGATTTGATCGAGACTAAAAAAAATAAATTCCTCGAAATGAAAGTTATGATTACTTTTAAAGAAATTAAAGACTTTTATAATTGCGGTCGGTTTTAATTTAATTTCAATGCTGTGAATTCAATTATTAAACTCAAATATATTTCTGAAACACCACCCTCCCATCTTCCCCGTTACACCACACGTCAGTAGGCTTGAAGACGAGACAGAAAAAAATTACATGTCACAACGTTTTACAAATTTTTAAATCTAAAAAGGACTTTTTACCATCTTCTTCCAAAATGGTTGACTGTTTCTTAGACCTAAAAAGTTTCGTAACAAGAGATCCTTTTTGGGGAGAGCTCTTTAATTTTCTAAAACATTGCTGAAAGGAAAATCGACCTGTGTATTTTTGTGATCGAAAAGTCCGTCGGTCGGAATCTCGGTTGCTCTCTTCGAAATCTTTACTTTCTTGATGATTGTTCAATTATTCAAGATTAATGTAGAGGAGTTATCCATGAATTGCTATGTCTGCTGTGGCAATTTCACCGTGAGATTAGCAAGGCTGAGCTCTATCTCATTAATTATTGAGTTCCTCGGATAAAGTTATACGTCCTAGAGAGAGAGAGCTGAGATTTGGCGGGTGTGGATGTGTTGTTCTCCAGGTCTCGGACATGAGGGCATTATCTGAATTATTCTTGAAACTTCGACGAACCATTACCGGGATTAGGTTCTCTCCCGGGGGTAGAATTGTCTGTAAAATTAATATTCAAAGACCCCCCGGCTCAAGGTTCCGAGGCCCTTCTGCGTAATATAGATAGTCCTGTTCGTGGCGTATCCTTATCCCCTTTATTATTTAGCCCTCCCAACAGACGGCGTGAGTGCTCGTTCCTATAAAGGATTTCTTAATTGATTTATGCCCCTATTCTCTGCGAGCAGAGGGAACGCATCGTTTTGAATTGCAAATTGCACTTTTCTGCACTTGCCGAGATTGTCGGCAGAATAAGAGTTGCCATAACCCTTGTTTGAGAAATTCATAAGCCTGAATCAAAAAGTACAAATCACAATGATAAAGCTATCTAATATTCAACTACAGGAATGACAGAATTACTGCTTATTTCTAAAATACAACAACAATAATATCTACTACATAAAGCTGCAACTGCCCGCAAATATGAATTCTACCACCTTACAATTTTTTTATTAGATAAAATTGTCTACGAATAAACTTGTTAGATCTTATGTACATTTTTTCCATTTAATTGGGGTGTTGAAAATGTAGTACACTATCAACACAAATCCCTTCTTTTTTTTGTATTGCAAAGAGTATGCTATGTTTTAGAGACTTCTGATCATTAGAATCTCCACTACGGCCTTTATCTTATACCCTATGTGTATAGATCCACATATATTTAAAAATTTGCTACCATGTCATTTTTCTATTCATAATGGATTTAACATTATTCTTTTCCCCCTTTTGTTTGACAGCCCAAAAAATTCCAAAAATTCAGCATTAAACACTGCAGACTGTGTTTCTGAATGCTGAAACTTATAGATACATCCCAGATAATCAGCAAAATATGAATACTTTCATTGCAAAATCTCTCAATAACATATTTAACGATTGATCTTGTAAACACCAGTTTGACATTTATATCCATCTTGCTCTATAAGCATGTGAACTAGAAAGTATCTTCCTGGCTTTAAAACATCTGGAAAATATGATGGCCATAACCCACCAATCATTTTTAAAAGGAACAGCCTACTGTCTTCTCGACTATGAGAATTTTTAATTTTGGAGATGAGCTACAGTCAGTTCGAGAACTTTTTGAAGTGTAACACAGACTTGACTATCTACCACATATTAATGGAATCCCATAAGTATACAGATATTCGATACGAATGCAATATTTTCAATGATATAGCACTGGACCCTTGGAGATGTCCCCAAAGAGCTAGATAAATTGTTTAATTTTCTGAAAATTACGAATTTATACAAAGAAATTTAAATTACAAGTTTTTTTGTATCCTTGTTTATATTGTAAAAATGGCGATATGGATGAGGATACCAATAACGTGAGTTATAGCTATTACAGGAAGATGATAACCTAGTAGTTTTTCGCCCTAAAACCTTACGAAACAAAAAAAAAAAAACAGATCGCCTTTAGGTTATCCTGAAGTTAGTTCCATGACTTCTGCCTCCTCATCAATGTTATTGTTTTCATTTGATTCATTCATCATTTATTAGGAAATTTCCGTTTAGGAAGTGTACTATCACTGAAGGAAAAATAAAGACCCAGGGCCAGGATAGGTATAGTGAAAAACAACGAAAAACAATTTTTGATCTTATGTTCGTGAACAGAAATATGAGAGTATCAACTGAACAGCAACTTATATATATATATATATATATATATATATATATATATATATATATATATATATGTATATAGTACTATTATATATTTATATATAGTACTATTCCTCCGAAAAGCAAACATGTCATATCTTTTATTCACACGAATTTAAAATTGTAATCATATGTTGTAATTAGCGAATTTTTAGCAATTTACAGAAATATTTGAGGTGGTAATGGTTTGGGGTGCTTATTGTAAACAATTCCCAATAATAACCCATTCTATTTAATAATGGATTCTTCCTACACCATAGACTCCGGCTGAATAATGTGAGTGGCATAGTTAATTATCACGGAGGAAGGAGGGGGGGGGAGCAAAAGAAAAAAAAATCGTGTAATAAACAAAACGTTGGGGCCTCCGTGTATGTTGTCCGAGGAAGTGGAAGGATGTTACAAGAGATGCCGAACTCCTGATAAGATAAGAGGATGGGTAGCCCGTCAGTATACAATGAGACAGCCATACCTGCCCACGCTCTCTCCCCGGCTCCTGTCTTAGGTCAGGCACAAATATACACCGACGGTTCTCTTCATTAGTAACTAATAGAAACGAGAATTGAGGCACAAAGCCGCCACGCAAGTGTCTGAGTGAGCTAAGCATATTTTTCGCACGCAAGCTTAAACTTAGCGCACGGATGGTATTGTTGTGAAAGTTAAATACATGAAAAATTAAACAGAGATAGTACCCAGGATTTAGTATTTGGGGAGTACCGAGGAGATCAAAGGGTGCCACCATATGGTCCCGTCCGTTCTCGGCATTACCAGTCCAGATCTAGAAGAGACCAGACACTTCCGCTTTGATGTCGCCGACAAGCTATAAAAAAAGAAGCCGCCGCTGCTAGTGAGTTTAGTGTGTTCTCTGCTGTCTTCAAGTGATCATCAGTGCGTTCAGTGTGATTTAGATGCAGTGCGGTAAAGTGTTTTATGCGAAGAACAGTGTTGTACCGTGTTTAAGAAAGTGCAGTGCCCTTAACTTCGTGAAGCTCAGTGCAGGGCCGTGTTTTCAGTGATCGCGAGTGAGTTATTGAACTGTGTAACAACAAGAACAGTGCAGCTATCAGTAAACTTAAGAATAATTAACCAAGTGTGTATTGCATTGTTAAATAAATTGTTCAGTGATAAAAACTTTGAAACTAGTGTGTGTTTAATTTTGCAATGCAAAAACAACGTTTATTACTGTTTTGTAATAAAAGTAACAGTATTATTCATATTAAGTCATGTCAGCCTTCTATTATCCACTTCTCATTTATTTAAAACTCCATGTAAAGAAGATTTGAATCCTAAACTAGATATGGAATGGCAATATTGTAGCTTGAAAAAAATTGTATGAGTTGTAGTAGTAATATAATAATATTATATAATAATTAATTCCGTCAACAAAAAGTTTCCTATCTGTCACATCGATAAAGCGGATGTTTACAACTTTGTATTATACCTATTCTTTAAATCCCCACCCCTCTTGGTCCGATGTAAGCTATTAACGAAATCGACTATTAATTTTACTTGAAACGTAGGTAGATGAAAGAAATGGCTAGATGAAGGAAAGGGCACTTCCACTGTAACAATTAATTCAATTGCCATAGCGCTTTCGATGCAGTGCATCATCATCAGAGCCCAGCTGACACACAAAAACATGAAATCTGTAGTTTGAAAAACAGTTGTTTCTATCTTTCTTGAATGGTTAATAATTGGACATGTCTGCTTTTGTATGAATCATTCACACTGGTCATCCAAATATAATGTAAAACCGGTATATAGTCACAATAAATTAAACAATCGATTAAAGAACGGAGTACTTTCTGAAAGGGTGACATTTTAGCCCTGACTTTACTTACTGGAAGTAATACCAGCGTTACAAAGTTGTGATCAATTATTGAAATAATTCCGACAACTAGACAGTGCTAGAAATAAACGCTGCTGATATCATTCTTTTATAGGTGTTATTACAGTTTTGACGTCAGTATTTAATTTCAAATTGTTTCAGAGTCGTACGAGTCACGTCCTCGACATCAATACGTTTTAATCGAAGATATTAAAATATCACTCTCTTTCAAACTCTTTTAACTTAGTATAGTTTAAACTCTTTAGCAAATTATTATAAACGTTCCCTCGTTCATGAGTATCTGGTTAAATATGTTGATGGCCCAAACATTAGGAAAAAAAAAAAAAAAAACTTAAAACAGAAATAAAAGTCTCATTGCAGAAGAATTAAATTAAAAAATGTTACCATCGTGCATCCCATTTAATTTATAGTATATATTCCCATAGACATAAACCGGGATAAAAAAGAAATCTTAAAGAGAAGATGTACAATGACATTCAGTTTCTAGGACCAATAGTTTTTGCTTTTTTGTATATAATGTAAAACACTCATTGATGAAATAATATATACCTACTTTATTTATTAAAATATACGTTTGATCATTACTAAATTTTTATAAAGATCAGTATTTTATTTCTTATAATCAAATAAATATTGCAATAATCACGTTCTCATAATTTTGCAGAAAACATGTTGTCATTAAATGTACCTATGAAGAAGTTGTACAAAAATTCGAAAGAGTACGTTTTTTTTCTTCTATTGTAAGAGTTACGAAACTTGTTTCCTATCTCCCCTAGAACTTTCTAATGTATTATTAAACAGATGGTTAATATTTATTAAAATATTCTAGGTGTTCCGGCTCACAACGTTAATTAAAACCTTAACAAAGAGATATTGTAATACATTCATTACTTTTTCGAAAGGTTCCCTTTTATTTTTATCGGCGAACGGCTTATTATTTATTAAATGAGATGTGAACAGCTTCATAGAATATCTATAACAAGGTATAGTTATCTCGCTGTACACGTCATAATGATTGTGGTATATACCGTAGTTACATTAGGGCAAAATGGCTTTCTTAACGCCGTATCGTTTTACATAATGAGGGCATTATACCGTCTATACCAGCAGGAAGGATATGTTATTCTCAAGAATTAACTACTAACACCAGAATTTTTTTTTTGGTTTAACCCCTGCTTTGTAACTTAAATTAAAGTATTGTACCAGCAAAAACTGAAAAAAAGAATTCCATTATTAAAACACTAAATTGTCAGAGAGAACTATTTTGAAATTTTAACTGTCTGAGATTTTTGTCTGGAATTTAATTTCAATGCACACTTAACTAGAGTATGTTTTTCTGTATTTTTTTTCTGATTGGCTAAACTTCTTAAAAATCTAACACTATAAGAAAGGCTAGCAATATATATAAATCGGAGGTTATGGGAGAAAGATTAGAAGGTGTCTTATATAAATCTTAGGTTTCAGAAAAAAGAGCACAAGTCAAAAAAAAAAAAATGATATAAAAGTGAGGTTTCAGGAATGAGACTATAATTTAAACTTTACATTGGGAAGAAAAAAAAGTTAAATAAGAACTCGGTGCATAATGCCGTTATTTCTAATATACTATGTTATCATAAGCGACCTACATATATATTTATTGGAAGTTCTTCATTACATATGACCGTAACATAATTGTTGGCGCCCACAATTAAAATTATCTTTTAGTCAGTCTTGCGTCTGTCTCATAAATCATGGATGATAGGCTTATACTTTTACGTCCAAAAATATTGCTACAGAGAAATTACCGATCACTTTTTTATTTCCCTGACATAATAGAAGTATTAAATAATATCTAAACTCTCTGAATGCAGCTTAAGTAAATGTGAAGTCATATGAACACAAAAAGAGCTTACATTTTTTATTTCTTTTGCTAACGCCAACTTTGTGCAACTAAGACGGTTTTTCTATAGGATACGACCCTTTCTTGCCAAAATGGATCACAAGTCCTTATTTAATGAGTTCTCCACTTAATAAATTCTTATTGGCCAGGTGAGAATCGAAGTCACTACTGTAGGTTTACCGAGTGAGAATTGGACCAATGTCTTAGCACATGGCTGATCTGAGCACCAATGATTTTTTTTTTAGATGCCTAGGTATTCTTAGACTCTCCTAGCAGATTTTGAAATGACAGTATTTCACTATTGCAGCTTTCGTAAAAGTATGTTTTTTGTAGTTTATTTTCCTGAATTCTCTGACACAGTGGGTGGAGCGAAATAAATTTTATTGGGCCATTCATTTGGCTCAAAAACAAAATTGTAATGAATCAAGCGATGAAAGAAGGAACGATTTTTTCCCCCGGCACGCTGACCAGGTGGAAAGGAAGATAAAAAAGCAGAAAGGAGGGTCCCGGCGATCGTACAATAACGAATCCCTCCATATTTTCACGATAACCATCAGACCATATGTCATATTGAAAAGAACGTCTAACTGATATCGTAATTGTTTGTGAGAGAGACGGGGGGGGGGGGGGGTTAGAGAGAGTTAGCAGTCTGTCGGAGGGCAGCTGTGTGCCTTCTGAGTTAGGGTCGTGCTCCGATTCATGACCTGCTCGCATAATTACTATAGGTCATGAAATGTACAACATAGACAATATTATATGACCCACTGGACGACCTATTGTTAACGTCAAGAGTCGCCTGGGCATAAATCAACCACGCCGAGGACACACAACAAGGAGAGGTTGTTCCAAAAGATATACCACCGCCTCAGGGGGGGGGGAGTATATTTTATCATTTATGGTATACATTCGCTCTGTAAATCTGCTTCATCGGCTTCCTTTTATGCCCCGATGATACAGCTCTAAACTTTGTGCTTGCTTTTCTAGATGGTCGCTAACTCTCCCCAGGTCTTGTTAGCCAGCGAAAACATACAAACAAATAAAATATTTATTGACTGTTTTATTTGTCTTTTCATATTTGTTTTATTTACGATCTAATAAATGGAAGGTAGTTTTGCCAGAAACGGAATAAAACAATATCCAAAAGAGTATTTTTACAATATTTTATTTATGATATTATAGCTATAATTTCAATGTCATAGCACTCCCACCCTGGCTAGCAACCTATAGATAAACCACCCCTATTAGCCGTAGTAGCACAAAGTATACGTTAATAAATGCCAAAGTAAATAAGAACACATTATGGAACTACAATATGCTTTGAAGTTTATCTTTAATAATTAACATTTAAATCTTTAAAAGACTAATAACTTATCAGCAAAGTCCAAATATTATAATGATTGGTTGATAATAACAATAAGCTAATAGTGAAGTCCTGAACTATGACCGCTCACTAGGTCATAATAATGCATATTTAAAATCTGGGAATCTTGTTCCTTGAGAAGACTGTGTTTCTTGGTGTTGTCAAAAGAATTCTGACGGAATAGTAGTAGCATAGAAAATGTTTTTTGGCATCCCGGAAGTTGAAGGTTAAGAGTACGGCCCAGGCTTGGATGGATGGAGGATTTAGGAGAGGCTTATTGCATTGACGTAGGTTTGGTACCTGGAGAAGAGTTTTTCTACCGATAGGGGACAAGAATAAGACCCATGTATTCCACTTAAATAAACTGCAAACTAAGTACTAATTGGCTAGAGATTGGTTTCTTTTACAGGCCAAATACTAAGACAATTATTTTTTAGTCAATTACCAGTAAAGCTCGTTTCGCAAATGAAGAGTCATTAGTTAAATGGAGATTCCTTAGTTAAGATAAATGTATTACCCGACGAAAAGAGGCTTGTTTTGATTTATTACTCATACGATGCACAGTGGTTATCAGCTGTTTCGGATTAGCCGTATGTTTTAGCCTAATTGGCCAGATAGTGATATAGGGTGCCGACTTTAAAATACGACATCAGGAACAGTTGTCCATTCCGACGTCAAAGCAAACTTCAGACTTCATATACATCCTCTTATCAAGCGATGATGGAAAACTTTTGTTCTGCATAAGTTTAAAAATCTTCAAGACATACAAATTGCATCCCAATAACAAATGTAAAACGTTTGTATAAAAAACAGAAATGCTCACGTCCGCAAGAATACTCTTTGAATGGTAAAATTTTTAGAGTCCGCAGGAGCTAAGAGAAAAAGAACAGAAAGAAGGAGGTCAACCCGTTTTGTATAGTTGGTAGAGGCATGGTGAAGTAAAAGATATTAGTTAATTAATTTTTGTGGGAGGACGATGCTGCATATACCTAATGCTGAATGAGACGAATATACTACAATGAGCCTAAAACGACGGAAAAACATGCCCTTTTTCCTTATCCAAAAGATAGACTATATAAGGCCCATTATTTTTGGTAGCTTCATACCAAAATTGGCTGTATGGTCTGTCTATCTACTTTCCATCTTCACACTTGTTGGCCTCCTGAATGCTCGTTGTCAAAGCTTTCCAAAAAGTCTCCCGGAAACCGTTACAGTCCAAATTGGGAGAAGGATCGCTTTAGTATCTCTTTGCTGCTTCGATTCCTTTGCAAGTGATCTGTTGTTTTTTAAAAATGTGTATGGATTTTAATAAAATCCATTGCATCTTTCGTAGATTATTCGGTCTTTTTTGTGCACTGTTTCATGGGTTGGTGCGCCAACCCCCACCCCCCTTCAAGTTGAGCGATTCCATTCGGTTGTCTAGCCACAACTGTAACAATCGAGAGGTCATCCTCGAGTGGTAGTATTCTTTAGCTCCACCAAGGAGCCAAGGAAAAGGGGAAAAAAGAAGGGAAAGGAAAAGGGAAGGAGGCCAAACCTTTTTGTATAATTGTAGGTGACATGGTGATATGAAGGAGGAGTTCATTTATTTAAATGGTGTATATTGTAGTTGTAAGGGATTGGGAGGGTGTGTGAGAGAGAGAGAGTGAGAGAGAGAGAGAGAGAGAGAGAGAGAGAGAGAGAGAGAGAGAGAGAGAGAGAGAGAGAGAGAGAGAGAGAGAGAGAGAGAGAGAGAGAGAGAGAGAGAGAGAGAGTGAGAGAGAGAGAGAGAGAGAGCGAGAGAGAGAGGGTGGTGCTGTAGGTAGCTATTGTAGACAGAGGCGCCGATGTTACAATGAGCCTTTATGCCGACCGGTCACACAAAGGCAGGAGCATTAGAGTGATTAGGTGTACTCCCACAGGGTAGAAGGCTAATTCACAAAAACAGGGGGGGGGCTCCCCCCCCCCAGCTCCCCCGCCCTCAAGTCCCCAGCAAAAATCTTTAGCTTCCCGGGAGTCCGAGTCTCCTTTGATCTTCATCACCACATATCCATAAACTACCTCTCTTAGGCTTTCTTTAACTCTCATGCACCTCAGTACTCATTTCTTTCTCCCACAGGAAGGACATTTTTTTCACTCTCTCCCTGCAATAATAAACCCCAGAGGGTATGCGGAAACGCACCCCCTGTCACGTTCCTCTGTTAATTTATTATTTCTATGCCAGTAAGGATTAATACATAAATATTGTTACCCATAGCTAATATTTTAATATTTTCCTATTCCATTTTTTATGTAACTTATTGCGTTTTAATAAAAGCTTTAAAAAATTGATCAGATTAATCAATCCAAGTCCTTCTTCAAATTTTAAACACCAAAAAGAACTTCATACACTAATTTTCTATTTAATTACAGAGCCCACTTCTTAAAGACATTGATCGATACTACCGTTCAAGTAGTTGGCCGCAACTATTTACACTAACACAAATTTTCCCAATATTATTACATCTAATTATGCATAACATTGAATTGATCCATGATTTCGTACGAATAGCTTCTAGCAAGTTTTTAATTTAATTTTTTAAGATGTTCAAATAAATGTGATAACTCGAAATTAGATAAGACATCAATGCAACTCCTGATATAGTTTGAATATACGTTACTTTGAATATCGCTGAATTTGAGTATCATTCTTGAAAAATAATAAGGTCATATTTTGTTTTGGTAACTTGTTATTAAGTATTGTATTAAATTATTAATTTTTGGCGGTGCCTAAAAATGTTTAAATTCATCAATAAACATTAGAATAGAACACACCCACTTACTTCCCTCTTAATGTTTTAATATAGCCAACATCCTTTTAATACAATGTAAGGTTAATAAATGAATATACATAATAATTCCCCAAAAAATTGGCATTATTATATTAGTAATGATAAAATGATAATCTACTCATTTAAAATACAATGCAGTCTTATAGTACATATGTGGGGCTCAGGTTAGCCACTTGAGTTAAGGCATTGGTCTCAATCTCACTTGGTAAACCTAAAGTTGACAGTTCGAACCTTTTCTGGGCATTAAGATTTAATCAGTAGTGAATTCATGAAATAAAATCCTTAGTCCTACCCTGGGTAGAAATGAGTGGCCACCCTTAGATAACCCTTCCCAATCAGGACGTTAACGTAGCATAAAGTGGACGTTAATAAATAAAAGTCAATGTATTTATGGTCATATAAGTATTGACTATAACATTAAGGAATAGCAGTAATGAATAATGAGCATTACTTTGAGGACTCTCGGATATGTTTAATTGTAAAAACATTTTCTTAGGCTAACGTTGCATGAATACATACACACAACACACACACACACACACACACACACACACACACACACACACACACACCCACCGATGTCTATTCATGCCGTGTTAACTTATTTTTATTTATAATATGAAAACATGAAAATGACATTCATGAGTAGAATTGGTCTATGATAAATGGAGTGTAAATGGGCTATTTATAGCAATGTTACCGACAAATGTTCGGTTGCTATGCTGATCAATATTACGTCAAACGGTTAATTAAATTTAAAGAAATTAATTTTAATGACGCATGACCCTATACATGTGGTTATAAATAGTAATAGAAATAATTATTGCATGGCCCATAACGCAATGATTTACTTCTGGGGGGAAAAAATAAGCAACAAAAATAAAACTCACAGTTTTTCTTTTTATTTGTACATATAACTAAAAAATGTATGGTATGCTTTAGTATTTAATGTGACGTCATTAGTTTATGAATGAAATATATGGGAAAACCACTTATACAATATATAAACGAATTTATATATTTGTGAATAAATCGTAAGTGATTGTCTGCGCGGGTAGGATTGGAGGCTTGATGGGTTAATATCCGGCGAATGCGTGAAGGAACACCATCAACTTCCCAATCAAATCTCTCAAAATTTTCTTTTCAGGCCTCCCGAATTATTTGATTACGTCGAGATTGAAAAATGGAATGGCTGGAGTAAAAAAAAACAAAAAAGAAAATGGCTACAATAATACTTCTATAGATAGTGATGGATTTATAAAAATACGTTCAGACTCATATAACATATTATCAGATATTTATTGAATTTAATATTTCATACATTAAATACAGAACCAAAAGGCTCATATTTTTTTAAATACAATAAGCATTCATATATAATATAAATTGAAATGGTTTGAATTAACCTACAGATTGTTCAAGATATTTTTAACAAAGAATAATCAAGATTTAATTCAAGATATTAAATGAAACGAAAATATAGTTCTAAAATTATTTCAGAATATCAATGGGATTTAATTCGGAGGAATAAGAAGGGAGCTCAGTCCTATGTATATAGTAATTTATAAAATATTATCATAACATTTGTTAATTTAACTGTTTAATACTCAATACTAAATATCTCGACACAATAAAATAAAATCCGTTCAATTACGACAAGGTCAAATGGTTAGATAGGAAGCCGGAAGTTATAAAAGCAAAGTATAAAGACAAGAGGTTGGGAATAGAATAAAATTAAAGGAGCCGAGGAAAACATAATCGTATGCGTTTATGAGTGGATAAAAAAAATGCTTTTCATTTAGAAAAATAAAATCGTATATTTTCATAAAAATGGATTGCAGGAATAGCGAATTTTCTGTGAATTTCTTCCTTCATTCCTAAACATTCAAAAATTTATAAATTCAATTTGTCTGATTAATACAGGGAATTTCTTTGATATTCTTTATATTGAAAATAGTATGATAGTATTTTTACATCACCCAGGACTTACATTATCTTGTTGCATATGATATGTAGCACAAATTAAATTATCAAATTCTACTTTGCTACACTGTAAAATATATGATACAAATATCGTTGTCATCAAGGTTTTACATTTATTATAAATGTAGATAAAAAAATGTAAAAATAATAAAAGAAAAATAGCGGAAAATGTGATTACAAAGTTTGTTTGTAAGGGGTTGATTATTTACGATACTATATGGGGCTCAGGAGGAATATGCTGGCTATACTCAATTTCACGCGTTGGTTACATTATCACATTTAATCCAGGGAGGATTTGCACTCAAATGAAAGTCACCCATTACTAAAAAAAATATTGCGGGCATATCCCACGGCAGCTTTGGATATCCATGGGAATTTTCGCTTCAACCCCTTTATAAAAATGACCATAGAGTGTGAACCATTAATATGATTCCTATATAACCATAAAAGGTTTTGTAAAAGGAGTGCCTAACCATTTTCGCTTGATATAACACACTAAATCAGTTATACTCTGAAATATACACTCAAACTCTTTAAATTCTGTCACAGCTGGTAAAAGCTGTAATGGTGCATTACTGTAGCCCAAAGGGTGGGTTAAAGCATGTTAATACACTCTTTTCACATTTTACAGCGGTCAGGCCCCGAGCCGGGGGCTCTCGTGTTTTCTGTCATCAATCATGTATATTTATTTTTGTTTTTGTCACCTACCTCGGCCACTGGCCTAATGCTAATTCCTACACTGCGCTTTTTCTCTCCCAGAATTTTATTATTATTTTTTGTGCGTGTGTTTGTGTACGTGTGTCAGTGAGAGTGGAGTTTTTGTTTTGTCCCTAACGTCCAGAGGCCACGCGCAAGCTCTTTTATTCAAATTATAAAACAAAACAGAGGCTGATAATGTGTAAAAGTGCCCCTAATGCAACCAGAAATATTTTCCATTTTCAGGATTTGAAATAGCGGTCGGAAACATGTAAACGTAATAAATTTTCCACGCCGGACACTGTTTGTCAATCTGTATTTTACAAGTCATATGACATATCGAAATCTAGAACTGGGCCAGTAAACACTGCTTGGAAATGCTGATTTGAATCAGAAAAAAATTAAATATACTCCAGCTATTTCCTTTCGTGAAACAAAAAATACCCGTATTATATGTATGGCACTATTTTATATAAATTACAGCAATGATAAATGGTTTATACATTATTTTCTTCTTAAATAATTACAGTATTTGGCATTCCAGTATTATTCTAAACTCGCACAAAGAGGATAAAATACATATTGTTCTTTAAATAGGAAGGTTCCTTTCCCATGACAATTATGCAACATATTAGAGAAAAATAGAATGCTAATGTTTGAGTTTTTAAGGGAATTTTTAGTTTTAAACTGGTTAAAAACATTTATTTTGTAAAGGAAGATACATTTCTATCTTAACAATTCGATCCCTCATTACTAGTATAAAATTTAGAGTGCACCCAATTTCTCACATACTGAAAGAGTTTCAAGTCAAGTTTTCATACTACTGTTATTTTTGTATATGAATGAAATTGTTGAACCATAGATTTTCTTTGTCAGGGCTGTGGTAGTGCAGGCAAAGCACTAGGTAACTTAGAGAAGTCCGGAGTTCAAATCCAGGGGACACACTCTAAATTTCATTTAGTCGTACTTCTATCTCCGGTACTTACCACCTCGACGATGAAATTAAGCAGCTACTTGAATAAAGAAGCCACTGAAATTTGTACGTAGTGCCACCGCAAAACGGCTTGAAATGTGTCTTGCTGACCACTTTATCTTATTATGCGTCGAAGAATGGCCTGTAGAGTCAACGTTCTTTTTTTATATTTTTTTAATGTGTTATTTTTTAATAACTTTAAGGCTATGTTTTAATATACAGCATTTCCCAAAAGAAGTTTAATTACAGAATTCGTAATGTTGTGGGGTATTTCCAGAAAGTAAGGTATTTTGTTCCAATGAGCTAAAGCCTTAGGCATATATTTTTCTTGTATTTTTGATCATCTGTCAACTGGTTATCCTAATTCTATGGTACAATCAAGTTAAACATTTGGACGTTTTCCTCCAATCAGATATTTAAACTACTGTATGTATATTCATTGCGAGAGTTGCCCAGTTCGAAAGAAGTCAGGCTGTAATTTGAAGGCTCATTATTTCTACGGACGCCTAGGCGTCAACTAGCAAAACAAACACTTCCTGTATAATGGGTGTTTCGGATCGTGGCCCGGAAGCGTTACTCGGTGTAAAAGTAAGAGCCATCTCCCCCGGTATAAAAACACACAAGGGAGTTCTATATTTTAGTTCCATCACGGGGCCGTTACATAGTAATGATATATGCATATAGATAAGGGATCTTAATGATATAGATAGTTTGATATTATTGTAATGCGGGGAACGTGAGAGGTCAGAACCCTGGGTAAGATAGCCCGCTCGGGTGTATCATTTCAACTGCCTAACTACACGGGAAGGCTGTTCCTTCCGCTGGTATCATGTCCAATCTACCGAAGGGGGGTGTAAGAGGGGGGGGGTTCTTGATGGTCCAGCTTTACATATTTCTTATTTCAATAATGCCATAGTCCGGCCATGCCCGATCTAATACGGGATTCCTAGTCCTAGACTCCGGATTGCACGGTCATTATTGGCGTTGCGGCTTTGGGGACTCCGATTGTCTGGGCGAATAGCGGGTAACATACGCTCACATAATAGACGGTCACATGGAGAGCTTTCTACATAATCGCCGTTCCTCAGAATACAATGCTCTGGAGTAATTGGAGAGAGAGGAACGCAATGTAATTCGAGTGCTGTACCTGCGATGGAAATAAATGTATCATCGAAGTAGAAAACGTACGGAATAAATCGGAAACATTCTCACGGACCCCTTCCATTTGAAGTAACTGCTTGCAGCAACCAGCGACTGTACTACAAGAATGTTGATCCGGTTGCCACAATCGCCGTCTAATTTTCAAATAGAAAATTTCCTTCTAGATGGATACAAAAATAACGCTAATAATTAATTTGGACTCCTGTGTTCTTGGCGGTTGGTGACAACCCTGTGGCTTATATATCAGTTGTAATCAGCAGCTGTTGGCAGGTATGGCTGAATGTGCGAAGCAGGTATTTTGATTTTCTCAATGGACACCCAAGCTTCCTGAAGAGAAGATTATTATCCATGTGCTTTTGCTAAATACTAACGACATCTTAGAAGACAAGAGAATGAGACTTCTGTTAGAGACCGGTCGGTACGCGGTATTTATCCACATAAGAATTTTCTAATGATCTTAACAGATCGGAGTTTCTTAACTGGCAGAGTAGCCTCTCCAGTTAAATTATTCGACAATAGTCTCGGTAAATCCCACCTGTAATAGTTTCCCCTGGAATAAAAGTTTCGGAAGAAATTGAAGAAAAATGAAATGAGTAAGTTTTAACAAGAGTCATAAGTGTTTATTTCAAATTAATGATGAAGTATGAAATGTTAAAATTTATTGCTTTAAGAAGAAAATTTCTTTTTTAAGAGGTTCGGGTGAAGTTCTCACCTTCAGATATATAAGACGTACAGAGAACTGGTATTAAGGACTTATTGGTCAAAGAGGTTCTATTACCTCCATAGACCCAGGTGGCCATTTGTATTGGACGTTTGAAGCCTGATCGGCTAAACCAGAGGATTGTATCTGTCAAACAAAGGTAACGAGGTAGGATCACTGTCTCTAAGGCCGGGTTTCACAATCTGCAGCCCTTGTAATCTGAGGGCCGCGCCGGCTAGGGGACGAGGACAGTGGGGGCGGGGATACATGATGCACTCAGTTGTGCATCGCTCCAGGCTTACGACCCAAAATCCCAACCCGGGGAGGATTGAAACCCTGGAAGGATTTTCTCCGGGTCCGGCGGCACAGAACGAAATGGGCGATGGAGAGAGAGGATCAGAGAGTCTTTGGTGCTTTCCGGAAGGGTAATCCCGTCCGAAGCGATGGAGTATTGCCCAAGGGATATATCCGATATAGGACACAACTAGCAGAGCGGCCTATCCGCAAACCCTCCCTCGTACAACCCACCCCCTCTAACCCCCCCCCCCCCTCATTCCGATGTTACAATTTATCTATACATATTTATGAGCAATAATAATCAACTCATTGCATTAATTTATGCCACCGGAGAGACGCCACAGACGGAGTGAGGGCAAACAATTCTCAAATAAACAACGGCCGAATGTGGCATAACTCCTGAACTCTCGTCAAAAAAATTAACTACGCTCACGATTTATAATAAAATATTTATTTTATAATATTTTGTCACCGAGAGACGGCCACAAAACGAATGAGTGCCTGTTTTTCTGAAAATAATTACACCATACAGCTGGTAATATAAAATGTTCTTCCATGAAGAGTGCAGCGCATAATTGAAAGTGCCCAGAACGTAAAAACAATAAAGCTCAGTTAAGAAAACAAAGTATTCCGGAACAAAACAAGCAAACATTTAATTTTTTTGAGTTAATTCAAAACAAATATTGCACAGGTTGCACGAAAAGCCATCAGAACTCATTCAAATGTGCAGAGTGTGGTTATCGATCGAGTTACAAGTAAAACACGGGAAGCTTTTCTCCCTTTATTCAACAATTTATAAACTAAAAAGTTATAGGTTTTCTATTATTTATTTATGTACTCAAGAAACCAACAATTGTTCCCCCCATTATATTATTACTATGAATACCAGGAAAATATTTCAAGCACAATAAAATCCTGTTCATCTATATTTTAACGGTAGGATAAACAAATATTTTAATGTAATTTTAAACTGAAAAAAATATTAAATTGAAGGTTATTAGTAATTTTCTCATATTTTCTAATTTTAGCTGAGTTAAATTCATACAGAATTGAACTATCATTTACAAAATAATTATATTATTTTCTTCATAGAATTAAACCACATTTAAACAATAGTTCTAAATATTATTAGTACTATTTTTGAAAGAGAATCGGAATAACTGATATTTGAAATGAAAATGAAATTAAAATATTAGGCTCAACTGCCCATGATGGGCCAAGGCCTGCGGCACGACTTAGAAGGATTATGTGTTCAGGTTGAAACGTTCCCTGTCAAATACAAAGTTTAATGGTATATAATGGTGCTAGTTTGTATAGTTAGCACAGAATTTTATAGTTGAACATATCAAGTTTTTGGGCAAGACGTACCTACCTATTGCATAACGCTCATTCTAATACACGCGCCAATATATTAAGCAATTTTTGCAAAATGCATCAGATACAGAGTTAACATTTTTAATAAAACTAAGCCGTTATGAATTACTTTCCGCCTAAAATAATCTGTTGAGATAGTTTTATAAATGTTTCAAAATAGCAAAAACTGTTCTTGACTTCATAAATAGAAATAAAAAAAAGAATTATATTCATTGAGAGACGGTTCATGAGCCAAACTTTGAGATACTATCAATTTATTAATCTCTGATTATTAACGAACCAAATACGAAGTGCCTCTACATAGGTATCTATGAGAATGTAGCTGTTTTTGAAAGTATAAACTATTATCAGCACCTTTATTGACTTTAAACAGTTAGGTTTAAGTGGAAATTGGCTCTAAATGCTAGTCAGAAAATGACAAGGGAAACTGTAACTTTTTCTGTTTAAATTTTATTTATGAGGATGCAAAAAAATACCAAAATAAATCAATGAACAAAAAAGACACCTTCGCTTTAGAGGAAGCAAATAATTAAGCGCTCACACGTAAAACAGTGGCTAATCTGAATTTATATCAAATCTAATGAGCCGAGAGAGATGGTGGGGCATGAACCCCAAAGTTGTAGAACGGGGGGGGGGCGGTGGACGGGGGTGGGGGTAAACAAAAGTTTTAAGTTATTCTCCGACTGAATGAGGTAACAAATTAGGGGCTGTTTTTGTTGCCGTCCTGGATTCACACCGCTCACATTTCATTCCGATTCTCAACCCGTTCTCCTGTGGAGTTACAGGCCTCTTCAACATCCTAATAATGAACCTTCGCGTCCGAGTAAACAATCTTTCATTTCATAACTCGCCGTAAACACGGCTAATTTTCTAAGTGTGAGTAATATTTCAACGGGAGAGAAGTATGTGAGTTTATTTGGAGGATATAACTCAAATTTGCAGTTAGGAGAAGTCCCCGATTTCCATGACAAGAGCATTAACCAACCACTCCATTCAGAATGCTGAAACTTGAAACAGTCATAAGTTCAATCCCAGAGGACAAATATAAGTTCACTCTTTCCCTCCTAGAGTGCGCTAATATAGGCCACTAATGGAATAATAAGAACGATATCCACATCATAGACCACTCCTACTTACACTTAGAGAAATCAAACACGCTCAACTGGACATCAAGTAATAGACACTCTAGAAGAGTAGAAATTGTACTAACACGCCTACGCACAGGACACACTAGACTAACTCATTCATATCTAATAAACGGGGAAGATGAACCTATATGTCGCTACTGCAACAGAACGCTGACTGTAAAACACATACTAACTGACTGCACACAGGTAAAAACGTACCCATGGCCCACAAATTTATGCGAATTTCTGGCCGACAGTAGCCAATTTATAGATGATGTTTTTAAGTATTCAAGAAATAATGGATTATTTCATGAAATATAAAAGCAATTATTTACCATTATGAAAGTCATATGTAGCAAGCTCTGTACGTAGAATATAAGTTTTGCCTCCTCCCAGTTTAACTATTTCTATATATTTTTTTCCCTTCATGTTGCAAATATACTAACAATTTGTATTTAGTTTTTCCATCCTATTGATTTTGTACATTTTAAAACTTACCTTTGTAAAAATTTTAATATTTATTTAATTTAGTAAAATTTTATTCTAACATGTTAAAAGATGAATCATCATTGTAGCGGCATGGTTCTATTAATTTTGTACATTTGTAAAATTTAGCTTTGTAAACATTTTAAGATTTATTTAACTTTGTAAAATTATATTCGAACATGTTAAGAGATGAATCGCTATTGTAGCTGCATCTCAGACAAATAAATAATAATACTGGCACTGCATTCTGGAAGGAATCTTAATCCTTTAAACGAAGACCTAAGATTTATTAATTCTATAATAGACAGGTAAATACAAAGTGAATAAATCAGCCGGAATTGTACAACTGCAAGAAACAATACTCGAATATTTGAAATATCAACATCAGAGACAGTTTTGATTCCTCAAAAGCTTTTTTTATTAAAAATATTCTTTGATTAATTATTTTTTTCTTTTGGATTTCTAAAAACATTGGCTAGGCAAATAAGTGAAAGGTTAAATGTGCTGGTAATTGATTAGAGAGATTATGTCAGCTATCATGAAACTTCTGGTAAAGAATTTATCTATTTAATACAGTTAGTATATGAATTTCGTACATTATACCCAAATTAGTCGATATAATCCATCGTACCAGAAAAAAGAAATATAGGGAGTATATATGAGACTGAACTTTCGCCATTCTGGAAAACGTACCCACTTTCTTACAACTGTTGAATCAATTTGGATGTCGGGGATTTTTCAACCGGTTGAAATATATCCCGGGGAGAACCAAAGAGAATCAACAGGTTTCAAAGGGACCACTGGCCACTAGATCCACTTACGAACGAATTACTCTTTCATAACACCGCTGGAACTTTCAATCATCAAGTCGGCATCGTCAGAAGACCCGAGTCATTGCTCCCTCCGGATGATTAACCCGTTCAATTAGTTGAGCCGAGTCCGTTTTACGAGGAGTTACGATGTTTATCGACGTCCTATTGGTCCTAGAGGTCGGCCGAGTCGTAAAACAATAAGCTTCCCTCCAATCGAGAAGATGTTGTCACGACGTACGGTTAACTTCATTGTAATAAATTTATTGGCGTCATAACTAACTTTATTGGATCTTTGATAGAAGATGAAGCATTTAAGGGCATTGGGTATATGGATGGATATCACAAATAGAATTTAGATAAGAATGTTTATAAGACATTTTCTCTTGAGGAATAGACTATTATTGATAATATTTCTTTCAATAGAGGTACAATTTGGAAAATTCTGTAAAATAATGAGTAGTTTAAAATCATCAAATTTTATATTAGCAAAACCATAATTAAAGTTTGGTTCAATGATTTAACAATTCTTGACATTCCTAGCTTTCTCCTCCAGCGATCATCGCCCATTTTATTGCTAATTTTCGACGGCTCTCCGGTCATTTTCTTCAAGCGATCTCGTCGATTTCAGATTCTTCCGAAGAGCCAATATATCTGCCCGAGAAGCTCAGAGGGATGGTTGGCAATATTTCTTGAAAGGACGTTTTGATAAATTTCTGTAAGGGTTTCGGACGATTTTATGCGATAAGTAAAGATATTATTCGTTTTTCGAATGTATTCTCAAAGTTAATTACATTAACTTAAATTTAAATAATTGTGTAAAAACAAACTACATATTGGTGATCGCTAAAACTACTGAATGAGTTTTTCTTTATCCATGAAACTTGAATATATAATTTTCCTAAAATTTGTAGACCTAAGACCAGCAAAATATGTCGGGAAGAGCTTTTTTGAGGACTGAAGCATATAACTACGAATTACTTTGCTTCTTTTATTTTTGATTTATCTTACAAATACCTATCTAACAGCCTAAGCACATAACACTTTTTATTCTGATTCTCAGAAATGGAATTATTTAAGATTTTGTATTTCGAGGTCCTAACAACTCTCACTTAGGACTAATCTGTGTGGTCGAAAAATTTCGTATATTTTACAGGTCCTTTCGAAAGTTAAAAAACAGAATGATATTCACAGAAATCTAAAATTGTTAATAGCGAATTTTAATTTTAAATCCTGAAAATTGAATGTGAAAGGAAGAAATTTTTTGAGACACAGATTTGCTCGACGAGGTTAGTAACTGTGTTGATTCCCTTCTGGGAAATGAAAAGTTGCCAGAGGTTGTTCATCGCGGTTAAGATAGATTGTTTAATGAGCATAGGAATACACTAACCCATTAGATCGGTAAAAGATGCCGAGGAATGCGAATAGGACCTTGGGAATGCAAACAGGTTAGACAAAAAAAAAATAATAAACAAGCCTATTGGGAGAGACGAAAACCGCAAGACAGTACGGAGAAATAATTTGACTGGCAGGAGACTTTCACGAGAGAGTACAACGAGCCTGTCCCCGAATTGCTTATTGTATTTTAATTCGCAGAGCTAGCGTCGTGCCTGATATGCCTTCTCCTAATATATGTCTCAAGATTATTATCGCCATTGTAGAGTCGTGATGCTATTCGGGTCCCTGTGACATCATCTCTGAGGAATAGGCACCCATCACGTAGATGTGAAGTGGTGGTGGTGGGGGGAGGGGGTAACCGCTATTATTTATTATTATTGTATTGCGGTAATTTATTGTAGGCGGGAGACCCTTTTAAATGCCAATATTTATTTAAATGTCATGCCAACTCGGTTGTCGTGCCTCTTTGTCTTGCCTCTATGTTCCCTATAAATTATCCGGTGTGATCAATATCCGACGACTTGTAAAGGGAAAGAATTATTACTATAAAATTATACCTTTCTATTTCCTAGTCACAGAGCTCTCTCTCTATATATATATCCATTGAATTTTTAAAAAATCTCGAATCGATTTGTCCTAGGCTTATTAGAGAATGTGAAAATGTGACCTATTTAGCCAATTGATTGGTTTTTATTTAGAAATACTGTTATAGATTACCTAATTGCCTTGGTCCAGGTTAAATATGGGGCTATGTCATGTTTTAGTCACATCGGGAGGAATATTAATGGAAGACGGCCGATCAGACATTTCACTTGAATCCATACTCAAAAAAAAAAAAATAAAAACAGCCAGCCGGAATGACACATTTATGTGCTTATAAGCTGAAGGACACTGAAAAACCAAAATAAAAAAAAACCTTTTCTTCTTTTTAATTTATTTTACTGTTTCACCAGAACAGTTACTATACACAACTACCTCAAATCAAGATACTTTCTCCAATCAGCTGATTCTTGGCAGCCATTGCCATCATAATAAAGTCCTCAAAGAGTACTGTCAAATAGTTTTTAAGTATTTATAAAACTCCCAATACATTTACCATTGTTACTTACATAATTACTACCTTATAATCTCACAATAACTGTCTTTAATAAGTACTTGCAGAATACTTCATATAACGTTTTATTAATTCTCTATTTCTACCAAGGCTTAAAATTTAAGCTGGAGATAATGTTATTATTGATAGAATAGCCTAAAATGAAAATCTAAAGTATATGTAAGTAGGAAAAAAAAGTTATAGAACAAATACAGCACATTGAAACAATAACAATACTGCTTTTGCAATATTTTTTGAACAAAACTATAACGGAAATATTTGGGATATCCATTTCACCTCTCGTATAAACTCCTACTCCTTACAACACGATTTTGGCTTTTTACGAAATTAATACTCAAATTCACATTATTCAAATAATAAAAATGAAAAATTGCGGGCGCTAGAACGTTAATAAATAAATTTCTTCATCGCGTTGGTAGGATCGAGAGACGTTTGCAGACAATTTTCGGAAATGTTACAATTACCTCACTAATTGATTTCTCGATTGGGGAATATACTAAAAACTGCGAAAATAAAATGACAGAAATAAATTGATGTAAGAGTGCAAATTTCAAATTGCGAGATTTAAGCACAGCCTTTCATTACATTAAAACAACATTTAATTGCTTCTTGTGGAGTTAATAAAGTTGATCGTACTGAGTGAAGGATAAGGCCTAACACGAAATAGCGTACTTCATTTAATGCCTACTTTGAGTGTAACAATTATGCAATAAACGGAGTAACATAAAGTCTCAAGAGAGAAAAATCGTGATACGGTAAAGTAATGTGAATTTTACAACCATGTGTAAAAACTTCAAACTGCTCTCCTCATGATTTTTCTCGTTGCTATGTTTTTAAGTGCTTTCAGGCAATTAAACGCAAATATCGTTTTGGATGGATAGAAAATTACGAATTTTTAAGTGCGTACACCTGTTACAATTTATTGAGTGTATATTACGAACTAACACTGAAGATGAAAATATACCCTTGTTGGAAGATACGAATAGTGGAACTGGGATTTTTTTTATTCAACCTGTATTCGTAATAAAATAAAATTAACTAACTAAATAACCTTAAATATTTAAGGAAACGAGATCCTGAAGGCTGTCTGTACTGTATGTTTAATAGTTTTTAACTTAGGCTACTCTGTCGTCATTATAATTCTGAGGATGTTTTTGTTACTAATGTACACACAACTTTTTTTACTTTCTTAAGAAATATAGTATTCGCAAAATAATTTGGTTTTCACTGGAATGACGTTTTTCGTCTCCTAGAATTCATTTTATAGCTTCTGCGTAACGTCTAAAGGTATGTATACTGAGTGAATGTATCTCGTTTAACTAAACAACGACTAACCTTAAACTGTTGAAATTTTTTATTTAGGGCTGTTGTAACATCCAGTTGTGCACCACTTCTTTTCATTAAAATCGACTAAGAGGGGAGGTCTGGGACGAAACACATTGCTCCGTACTATTAGATAGAGATAATAAAGATTTTTATAGAAACGGTTTTGTATATCCTAAAAACGCCTTATAAAAGCTGTGTTCTACAACTATTTTCAATCCGTTGTTTGTAAAGGAATTATCTTATATTGCTTTCAATCAGAATAGCTTTAAATAAAATGAACTGCAGCCAAATATTCTGTTGACTTCATTTAATAAGAGAAGAAGTCATGGGGTTTTATATAACAAGCTATACGTCAATGGCCTTTTTTTAAAAATAATTTTGGAGGGAATCTAGTATTTTCTAGCATTCTAATTGTATATAGAATTGTATTAAAACCCGGGCATCTTTTTTTTTTTGAGTTCTTCTGGCAGACATTCTAGTACCTATGGGACAAAGATTTTTCACACCGACACTATATGATATGCAAATAAGTGGTTATAAAGGAAGACAAGGTATCACAAAAACAATAACATTGACATTGATTAAAATTTATAATCCGAATTGTTATGGACTGATTGCATAAACTAACAGTTGGAATAACTTTTCCGAAGGCTATTACACAAATAAGAAAGACAAGCATTCATTGTAAATTGTAATGAGCATTATAAAAAGGAATTAATAAATGTCGAAATACAGTAATTGTTTAATATTCCAGTATCATTAATACGTCAATGAGTAGTAGAATCAAGGCGGTTAATGTTTAGCATTGGTCTCGAATCACTAATGTTATAGCAATATATTCAACCAAATATGCGTTTAATGTGATTTAACATAATGAATGAATAATTGATGCATTTTTTTTTTTGACGGAGTATTAGTTCATTTATAAGTTGTGAGTGTAGAGTGATTGAAACTTTTTAGGCTCAGGTTTATAGCCTTTTTGGTCTTCCATTATTTATGTAAAATGTTGTGTTATATACAGATGTTGATAAACTATAATTCGATTTCCAGAAGTGAAAAAAAGATTTTTACCCAAGCTTCTAGATTTCTTAGCTCCCTTTTTCAAGTTCTACAAAAGAATGATTTTTTTTTGTGATATTTATTTGTGTGAATGGAATGTTAAAATAACATTAGTCTGAAGTCATGTTAGTATCAAATTAATTTAAAAAAAGCAAAATATACTGAAATTGAATTAAATATCTTGGAATGTTCATTTCTAATAACGTATGGTGATTATAGGACGATTTTACAATGTTTGGCTTGTTGGGAGTCAGCTGATACATACGGTATATGGTATTAAACATTTAATAGATGGAATTTACAAGTTTTTTTAAATATTTAATATAAGGAATTTCCGTCCTAATTGTTCGCATGAAAATAATTTTAATTTTCCTTTAGTTCCTGAACATAACGGCTAAAACGGACAAAGATTGCAAGTAGGTCTTGAAAAGGTTGAAATATAAGTTTCCGAAGCTGCCTGGAAAACTTCTGATGCAACTGGTACACGTGTATAACTCAATGCTATACAATGTATATCGCCATAAAATTACAATATACAACCGATTAAGTGTTTATGATTAAATGTGACTCTGCTAGTGAGGGTAATTGGTCAGTTGAAAAAGGATCATGACCATTATATTTATTTATATTTACAACTCTCAACTCTTTGCTATAAACACACACCTAAAGCCTAATGAAGTCGCTGTTTTCGTGACAGGAGTCAATTAATGTCACCTGATTGGTGCTATGTTCACAGCATACAAAATTCTTCGAGGAAGCCGAACTAGACATTGGAAGTCGTCCAGCCATGCTAATCAGACGTCATCTGAATAGGAATCACTCATTAATAGCTACTACTGAATTCATAAAACCCATTCAGAGTGCAACAAAAATAATATTATCACGGAGAATAGAATATCACGATTGTATAAATACATAATATTATTTTGTCTACAAATTGTAAATGAAAAATTGATTCTGGTGGAATACACAATATTTACATTTACAAACGAGCCATTTTGAAATTTATTTTAGACAATTAAGCCCATTTTTTCAATTAATTATGTAATAAAGTGAACGTATAAAATTTTTATTTCTTACTTTAGTTTTCTGAAAAGAAATCATAGCTACTCAGATCCAGGGCCCCCGATGTTCTGTCCATGTGTTACTCCGAAAGCATTCAAATTCGTTTGTTCTGTAAACGATGCTATGTTCATTATTTATACGGCCACACAACTAGCATCTGCACTTGGACCTAGAACATCATGATGACAAGTTTGTGCTGTAATACATATCTTGGCGAGACTTACTTTTTTTTATGAGACCTGCTTCTCAGGTCCTATTTTCATTTATTGTATTCGCCACGAAAATTCGTGGCATATGACAGAGAAGTCGTGTTAAATTGAACAAGAGGATATAATATCGCCCCTTAACAGCCATGTTTGGGGCATTCCAAACCAAGGTTCGATATTCGTTCTGTTAAAGTTTGAACCCGAGCAGGGACCGTACCATGAAAAAGTGAAAACAACAGAATTCATTAATCACAGAAATGAACAAAAGTTACGAGTTACTCGTGATATCAGAAGAAGCCTGCAGCTCGTGTCCTAAATATTTTACCTGGTATAAACGTCTCTGAATTCCTCCGACCTTCGCTGCTGGAGTGGGACACTGAAGTGACCTTCATTACTGGACAACGAAAGGTCAGTGGAACTCTGAGTGTTTGATGTGGCCAGTTAAGCAAGAAAGCTATTTTCAATAATTAATCCCATTTTCTTTTCATATATACATCATTAATTCTTTGCAAAGTATTAAAAATTTTGTTATCAGTTCATCCCTAATAGCCTGTCACATATACTTCTCTACTGTGAGAAGCTCATCGAAGACAGAACTAAATATCTACAAACACTTTCCTCAGCAGTCAGTGATGTGCATAAAATTGAAGAGTTACTTAGTATCGATATTCTTGAAAAACTACACAAGATTTACTGCTTCATCACGTCAGCATGCAATACTCTGGAATCTATAAGTGCTGATGGACCACACTCCAGTTGAATGTTATATTAAAACGGAAAAGGGTTTATAGAATGCTTTTAGTTATCTTTTATGTACTATATTTTACTATTTACACTATATTGCTTTTTTTTTTGTTTTTCTTTATTGTCATATTATTGTTGACCTCAAGAACTTGGATTTAATTATTTATTTAAAAAGACAGAATTGTTAATTGTTTATTTAATTTGTACAAGAGGTAAATCTTTAACAAATAAATATATATATTCTATTCTTCTATTTATTTATTCTTTGCTCTACAGACTATAGTTGGTGGTTGACTCTAATCCTTTCGAATCATTTGTATACAGTTATGCGATATTCTTGAAGTTCAATGACTAAAGTTTCCTTAATTGAATTCGTTTCAATATCAACCCATTTTTTCCCTCCAAGAATGTATTAATAGAGGCTTAATCAAGTGGAGTAGAGAAAATGGCGCAGCTTTAGGTTCTATTTATTTGAGGATCCAATTTGGTTTCTTCCAAGTTGCGTTTAATCATAAGGTAAATAGATGAAGTGGGCTGAAGAAGGAGTTGAAGTTGTCTTTTGTGGTGATGCCAATATCGGCACGAGCTCGGGTTGGATTAACCTTGCTGCGTTGAACAAGTAGCAATGGATCTTACAAGCAAACTCTCCTTTATATTAATTAAGGGTTGTAATTAATTTAATCTAATTAAATTATTAACTTGGTAGAGGGCGCTTCGGTCCCTTCTCTCGCTCTCTCCATCTCTCTCTCTCTCTCTCACCCTCCGCTATAGAATCTAATTAGTAAATGCTATTAAGTTTCCTATCGCTAACCCCATAACTCTTGGCGTATTCTATTTCTGTGTATAGAGCCAGTTCTATTACCAGTAGGATTAGCGGGGCGGCCATTACATAAAGCAGCTCTCCTTCAATACGCCACCAACACCGCTAGGGAGCGCTGTCTTACTTCGGCGGGATAATTAAAAAAGTTTTGGGGCCCTCTACTCCTTCTTCGTCTGCGGTTAAGTTGCTCTTCCTATTTTAGTAATCGGAGGTTAGTTGATCTTTTCTTAGTCGCCCAGTTTGTTTAGAGTTAAATAGATTGCCCCCCCCCTCCACCCCCCCACCCCACCCTGTAATCTCAAGCCAGTGTTAGATAAGGACAATGATCATTTCTACTAGGATTCTCACTTCTCTGAAGAAGTAATGCCATCAAATAATTTCCCTAATCCTAATTACTTTTTGTTATTGGTATCTTTTAAAACAGCAAAAAAATATTATAGGAATCTAAAGGACAAAGGACATTTATTAGGAATATAATTATAATAATTACTTTTTCATGCGAGAGTCACTTCTGAGAGCTCTGAAACCGAATTCTGTTTAAAGGATCCATTTGTATTTTAGAATCTACCATTTGATTTGTCAGTGGTAAAACCAGAAAATAGAAAACATTACGAGTTTTAGAAAAAAAGGAAATATAATCAATTTTCCAAATCGCGAATGTTCAGAAAATCAAAGAGAGTATTGTTATTTCCAACTCAAGTCGAATTACTCGTTTACTAAAACTCTGAATCCAGTATTTATTTATACTTAATTTATTTTTACCTAATATCTGAAAATAATTGTGTTTAAGTAGTTCTAAAAGAGTCTCAAGTAATCTATTTTAGTTTGCTAAGAACACAGGAATGACAACTCGATAAGAAGAAGATAATGCTCACAAGCCCATTGGTCATATGCTCTTCACAACTTTTTTTAGGTCTCAGAGCCGTATTTTATTTGTTATTAATGAAATAAAATCTTAAAACAATTCAATTAGATATTAACAATTGAACGTGGAAATATACTGTAAAATAACAAGCCACTGTGGAGGAAATTGGAGCTGTACGTTAATTAACAAATAAATACTTATGGGGCAAAGACCTCTTTGTAATAATTAATGAAGTTGGCTGGCTTTGTTATTATATTTAAAGCAATAGTTAGTTTGCGTTTAAGGGAAGCTAAAATTTGGCTTATATATATATTTATAGAGATTAATTGTAACTACAATGAAATAAATGTTGTTTGTGGTGGTTATGGTAGCGCGGTTATTGAATTTCTGCTTTAAAGCAGGGAGTGTTTTCTAACATACGCCATATACTGTGTATGTTTGAATAATTGAATTCCAATGCTAAGTTAATAGATGATGTTTTTTAAGTTTGAAGGAGAGTACATATAAATGTTTTGGGGTATCATAGGAAAATAAAAATACTAATTACGGTACACCGAATTGTTTAGCTGTATACATCTGACCGCAAGTACTTTTTTTTTTTAATGTGGTTGAAATTACTAGCCTTGGAGCTTTTTTGATTATTGATGATTTCTTGACTTCACAATATCAAAGTTGATCTATTAGGAACCTGTAGGAGATCTATCCATTGCGGTGACATCCAGTAACTTTGCCGAGTTACATTGAAGAAAACGGTGCCTTACAAAAGATGGGGGCTTAAATGAATGAAGGATTTAGTCAGCATGACGACGATATTAAAATCTGCTTCCTAGATTACAAGCTCCAATATCAACGCGCTCTTGTAGCGTCTTAGAAAACTAAGGCTCACCTAGGAAATAGGAATTTACTTAGTGGCGAACTCATTAAATAAAATCTTTAGTCCCACTCTCTAGAAAAGGGCGCAAACCTTTAGATAACCTCTCCCAATTGGCCTTAGTATCCCTAAATGGTCGTTAAGTATAACATTTAGAGAGTTAGAGTACACTCAGCAGACATAAACACACTCCTTTAACTTAATTTCTTGCTAAAAAAAACATTTAAAACCGTAAATCATGAAACATACTATAGCAAATAGAAAAATTCAATAATTAAACAATACATCTAAAATAACAGAACCTAATTTATTCTAATGACTAAATTATATGTTCAGAAACTAATTCAGGGAAAATATTCGATTTCAATTTTTAGTAAGTTTGTGTTTACTTGTATCACGTGGCAGCTTTTAATTAAATACATTAATGTTAAGACAAGGTAGGTAATTGGGTCATTATTTGCTATTTAATGTTTAATATATTCATTAGATCTGATTGTAAAAATTGTAGTAAACGCGAGATGAATTGAGACTAGAAGATAAAACAAATTGTAATTATTAAAATAATAAAATTGTGTCATCAATCCTTTGTTGCATGTATGGTTTGGAAAATTGCCAACATAATATCACGGAACTATGTACGAAGGCTTTAAAAGGAATGTATAATCATTTTACTAAATGTAAGATTAATTATATTATTTCGCCGATACTCGGTCATGGAATTAACCTATATTATAGTAATTGGAAAAGGGAATTACTTACTTTGTAAAAGTACGACTTTAAAAGCTTTCTCATTCTGTTTTCAATCAATTAAAATGTCTTGATTAGGAATTAAATATTAAAAGTGGTACAGGATAATGAGGAGTAGTAGATATCGATTTTAAATCGACATGCGCCAATCGCCCACACTCTTGTTCAATTAAGCCCCTTAATTTTTAATGATATATCCCCATTTAATTATGTAACCTTTTTCAAGCTATTCCATTTATAATTTATACTGCAAAGCCACATTTTAATTGTTGAGTTTACATTCACGGTTGAATTGTCAAACGTAAGTCAACACAAGCCCCCTCCCCCCACCCCATCCTCTTCTGCCGTTTTCTGAATCCGCCCCAATCTCTGGAATGGACGTTAAGTCAACTAATTAATTTATAATTGGGGATTCTGATATTTATGGCCTTCCAAGTAATTTATCAATATTTCATTGACGAATAAAATAATTCATAAGCTCTGTCTATTAGTTTTGTGGAAGGAATAGTGCATCTATAACAAAAACAGGGAAATTCTGACAGATATAATTCATTCTCTAGGAAGGGAAAATATTAAAATAATTGAAAGTTCTAAGATTGGGTTTACAAAAATGGACTGAAAGAATATTTTACGTCGAAGCCTAGATATCTTCCCCCAGTTCAACGTTTTTATTATAATTAATAAATAAAGCAAATAAAATGTTTTAACAGAGGTCTATTAAGGGAACTCAGCTGTAGAGATTGTTCGCATGCAGCGACATTCCTTTCAAAGACCAACTACTACTAATCCTGCATAACAGATGATATTATATTTAGTAGACAATTATTATCTGCATAGTAGATGACAGTATATTTCTCTGCATAGTGGAAGACAATATATTTATCTGTATATTAGAAGGCAATATGTTCATCTGCATAGTAGATGACAATATATTTATCTGCATAGTAGATGACAGTATATTTCTCTGCATAGTCGAAGACAATCTGTATCTGCATAGTAGATGACAATATATTCATCTGCATAGTTGATAACAGTATATTTCTCTGGATAGTCGAAGACAATATATTTATCTGTATAGTAGAAGACAATATATTTATCTCCATAATAGGTGACAATATATTCATCTGCATGACAGATGTCAGCATTTCTAGATGTTGATAATGTATCTGAATAATTGGTAACAATATATTTATCTACATGATATTATTAAATTTAGGATGACTTGAGGATACCAAAAACGTATTTAAAAATAGCATTAACGTTCAAGGTTAAGATCATTTTTCGCCGCCATCGGTCATGTCAATCAGGAGGTAATAACAATCTTGGTTTCAATCATTAGGATTTTGGTTATAAAGTAATAATAATATTGTTCTGAAATATATTTAAAATGAATACCAGGAGAAGTAGACGAATTGTTTCCTTTATTCGTAAGACAGATTAGTATTACACGAATCGATTTCTCCTTTTATTTACAGTTGGCCTTGCTATTATTATGAAGTTCAAGAAGGTTTAGAAACATCAATATTAATTACGGCAGTTTATACACGTTACAGAATAATGTACAACTGTTATATTCTTCATTGTGCTCTTTATTTAAATAGTAGTGAGTTTCTTTTAAAACTCACATATAAGTCTTCGAATATGTTTTATACAGATGTATATAAAATTGGGCGTATAAACGTGAAGAAAACGTACTTTTGTATAGCAAAAAATCCACTTAGTACTATTTGGCAATAAGGCAATTAGAAAGTTGTCTAAAAATTACATACTGAGAATTTGGCTAAACGTATTTGTTGTAGTGTCATTAAACCAATAAATTTAATCTATTAATTTTTTAAATTATATTAACAATTTTGAAAAATTCATAGACACATTAGCTTGTTACTTTATTAGTGTACCTGATGGATTACGTCTACGTTTTAATCTTTAGTGTATAGAACTTCCATGGGGTAAGATGTAGAAGTTATTTCGACTCAAAAAGTAATTTATTTATGAAAACCAATAAATTGTATGATATTATATAATATATATGATATACATGATTACGGAGAGTGTCACAAGACCCACGCTTTTTAATTATGCAGGCCTACTTTCCTATTTATTGAGCTAAGAAAAGGGAGAAAAAAAAGTTTATTTCCGGCAATCCTCCCCCCCCTCTCAGTATATATCCTGGCTTAATATTTTATAAGTCCTGAATCTAACTCAAGAGTACCTCATCCATACTTTATACTTCGCTTGCTATGAAATAAGTCGATCACAACTTGATTTAGGTAATTAGTAAAAGATGGTGAATTTTTAATTCAAAAGTACCCTTCGAAAGTCGTATGAATTAGCTGTTGATGTGAATTATTAATTTTAATTAAGAATTACCTTTTCCCAGAAGGTTTATGGATTAATCGATGGGTTGGTAATTTCCGTTGCTCGGGTCCTTGGTTTGCCAGAGGCGTAAAGAAGTTGTTTAATGAAAAACTTTTATGTTTTTTAAGCCATAAAAGCCCTAATTTTCGTAAGGGGACACTGTTACCGGGGTTTGGGGTGGGAGGAGAGGGTTGTATAAATTGAAATTGTTAAGGGTAAGTAAGTCGTTAAATTTTTCCAATATCCTTTTACAAGAAAAGGAAAAGCCGACAAAGGGAACATCTATTTTATACTGCCTATAAGAAAATATTTTATAAGCGTTCTCTCTTATTAATGTAGAAATGGTTATTTATTAATTGACATATGGAACTTCATAATTCCTGTTAATTGTTTGGGGCTCATGGTTAGTCATAGAGGTTAAGACGTTGGTCTTAATACACTTGGTTAAGCCTAGAGTCCTAGTTTCGAGTCTCATATGGGAACTTGGAATTTATGTAGCGAAGAACTATCTAAATTAAATCATTATCCTCCTCCTTGGCTAGAAAAGGGGGTAATTAGATAACCCGTCGCGATTATCCCTTAGTACCAAAAAATGGACATTAACAAATAAAAATTAATTTATTAGGTGTTGATTTCACTTTATAAAACTAAGACTGAGTGTGATAGGTAACAAAGGTGTTGACACTATCTTTCAAGAGAAAGAACCAGTTTTTCGACTTCTACCAATTAAAAGCACCCTGGTTGGACGGAATTCGACCAGTAAAACTTAACCAATTGTACTACCTTCAGGAAGGAAATATAATTTTGGATTTCTGCTATGATGAATTTAAAGTAGTAATTATAATAAGCTTATCAATTACCTGGCAATAATGTCAGAATCCAACACATTTTATGATGTGGAAAAATTAGTGTACTCAAAATTGACAACGAAGACACACAAAAGGTCTGGATAACGCGTTATACAAGTACGTTACAGAATAAAGAACTAAGAGGAAGAACCGCAAAAGAGGTATATTTATAATGTACATTAACCCAATTAAGCGTTTCAATTAGTTAAATAGTATAACGGAGACTTCATTCCTTGAAGTACAATTACAACTTCTTATTGCTTTTTTGGTTTTCACTCGTTGCAATTCACGGCAGTAAAGAGAATTTACAAGACCCCTTGGAAAAGGAAGACGAGTTTGACAGCTTGAAGAGAACAGATGAGAGCATGCCATACAAATCGAATTTCAAAGGACACTCGTAGAGGTCGCGCGGCCACTAAAAAGACTTAGGAAAAGTCTAAATATGAAGCGGGAGGGGATTAGGAAAAGGCGACAGGTGATGCTCGGAGGGTGCTTGTAAATCAGCCTATAAAGGAGACTAATAGAGTAGAAAGACCGATCTCTTAAAGGCTTGCCCCGGGCTAATAGAGCAACTTGTCAAAGAAAAAAGGCAGCCTTCAAACCAAAGACCCGCATTATTTATGGCGGCAGTCCATGGGAACAACATGTCTATCCTTAATCTTCCATGGAGTAATTTACCAGCACGCTCTAGCAAGTCTCATACCGCACAAGCATTTTGGTCAGAAGAAGATTTTTAGTGAACCCTTAAAATTAATTTGAGAGGTCGCAGGTGCTGCGATTGACGAATAATTAATACCCCGTAACTAAAAGTCGGTCGCGCAAGTGTTGCGCAAACCTAGCATATTTCCCATGTGCTGGCATTACACGCTTCTGGTTTCGTCTCATCATACGAACCCTATTTTGAAATAAAAATACGGTATTAGTAGTAGAATCTGATAGTAGGATTGGGAGGTCAGTAAAACCTTAACTAATGACGTTATCAACGTATTTGCAACTATCCCATCAAGTAACGATCTGTTGGAAACACAAATGGGGATTAAAGCTTGGAATAAAATTTTTCATGAAACATTCGCTTATTATTAAGTGCGATGACTAAAAGTGGGGGCTTACGGATGGCTGAAAATTAAAAAAAAAATGCAAAACTTTCAGTTAATATTCAAGATAGTGAAAAGAGTGTTTGATACATGATCTTTCCATGAGACATGTAGTAACGGAGATATTTTGAATTTACGATTTTCACCCCTCTAAACTCCCTTCCATCTGGATCGTCTCGTTTTCTGCCGCTAACGAACTTGATATTTAGTTTTACATTAAACGCTTACGTATGGAGTTTGGTAACTCATAAATTCGTAAAAAAAAATTACGCGCGCTAAAGCGGTAACACACAAGTATATGTGAGTGTGTGTGTGTTTATATATATATATATATATATATATATATATATATATATTTATAAATCACTGTTCAAGAAAAATTACTCATATAATAATCTTCTTGCTTTAGACTATTTTATAACTGAACAAAATGAGAATAAAGTACACTATTGTATTAATGAACTCACAATTGAAGAAATGTGAATATATTACATTACTGCCAGATAATTATTACATAAGATTTCTTACGTCAACAAGCGTTCATTCGAAGACAAGGTTACTCACCTGAAAAAGAAAAGGAAACATTAGTAATTTATTAGTATATGAAAAAAAAAATTAAATATTTATTCTAAAATTTGCATTGAATAATGAATTGTTATTAAACAATATTGCTTGTAGACAATAATGTACAACGAATTACCAATGATAAATTCGAAAAAGCAACATTTTTTTAAATAAATTAAAACCGCTTTGCTTATAGAAACAATATGGCAGATAACGTAATATTGTAGTGAGAAGATGGGACTCAAATAGTCTTCGCCTTTGTGATAAAATACTATTTATAACATATGTTAGCTGTTGACATCTTCATTGTTCGTGAATTAAGGACTATTCATTTGTCAAGTGCTTCATTCATCCGTGTTTACAGAATACTGCACATGTGTACAATACAAAATGATTTCGACAGCTCCGCATGATGTCAGCAAAATAATCTCTCGTTAGTTTCAATAGAAAACATGGGGGATAATTTGTTTTTATATTCTATTTCTGCTTCCCTCTCTGTGAAAAGAAATAGTTGGGAGTAATCCAGCACCAGCAAAGACATCTCCAATGGAATGCTCAAATATTAGCATCAGGAAAAAGTAAAATTAAGAAGCGGAATTTCTTTGTGCTATTTTAATATTTTTTTTTAATGTGACATGAAGTGTATTATATTACAGCTTGTCATTTAAAAACATTAATAGTGTTGTAAGACATTGCATTTATTTTAAACACTTAAAACGGCATAACTAAACAACGAAAAATGTATTGAAATCAATTATATGGCTATAAGAAATTAGTTTAGATCATAAAATAAAGAAGTTGCTTAAGTAACACAGTACTTAGAGATCTTTAGTTCTTTTTACCACAACAATCGTATCCCCAACAATCTCCATGGTACGTATAACTAGAACGGGCTGCTCATGATGTTAACCCATTAACATCATTATAAAGAAAAAAAAACTAAAACTCAAGATAAGCACACAGAGTGGATAGAACCACAGTAGCAAAAAAGTGCAGATCTATACTTGTAATTGTATGTAACTCTTGCTCAAGTATGAATTTTTTCGAGTTTTCTTTTATTAATTTAGTAATTGTTCATTAATGTTTTGTTATCAGATTTACTGAGATTATATTTTTATATAGATTATAGTAATTAAGTTAACATTTAAATTGTGGATTTTCGATACTATTTTGTCATGGTCTGTCATATTTTCTTCTTCACTGGTCACCTACACTGCAAATGTTCGGAAATTCTGCGATGGGATTTTCAACTATTGCGCCCCTACATATGTATACTGCAAATAAGGAACTTACCCGGTTATTATAATTATTCTATAACAGGAGAAATTTTCTTTCAGGCTTGCACCTAAATTCATTTTATTGTAATTTATAATTGGGGAAACTGTAGATACATATTATTTTCGCCAGTCTACAATAGTTTCATTGGCTTATTTTTAAGTAATTAATAATCAGTTATTAATCTCTATGGGTAGGAAGTCATCCATACAAAATTATCTTTAACATATACAATTTAATCTGTAATGGTTAAAGGGATAATTCTATTTCTGAGCCCATGCTCCCGATATTTGTTCAGTTAGAGTAACTGAGTCTGTAATATATTTTGTATGGGACAGGTCTAATTGGACATAGGATACTCTATTCGTTAAAAATATGTCGGATTTCTAATATAGGAGTTCGGTGTGTGGGGGAGTTGTTCAAGATATATTTCACAGAAATTCTCTCTAACCCCCCTGTAAAAGTATCTAATTTCTGTTATATTTTTGTGCACTCTTATTTTGACAAATCAGTCAATAAAACTACTCTGTCTGTCTGTGACGTGAATACTTATAAAACAGATTTTTTTTTTTTTTTAATGTGTATGTGTCTAGAAAGACAAATAGAACGCTATGCAAATTTAAATGTTAGTAATACCCAAAACAACCAATAGAAGGTTTTGTTTAGGTGAAAGTCTAAGAGGTGTTTACAAGTTTCTCTTTTGGGATTTTATATTGTTAAATATTTACTCACGTGATATTTGCTTTAGGGCTTGTGCTAACGACCTCAACAAATGCCATTGTCCTTTTGCACCAACATACTAATGTATTATTTTTCTATTTGTCTGTCATAACTCAATGTTATTCTCATTAACATCATATAGAATTGCTATTGTAATATTATTTGTAATTTTTTGTTATCGTTTGAGTTTTGTTTTACTTCATGAAATACCAACCAATTCATCTACATTCATTTGGAGAAGTCTTAAAAAATAAGTGTAATTTTGTATTACAATATGCAATAAATTGTCAAATTATGGTTTTGTAATTTATACAATAAAGTACCAATATTAAAGAAGAAAATAATGATTACACTTATTTTTAATATATATAAATACAAACCATAAAGAAGGCATTTATCTAATATGTTATACAGCCTAATTAAAACATCCATGTAAATAAAAAAAAATATCTTTCAGGTATTTTAATGATCTATGATCCTGGATTTCAATAAGTTGTCATATACATGTTATTCAATTAATCCTGAAATATTGAGTAGTAGTATTGCTCAGCACTTATCTTTAACTTGTGAAATTTGTTGTTTTCGAGTACTATTTAGATGGAGTTTTATTTAATGTTTATTCAATATAGGCACACAGAATATTTATTTTGCCTAAACTAATTTAATAAAAGTCTTAATATAAATTAGTTAAGCTTATGCTATTTGTATGAATATTTTAATGACTTGTGAAATGATAATTTATATTTTGTTTAGTTCTTACATAAATAGAATTAATTATGGTAGTCTCCATTATATCATAATTTATTTCTTAAGTCATAATGTAAAATTTGATCCAGCAATTTAGTTCTCTCAATTCGAATGTTTCTGTTTTTCCCATGAATTAGAGCAAGTTTTAATATCCCTAGCTTGAAACGTTTTGAAATGGGTTGGCTTTAGTAAAATGTTCAAAGCGATTGAGTACATATATTCTGTGTAATGTATATGAATTATTATACTGACCATATCTATTTTTTAAACATATTGCAGCTGCAACATCATTATAAAACCAAACCATTTATTTGAAACTTTACTTTTGGGAGGATTAGCACGATACCCCCCAGAAGGTAGGCAAGACTTATTGTTTATTCGTCAAATATGGTTTCTAAGAATTCTGGCAACAATCTTGTGGAAAAATGTGGACCAGAATAAACAAAACACAAGCTGCCATTCGATAAATAACTATAGAGTTGAGTTTGAATCAGTATTCAGAAGATCTTTGATAAGCCACCAATACTTGGGCACGGCTTAAATATGTATCTCTCATGACAAACGAACAAATTGGCTCTAGGCTCAGCAATTTAAAGGTGAGCCGGCTCATCTTGTCACGCGAAGACTAATTCTATTTGGCTATCAGCAAACATGAAGGCAGCAATAAAATATTGTATATAAAGGGGAATAAGAAATGGTTAACCTTTTGCAAACTGCTGTAGACCAAGGGAGCAATAGATAAAGAGACCAAGTCGTGTCCGACGTCTCAACCTTATCTCCGGGCTCTCTGATACAACAAGAGAAAGGCAGCGTACGTCCCGACTTAGGCCCTATCAACATAAGTGCATCAATTCTGCTCGCAGGTACCGTTCTGTGCAGTCTTTACTTATGTTTCGCTCTCAGCAGGTAGATGGTGTCCTTTACACTTGTTGAAAGCAGCCGTGGCCTTGAGCCGGAGGAATTTCGCTCAGGAATTTGCCACCGCCGTTTGGTAAGACACCCGAAGAAGATGCCAGAATTCTAATGAGAAACCAATCACTGTGTTTGAACATATCCCAAACAGTGTCGCTTAAACATTAGTGCTAGTGCATTCACTAAAAGATACAAAAAAAAAAAAAGAGTTATTTATTAACGTCAACTTTCTGCTAATAAATGGGACAGGTTAGCTACAGGTTACCACTCTTTTCGAGCCACTTTTTTAGGGTGGGGCTAAAGATTTCTTTTAATGAGTTCGACACTAAATAAATTGGCTAAAGTGGCAATCGAACTAACGACTTTAGGTTTAGGAAGTCAGATTACATGGAGGAACGCCTTAGATCACATGGCAAACCTGAGCACCCACAAAACGAAGAAACATCAATCACAGTACATACATTTAACAATTTACTACTACAGTACTATGTTGATAGTTTATTGTAACGGCTGGCCGTTTTTTCTAATAAAAATTAAGGAACTTCTGGATCAATGACTGTTGATATTTATGGGTCTTGTTAGGCATTTTTAGTTCATTTTAATCAAGGATTTACAGTGATTTAAATTGAGATTAAAACCACACTGCCTCACTCCAACGATTGATATATCTACACATGTTATTTATTTTGAAGAAAGTGTTTATAAACCACAAATAAAAAGTGTACTTTCAGTAAAACTGTAGCTAATAAAGGGAAATCCCAGGGATAGAAACGGTGTCTATTTTATGTCAGGGGCGCGTTAGAATGCGAGTCAAATCAATCTGAAGCCCTGTATGCAGAAGCAAAGGATTTAGAAAGGTACGATACACTGTTTGACGTGGATATTCAATACCAAAGAGATCTTTTCAATATGAGCACTGTTAGCTCTTTGTTAGCTTAGTCTCCGGAGGTCGTCAACAAGATCTTATAAAATTTTAGAAAAAATACCCGGACTTTGAATTCTATTTTTACTCAATTAATGAAACCCACTGAATCAAATGTTGATTGGTAGTATCAAAAGTAGGTAGCTTTAGTTTGAACTTCATCACATGTTAAGGGTGGCTGGATTTTGTAGTAATATAATGCACTGGCATTACAGGATTTTTTTTTAAAATAATTAGCATTTACTTAGATCTGAATTCCTCACAATTATATGTATATTTTATAAGTAATAAGACTTTTTGAAATCCAATCATTAGGAGCATCACTCTATGGTTTTCAAGGTTATTTATTCCTCATTAGCAAAAAAATAGTTATATATATATATATATATATATATATATATATATATATATATATTAAAAAAATAATACTTATTATTAAAATAACTATAATTTCAAAACTTTTCTAATAAAACGTTTGATATTGTTAATCATCTAACCACATGATATTTCATTTCGTTAACAGAAATAAAACTTATTTTATGAAACTTTCTACTCTCTTTAATCAATAAGTCTGAAATATTAATATCAGGTTAAAAAGCAAAAATTTAATATTCTCTAATGAGAAAATTAGTTTTTAAATTACTTATTCAGTGGCATATAATGCATATATATTTATTATATAAAATAGTAATTATATGACCTGAATAAAAAAAATATCTGCAGAGGAAAGTAAGGTATCTGAATTCTCAGATGATTATATTAGCGTTCCGACAAAGAAAAAAATAATTAAAAATGCATAGCACAATTCATGCATTTAATTAACGCTATTCATTAACAGGCAGAAAGCAAAATAATATATGTTTTAAACTAAAAATAAAAAGTAATTATCTCTGAGAAAATATTAAAAACATAGAGTGCAATAAAGGATTCATTATGAGTTAAAAAAAAAAAAAGGAAGAAAAGAATTTTATGATTGCTATGAGTAAGTAGAAACGCATGAAGGAATGTTGTAATAGAAAAGCTGGGAGCCAAGACAGTGGTATGTTGACCATACTTGGAACTACCATTAATTTCCCCATCGTGCATATCCTGCCACAATTATAATTTTCCTTAGACAATATCTCGAATCATTTTTAAATTTAATTATTATTTTATATAAATGGCACTCAAGCACACAAGCGCATGCACACACACGTATTGGTTTTAGTCAACCGTTACGAGGGGAGCTTTCCAACTTTTATAATAATTCCACTTCTAAACACACAATTACACAGATGCAACCACGACCACCTGATCTTCATTATGCTAATAATTTAAATGCCATTGTTTATGTTTTTGAAAAAATTATCGATTTTATAACTCTGGTATTAATTAACAAATCTTAAAATATTTAAAATAATATGACCTACATTAACAAAAATTGCTCAAACGTTTTTTTCAGATTTTGAATCCTGTTTCTTATGTCAAAGAGTGTTAGTCTTGCCATTATTAGAGATGTATACAATTCATTCAATGCAAAAATTGAAGCTGATATACAATTTTAGATTCAGTTAGAGTTTATATCAATGATTGTGAATCTTTCATTTTTGTGTAAGAAAATGATAAATTCGATATAGGCAAGAAGATCTTCAGTTATCACCAAAAAGTCCTTCTAAACTTCTTACGTTTCCCCCTAGACATTTTTAATGCTTAAAATTTATTTCCTAAGCAAAACCTATATAATTCTCCAATATTAAGGAAAGAAATAATGTATTAAAATTGTAATAATAAGCGAAACCATTTGGTTAAATTTACACTTTTGAAAGTTAAATATAAGCCTGAAAAATTATAATTTAATTTTACAATTATTTATATATGTTTTATTTCAACTGACTTATCTACAAAAATTAATCGAGCACACGATCATCCCAAGAGCTGGCGTAACTAAAATGGGCAAGTCCATAACAGTATAACTTATTCGCCAGCTGGAAATGAATAAAATAGCATTTCCGACAAGAGCTGTATTATTAAATTATCAAAAAATTATAATGCTGAAACAATTAATCTTTAACACTAAAATTATATGTCGGCCATTCATTTTGAATGCAGTGGGTTATTGTTTAAGCCGGTAATAATAAATAATATCAAGTTAGAGATCACTTAAATAGACGGATGAAGAATGTTGATTCATCACGAACTGCAAAGGCGAATATAACTAAGTATTTTTTTTTTTTTTTTTTTTTTTTTTGGTTGAGCGTAATAAGCACTTATGCATATATAAAGAGATAATAACAGTGCAGTTTGAGGTTGGCTGGATCATTTAAAGCTTCGCCACAGGAAGGAAACCAATATAGCCCGAGCTGGATTACAAAGAAGAATATTTTTGCATTAGCAATGAGCTCTTCGCTACAATAACTTAGAAAGTAATGACTCATAAGAACGCTTTGACGCATCCCCCCCCCCGCCTATTTATTGATCTGTCAATATGTGTTCTTTAGAATATTAAAAGTAACGAGGAATCAATAATTCTTATAAAGTTTCAACGATATTAATGGACAGGGTGAAGGCTTTTTTTAAGTAGCACTCGGCACAGTGGATGCCAAAACTTCAGTTCAACAGTTCAGCAGAATTTTCATTTTAAATTCATTCCTTAGTTGTTAAAATTACATAGATACTCATTAAATATTTAATAAATTCCAATCCATTCTTAAATTAATCGAATTTGTCGATTAAAGAAATTATGATCATATGGTTTACAAAAGTGACTAGGCTTATGTGTCTAAAAACAAAAATTACATTTCTTATGTATTTAGTTTAATTTTTTTTTGTTGAAACAATGGATTCAATTTCTACCAAAAAGTCGTTAAAGTTGTTGATCCATAATTGTGACTGATTATTACCTCTTCCCCATACAAACATCGTTATATTTTGATCATTATTTACATAAACCCTTTTTTAAAGGAAATTTATTTATTCAGTGACAACTGATTATAAGTTGCTTCAATGACTACATTATTCACAAGAAAGTATGGGCTTGTCAAACTTGGAATACATATAAGGGTTACAAAACCCTCTGTATTGCATAACTATGCAACTGAGACCAAAATTTTCCATTCGAAATCACAAATTCTAAAATCGTCCATAGATATTGCTGTTTAACATTAATTCTCTTAGGTGATAATTAATTTTTAATATGCCTGATGGAAAATAAGACAAATTAAAAATATGAATCATTAAGTATGAAAGTAGATATAAATTGACATATTGCTGCTTAAAAATGTCTTACAAAGATGATGAGTTACTAAAACATTTGAGATCACTATTGTCAAATTAAAATTATAAATAGATAAAGATTTTATATAAAAACAACTTTGACTGACTTGCAGCAAAAGAAAAAAAGAATAGTTCTATAGAGAATATAACCTTTGACTGGATACCAAGACATTCAAGAGATCCAGGTAATGAAATGGCCGACCTTCTTCAAGTAATACCTATTACTTGAGGATAATTACTCGTGGCAATTGCGGTTCGACAGTTGGTCTAAGAGACTCTAAATCAAAGTTTATTAAAGAGTAATTAAAGTTCACGTCATTATAAAATAAGAGACAGAATTAATCATTTACTATTAAGTATTGTCCATTCTGGATGAACCTGCAATTTCTGTGATATTAATGAAGCAGGATGGCTAGCAACTTCCCAACTGGTTAACAAACAGCAGGATAATTTTGTAATGAAGTTAACATTATGAGAACGTACATTGTAAAATAAACACTTGCCTGAAAGAATATCATTTTCTAATTTCAAATAGAATAACACGTATAAGTAAAAACTATCTGAATGCTACTACTTGTACGTTTATTAGATACATTTATTTATTTATTTTCGACTATCTTAAGGGATAAATTAAGTGATTCTGAAGGAATCACTGGTAGTGCAATATTTTAGTTTGTGTTAACAACCATGAACAAGCAGTTTCACTTTGTTTAAATTCTGTTCCTTGTCTAAATATTTGCTAAAAATGATATGGGGAGGATTGGCAGAAAATGTATGGAAAGCACATTAAAAATGTACTACTCGCACTGGCTCTGGTCGAACTTTCTGAGTTTGTTGTTTAGTCTCATACAGAAGTCAACCATAGCATGTTTTAATGACAATCTTTCTTTCCCTCGATCGTTAACCTTTAGTAGGAGATTTCTTGTTCACAGGGGCAATCCCTTTCGTTGTAATGGCAACTTTAGACCAAACCCATCATCGTGGGCTCAACATAAAGACTCGTATTGACGACCCCACAGAGCCTTCGATATTCCAACAAGCATCTATCCGTATAGGATTTTTTAAGAATCGCATTCATTTCTACTATATGCCGCAATGCCATTTACGAACGAATCTAAAAATTATATAAACTATTAGAACTGGATCTCACTAATGTTTGAACATTGGGTTTCTCCAAAGTCACATCAATTATCTAGAGGAAACATTAAATAACAAATTTAATTTAATTTATAAAGACAATGGATAACTGCACAATGTACCTACTTAAAGCACTTTGTTTTTGTTGTTTTGATTACGTAATATCAACAATGTAATTTATTTATCACTATTCAGGAAACACATTATTTACAATTTCGAAGGATATAAACAAAAATACAATTACATCCCAAGAAAGGAAAATAAAGGAAAAAATAATAACCACTTAGAAACTGTTTTATGTAAAAGACAATAGATAGAGGAGAGACAAATTGCTAGAGCTATTTAGAACAATAGCTGCTGGAAAAATAATTGGTACCTCTATTAAATGTTAGCTAGTTTAAATTTCCATAAACAAACGTTTACTGACATCTGTTTCCGGGCCCTTGATAAATAGAAGGGAGAGTGCTATATAATGACATGCCATATTGCCTATTTCTTGGCGAATCACTAATAATTTGTGGTCTGTGTCGTATGAAAATGTTTCCGTTATTATGAATTCATGAATATTATGTTATGAAATACGTTAGGATAATGCCTCTTGTTTACATTGCATATGAATTGACGTAAATAATTTATAAAAACTACCATGTTTCCATAGAGAGATGGATACGTTATTTTCCCGAATCAGTATCTATTAGAAGATTAATTTATTCGGAATTATTTTTAGCATTCAAAATAAACAAAACTTTTTAGAAGTAGGTCTGTTTTGGGAGTGATATTGCTAATATGGTAAACAAATATTAACGTTTCACTTTGTGAATTTATATACTTAAAATTATTTCAAGAAGTACTTTCATTATAATGCCAATAGATCTTAAACAATATTATTAATCATAATCTCTAAACAATAATTTAGGGGCTAGGTTAGCCAAGCGAGTTAAAGCGTTGACCTTAAATTCACTTGGTAAACATGAGTAGCGAGTTCGATTCTCGCCTGGGCAAAGGAATTTAATTAGTGACGAAATTCATTAAATAAAATCGTTCGTCCCACCCTGGCTAGGAAAGGGTGGTAAGTTGTAGATAACCCGTCCCAATTAGCCTTAGTTGCCAAACGTGGACCCTAATAAATAATTTAATTTAATTTAAAAAATAATTACTTAATATGAATGAACTAACAAAGATTAAGCCAGATTTTAAGGTAGTCTAAAAAATATTTTATTAAAATGAAATGTGCCGAATTCTGAGGTGAGTAACTTTGGAAACATCTTGGGCTATATTCAAAAGTTGAATCAACAAGTGGTTTAACCTTGACAATAAGAAACCCTTTCAATTGGTTAGGAATAGGAACGGTTAACGTAGTAGAAAATAAATAATTTTCAATATATGTTAAATAAATATGAGAATACAATGCCTGATCGTTATTAATGAAATTTCACTATACCACAGCTTTCATAGTTACTTTCCTTGAAAAAATCTGCATTCCCCCTTAAGTTTGTTGACAGCACTGGGAGTTTATTGTGGAATTGTCAATTTTTCATTTAGGTTAAGGGAATATTTGAAATAAAAGCCTGTTTGGCGTAGACATCATGCACAAAAGTTGATATAGTAAAACTGTTCGAACATTTAAAAATAAAACCACATGACAATAATGGAGTCCTATTGTTTAGGGTCACGGGGCGAAAACATGTTTAAGCAGACATGTTGGATATCCGTTGTGGGCGCCAGTCGACGGTCATTAGAACCTACACTAAATGACTGTTGAAAAAATACCATTAGCTCACTGGCTTTACCCTTAATGAGCGAATAGCGTATTTTGATATCATCTAATTGATTCACTAAAAGATAATGTTCCCTTTTATTTACATCAGTAATTCTTTCACGGATGTTGGATTTAGTGTAATTATTATCATCATATGAATAGATTTAAATTTTTTTTTGTTCAATAATACTCAGAGAACTAGTGAAGTTTGCAAAACATTTTCACTATCATTTAACAACAAACCATAATGGCACGTTGACACTTTTAACAAATTTTGTATATATATCAAATATATATAAAATATTTTAAAATAGCGTATATAGTAAATTTCAAATTTTTGGGCTACGGAAGACACGTAGAGTCGTCACACAGGAAATAGTCAGGTTTAAGGGAGGGTCGTTACGGATAAATATTTTAACGGAATAATACGGTTATTTTTATTTTTTAAATCTTTCGCGAATACAACTTTTCTTTGCAAAGGAAAATGAAATGTTATATAGTTCAAAAAGTGTTTGGGAGAGGGGGGATGATATAATCCAAATCCTAGAGTTATGGGTGAACGATTCCCGTGTGGACAATAAGACTTTTTTTAGTGACGAACCCACTGAATAATATCGCTAGTGTCACCCGGGCTAGAAAAAGTTGATAACCTGTAGATAGCCCGGCTCTATTAGCTTCAGTTGCACACTTGACGTCAAGGAATAACAATAAATGCTCGAGAGACTCTAGGATTGAAAATGAAACACAAGAATACTGATAGTTCAGTTTTGTTCAGAGGAAAGGGAAATGAACACTCAGGAGGTTAGGAAAATTGATAAAATGCGTTTTCATGAATGCATTATTTAAAAATCCTTTCGAGGAGAGAGTAGGAATAAGAGAACATATTCATGGAACACTTCATTGTCTATTTATTTTTTCAGATTACGATCTTATATTTGCCATGTGCGAATCCCATTACAGGAGCTGGCAACTCGTAGCGCCTTTCCTTCCCCGAGAGGCAAAGAATATTTTATTAGGAGGCACGTGGTAGGCTCGCTGCGTGATTTTGCCAGTTTAATGGTAGCTGTTCTATCTAGTCTTATAATCTTCACAAAGCATTGCCCATCCCCCCTCAGCAGGGCAAACAAACGCGGCAATGAGTCATGACCATTGCAAGAATATGCTAATAGCCCTAGCGCCATGCCCATTAAATTGCCGGTTAGGATTTGCAACAAACGATAAAATGGGAGAATGGGGTTTTGGACGAGGGCTGCAGCAAAATGGTCCCTGGCAAATGAAGTATAGTGAACGGGTGTTTGGTTGGTGGGGGGGGGAGTTAGAGGATATAGGGGGGGGGGGCGGTACTCTTATGTAGTTGTTGGGATTGGCTTATTGTCATTATTCTCCCCGCCGTGTGTCGCGCGAGTTGAAACACGCTCGTTATAGCCCAAACTGACAAAATGAGTCCGATCTCGTTTTGTAATGAGCACATTTAGCAAGCGTGTTAATCGTTCCTGCTAGCAAAGCCGGACAAAATATTAGCCTATTACCGTATATCACGGGGGACAGATGGACAAAACACCGGGGATGTGTTTTGTTTACCTAGTCGCTGCTTTTGACGGATTCACGGCCCCTCCCCCCCTCAACCAATAGCGCACACTCCAATTACTCTAGAAATATGACCCGCGATTAATTTTCATTTAATAAATACCACTTGGCTGGCTGGATTTCCAAAGTATTACCTGATACCCCGGTCGACAGATTAGCCAAATCTAAAACTGAATACTGCTACTGACACAGATAAAATGCATTTTCAGCCCTTAAAAAATTATAGTGTAGCACCTTCAAGGATTAATGTAGTCAATTATTTTACAAATGGCATTGTCCAACATACATCAGCACTAAAGGATATTAATTACTTCACTTTAATGCAAATACGAGTTTCAAAAACATGTTTCATTTCTGCTCTAGCCATAGGGCTCTGAATTTTATACATTTAAAAATTCAAAGTCAATATAAAACTTTTTTATAAGTTTTATTATAACTTGACTAGCACCCTCCCAGCAAAATTCCGCAGAAAAAATGAAATTTTCATCAAATGTTCTACGATTTTTGCTAATCAAAGTTTGTAAAAAAAAAGTGGAGTATTAGAAAAAAAAATCTCCATCATCAGCATTGAGGCTATAAAATAAACTTCAACACTCTTGATGAATCATGAATAATGGGTATTTTGTGACGTATTTGCCAAATAAAATCATCTATATAATTTTATAAAAGATCCTTTATAAGACACTCAACAAAACTTGCATAATATTCTCTAAATTATATTGATAAAATCTCTTAAAACATCTTCCTACAAAGTCTTTAAAAGTTCCTTTATAAAAGCCTCTACCATTATGAGATCCTATTTAAGCTCTCATACATGATGTTTATAAGACCCTCTTCTTATAAAGTCTCCAATTGTCTGATTTCTCCAATATGGAAATAGCTGTTAATTAATCCCAGCAATGTTTCCCAGCCTATTTTTAGTTACTGCGAAACTAGAACATTTCTAGATCAAATTGTTAAACCTGTAATCCATTGAGTGAAATAGAGGTTCAAAGATTAAAAGTAAAATGTTAACATCAGCAAAACATTTTTAATAGAAGTTAGTAGTATTTTTAGTTCTAATTTTATGAAATAAATTAATTTTTATTAAAGAATTCGCAGTCAAATGCTTTCTCAGTTCATTCATTATTAAAACGGACTGAATCAACTTTTATGAATAAAATAATAGCCATTAATGAAATTACTTTTAAATAACTAAAACGAGTGAATTGGAATTATTTTATAAGTAGGACTAAATTATAGCCGCAATGACTATTATTATTAAAGTTAATGACTCTTCTGGGAACTGTTTTAGAATTAATTAAAATAATTATTTAATGGTCTCAATTTAGTTATATTAGCTCTTTCTCTGAGAATATAGGGAAGCTGCGAAAAAAGCCCACAGAATGAGAGAACAAAAGGAAAGCAGAAAAATAATTTATGAGTTTCCTTTCAAAGAAAATTACACACAACTTGAACTATGCATGAACACATTTCGCCATTCTATGGAATCCTTAAGTATGTGGGAAAAGCTCATGTAATTCCTCCTTCTGATGGAAAATAGCTCTGCTGAGTGTTTTAGCAAAGAGATTGTGTGCCGTGTTTCTTAAAGAAACGAATTCCGGTTTCTTTTACATTTTCTCAACTAGCTCTGCAAAGGGAGTTAGCACAGTCAGTTAAAAACAAATGTTACAAAAATATAGCAAAAATGCCAGTCTTAAAAGCAAGGCAGATTTTGTTCTGCGTACTGACGCTATCCATAAAGTCTAGTCTCTATTACTTTCTTAGTAAGAACCTTGTGTAACCAAGAATTGATATTTAAGCCGGACACGAGATATTTACTGCAATAATAGCTTGCTCTGAAAATCGCAAAGTCAGAAAGTGGTGTTTGCTGAACGTTCAATACAAATAAAAACAAATATAGCCTTTATTAAATTTTGAACAGAATTCTATAACATAACAATTGAAGAAAATAACTAGGACCGGCAAGATTAAGAATATATCATTTTTCAATGAATATCATATTTTAGGAAATATTTTACATTTTCCTTGTCTCCTCTCTACTCATTCTTGTCCGATTTCAACCACTATCCAACGAGGGCTTCACCACCATCAGGGCTGGGAAACCCTGATCTACATATAAACTGCTCAAAAATGAATAGGGATATTGGCTGTTTTGTGGTATGTATGGGGCCTAGCAAATTTTTTTTTATTATAAATATCATTAATATTTATTAGAAATTATTGTCTTTCTTCTCCCATAAAAAGAAATTTAATTAAGATCGATTTAATTAAAATTAATAGGATAAGAAAAAATAAACAATACCCCTATTCATTTTTGAGCAGTATATATAACTTTGAATTGGCCATATTTTCATCTTCGAAAGAACTACAACCAAGAAAATAGGGCCAAAGGAGTTTAAAGAGTGTTGATGAGAATTTTCAGGTACCGTGCTTCTTAATGGAATATTTTTATTTTTTTTGTTTCCATTTGAAAATATCCATTTTGAAAATAGATAGTGCATTTTTACTTTAAGATTATTTTATCGAGTAAACACAAAATAATATTTTATAGTTTATTAATGGTAATCGAATCGACCAGGCGAATAATTTAAGATGAAAACGCAGTTAGTTGCAGAAGCTGAAGAACACAGCAGTTCCCTTTTAACAGACTGATACACAATAAAGCCCTTTGAAATATTTGCCATATATATATAAAGCCGTGAAGGACTGGAAAACTTTTCCATTATTAAAACTAAGATAAAGATAGACTCCGCTATAAAGGGGGGAAAGACGGGGGGGAGGGAGGCATGTATATTATGGGAGGGTCTTGAATAGTATATGACATTACGAAACAATTTATAAATATATACTCCCGGGCCAATTCAGTATACATGAAGGGGGGGCTGTTCCCCCTCTCGTCTCTCCGTTCCCATACAATAATCTTATACAAGTTATTTCGTGGCTGAGGCTGCAATTTATTTTAAGCGCATAAAGAATAAATGGGCTCTGGTTTAGTCTAGGGATCTACAAATATTAATTCTCCACTCGATTGAGTGGCTCAAATTAATAAAGGCAGATCCCGACCAAGCTCAATTTCAAGATGGCATACTACGGATTCAGCAAAATCAGCGAGAAAGCTGGAATATACAAACCGTTCTGAGATAATTACAAAGAAAAATATAGATATTCAAGATATAATAACCAGAGTCTTAAACGGCTAATGCATTTAAAAAAAGAAAAGAATAAATAAACTACCATTTAAATTTGGCTGTTTCTCTCCACGAGGGCATAAATATAATTATCACAGGTTATTATTAACACATATTATAAAATAAAAAAAAATGGATAATAACATTTTGTCTGATGAAGAGACTGATCTATGGGGTCCCATCCTGAAAATGAGGTGAGCTCGAATTTTCATATGTTAAAACTTAATTTAAAAGCCCAATATCTTAACCGTAAAAATTTGTCCACAGAGAAAGGGAAGATATTCCCACTACAAAAATGACCAATCATAACTAAGACTGTTTTAATTTATTTCCGCTAAGAGTGCGTCACATTATGATTTGTGAGACTGTCACCTGTTATTTTACATAAGTAGTTCTTGCTCGTTTGAGATATAACCATTTGAGACTTTACAAAAACACCATTCTAGTACTGAACCACCATAATGTCTAATACTAATATATCTAACAAACACTTACAGGCTGCAGACGAATATCTGACAAGAACTTACTGACCTTTCAGAATTTACTACATGTCAGCCATACATAGGCACAGTAAGAATCATCTCCTAGAGACACATATTTACAACAAAATATAACTGCTCCTATTATTAAAAAATGTTTTTATGTTTTCTATGTCTGTAGATATTTTATCATATAGAGTAAGATGATTTTACCAAATATATTACTTTTTTTACTGACAAACCAAAGTGCGAGTAGCTCAAAATTGGGACTTACAAAATAAATCTTTTAGAGGAGAAGAACATTGAAGAGGTAACAGATAAATCTGATTTAGATGACCTTTATCGTAGTATCGTTATATTATATTCATTTTCTTCAATGAACACCAGTAGGTGAACAGTTCAAAATGTTCTCTTTGTTGGAGTACTGAGAATGTTAATCATGCTCTGAAAGTATTGGTAAATGTAAATAGAGCTATTGTTCAATTATTGTCTACGGATTTTAACAGTTTAAAAGGGCATTCAGAGCATTAGTTGCATCGTCAGAGGTATTTTACTTTACTAGTTGGAAAAACTGCATCAGCAACAGCTGAGCTCAGATTCTGGAGGGACATCTATAAAAGTCGTATGCTTTAAATAAATTTCTTGCAATTTTATAGTCCTATAATTTCTTACCGGGAAAGTCTGCTTCCTCCCTTTAATACCTCAGAATATATTTAACTTTTCTGGTTAGACACATTGCACAGACTTTGCGTTGAAGGAAAATCTCCCAAAACTGTTATATAAAATCCGATTTGTTTGGGACAGAAACGATTTCGTCCTTTAAGCAGTGTGTTTCTCCCTTTGCCCTTGTCCTTATTATAGAAAGTAGTCCCTTAGACTTGTCTTTATTTAGGGTTCAGTAGAAGTTAGGTAACGCACGACCGACTTGGATTTTCTTCTTTCCGCTTAGGATAAAATAAGAACCCTTGCTCTAATTTTTTCTGGTTGACTATTTTTGGAAATAATGGCATATATTTTTTTTCTGCCTCAAGCTATATTAAAACGTAAATTACTAAATAAAAAATATCCTTGGCCAGATTATACTTTTCTGCATTCAAGTAAAATGTTGTTAGAGTAAATCTTGAACGACCCATAAAGCGGCCAAGACGTGTCATAACCATATGGAACTTGTCTGACCGACCATCAAGTTGCCAGCTTGCCATGTCCCCGCCATGTGTGTTGCAGTACCATTGCAGACCGAACATAACCAGTAGAAAGCTTCTCAATTGCCTCACGATTTTGAGTAGGGACAAACCTGCAACCGCACTGACAAATAAATCATAATGTTGCTTACATAAAAATATAGCTCTTAGATTAACTCTTGGATTTAAATAGAACCAATTCAAATTCCTACCAATATTTCATCTTATTTCGGATCATCCTGACACACCAATTAATAACATGCAATAGCTGTTATTAAGAAATATGAAATGATTAAAAAATAGGCCTACTGGTGTAAAGAAAAACATGAAATCATTGTTCTCTAATGTACAATAATGTAGGAGAAATTGACGAACAACATGATTTCAATGGCAAGAAAATTTAAAAAAAATATAATACTTGCGTTCCTGTTTGAAATGAATAGTTTCAGTTATTTCTTTACATTTAAATAATATTTATATTTATTCTTTATTACTTAGTATGTGTATAATTATTTCAGGATTATATAAAAAGTATTTTGTGTTTTTCCCCACTTGAACAGTCATGGATACATTTTAAAACGCATCAATGAAAAAAGTATGCTGCTGGATTCATTTTTCTACTGCGGACATTTGCAATAGCGGATTATTCAGAGCACTGAGAAACTTGGTAATTGTACAAGATTGAGTAATTTTTATGAGATTTTAAAATATTTCTACATCACGGAGTTCCGTCAAAATTCTAACTAACATTTATGGTATACAAATAGTGTTTTTCTTTTTTGATACCTAGTATTGGTAAGAACTAATGTAATTTTCATTTTAGTGTTTATAAGAAGCTGCACTGTCTTCTTTTTTGTTTTAACTTATTGAGGATCTCTTGAATAGCAAACATACACATACGATTAGAAGGTTTGAGTAAATTTGTTTTCATCTTGGAACAATTTTTTTTTAACTTCAGTTAGGTTATTTATGATAATATTTTAGAATCTTATTTTCTCCCCCCCCCATCCTTGCAATAAAGGGAAAGTCTACAAGAAGAAGGGGAGTAAATGGTATTCCACCTCTAGCACAAGTTATCAATCAATAAATACATAACGGATGAGAGGTCGTAGTGAGGGGGCTCTTCAAAAAGTTTTTCCATGAATTCAATTATTCAAACATGTGGGAGAGGTTGAGGGAAGGGGCGACAAGGAGCAAGAGGGAATATCCGATCCTTGGCAACCGATAGCCTTTTCTGCTTGCAAATCGAATAAAATAATCTTTTGAACCGCCTCTGAGTCACGCGACATTAGTACGACACGGGGTGGCGGTGGGGCGTTTGTCGCCCGGGCAAATTAAATAAGTCCGACAGGCGAAGATTCTTCTCGACGACCTAAATGAAATTTAGTCATACTCGGCGAAACCCCTTCGGGTTTTTGAAGTGGGGGTTGGTTGACTGAGATCCTCCTCCTACCAGCTGCATCAAATCGATATGAAGGACTAATCGATTTATGAACCACTGCCGGCTCACAAGTTTAATCTAATATGGTGTGCGGGGAGGGGGTGGGAAGAGGCGGGGGGTGAGTGGCCACACTAAATTTAACTCAAAGAGCAGGAGGAGAGGAAGGCAGGGCCCGGCCCATCTGTTGTGGAGGTCGCTCCTCCTGAACCAGTCATAGCACGCAAGGAGTTTTGAAGTTGTACTTATAATGCCACTTTCGAAAAATGTCCATCGATCCTACCCAGGAGATGACGAAAATGAGGTCCGTTCAAAACTATATATATATATATATATATATATATATATATATATATATATATATATATATCTGTTAACGCCCCTGCTGTCGGTCCCGATGTTTGTCTCATCGTTACCAAACTCGATATTTAACAGTTTCCTGTAAAACTAAAGATGATGTTCGTTAATGTCTGAAATCGGGCCCGTGAATGGTGGATTTCAAAAATTCGAAATATCTCCGTTATTATAAGCCAGATCGAAAAATTGTATGTGATCTATATTATTGTAAATTTAATGTCCTACGCCTAAATGTTGTTGTATACATCTTGAATATTGACCGAGAATTTAAATTTTGTAGTTTTCAGCCATCAGTGCTCAGTTATACCATGACTAAATTTATTCGAAGCTTGCTGAAGGATGAAAAACAAAAAATAAACGAATAAAAGCCAATAACTTTGTTATTATTTGATTTATAACTAAATGTATGGAGCCAGAAACATTTATTACCATACATACCAGCTGAGGCTCAATAACGAACGCACGACTTTCCTTTTCAAGTAATCCTTAACGTTCTAAAACTCTTTAAATATCGGGATTGATATAAATAAAAAAAAAATAAATAAATGCTACAGCCGTAAAGCGTAACAAATATATATATATATATATATATATATATATATATATATATATATATATATATATATTCCAAAGGGCCTAACTTAATCATTGATAATGACGGAGCTCCAAGATCAAAGAGCATTATCATGTCCAGCGAGCTATGAGTGAATACTTAATACAAGCAGAAACATATCACTAGCAGCCTAGAAAAAGGTCGCAGATGGCATATTTTGCTTTTTGAATACAAGAGCATCGTTGTGTATTTTATTGAATGATATGATCCAGAAGAGGCACCATATGGGTATGAAACCTATACAGATGATATGCAATACTCATAATCAATTCAGTTGAATCATTTTCGTCCCACTCAATCTAATGTATATGTAATATATATATATATATATATATATATATATATATATATATATATATATATATCAAAACGGTTTATTACTGGAAATAATTAATTAAAATTTCATATGTGCTAGGTTTTATTTTATTAAGATTGTTAGAAATGAATGGCTTACAGAAAAAAATCATTTACTTAGATGACTACAAGTGTAAGTTATTGGAAGTAAAAGCTACTTGTGCAATGCATGATGAGTGCAAACATTAATAAAATAACAATTGTGATAAAATATTCAACTATATTACTGTAATGCAGTAGTGATATTATAAAGAGATAATTTGTAATTACTAAACAGGTCATCTATTTAGAAGAAAAAGAGTTTAAGCAAAACGTCGGTTAACGTGAAGTAGCTTTAGCCATTTTCTGAGAAACCATGAATTAATATTTCATCAATTAAATTATCGTTTGAACAATTAAAATTTAACTCTTAATCCTACGAATTCGCTTTTAGGAAATAAGTTAAACTGTCTTCATAGTTTCTTTTCTTATTTACATTCTGAAGATAACATTAGTCTATTTTTGTGTGGGAAAAAATCCTATAAAAACTTAAGCTAACCATACTTATGCTTTAGTAATGACCCATACCTTGCGTCCGGGCTATTTCGAGCTTGTACATATTTTACTAATGAGGACCAGCTGTGGTCAATAAAACGAAAACAACAAAAGTTAAAAAAAAATATATATTTCTTAACAAGACAATCATGTAGAGCAGCGCGTAGCGGGAGGCGAACCCTCATTGTCTAAAATGACACAGCGGCTTTGGAAGGTGGCTAAAGTATTGTTAACCATAACCTTTTAGTTCAACTTATTTCTTTTAGTTTCGTGACCGGAACGCCATCTGTCGGCCGAGGTGTTCCTTAATCAAATCCCTAACCGCTGCTCTCCAAGCCCCAGGCCTGATGCATTTACTGTCTTTCCAGTCAGTCATTCGTAACCGACATTCATAGATCACATACAACTACGTGATGAGAGGTTTTATTTTAAAATCAGATAATAATAAAGGATATTTTGTATTAAGCTTGAGTTCAATAATCAACGCAGATATCGATATATTTTAAAAATAAATTTAACATAACCAAAGAAAAATGCAAGGAAAGAAATGGCCAATAAAAAAATGTATTATTAGTTTTAAAAAGAATTAAAAATGCATTTATTTATTAATTTTGTATGCCACAGTTAAATCTACAAAAACAGCGGAGCACCAAAAGGAATTAATTATCACTTTTGGTTATGCATAACGATGCACTTTGAATAAATTAATACACTTGGTAAATTTAGATTCGCAGGTTCGATTCCCGACTCTTAGGAATGTATTTAGTTTCGACGTCTCTAATGAAATACTTGGACCCATTGTAGCTCTAAAATTATAGTATTCTATACAGAATCTGCTCGATTAGCCTTAGCAGTAAAGAATTGACTTTATCAAATAAAAGGTATTTTAGAAAAAAAACTTTTAAATAATTAAAACTAAATTATTAAGGCACTGTTTACTCCATACATTTCAGAGTATAAGTCAATATCTACATGCTAAAAAAAAAAAAAAAAAACAAAAAAAAACTTCGACATTTATTTGAAATATAGAATCTTTATTGTATCCATTCAAAATTATTCTTACAACCATTCCTGCAAAAGTATAAATGTATTTAGTCCTTATTCTACAACTAAGAATTAATCTTTTTAATGACTAAGAACTAATGATTTTTTTACTTGAAAATACCCTTTATAGACGGCATTAATTTTTTTCTTCCAACCCTTATTAAACACATTAATAATAAAATTGTTGGGGAAAGAAATGACTTAGGGTGGAGAGAGACAGTGAGAGAGAGGGAGAGAGAGAGAGAGAGAAGAAAAAAATGAGATACCCAAATAAAGTACAAGGACACAAAGTATTAAGAAGGGCGTCCATAAATAGAAGACATTAAGGAGTGTTGGGGGATGTTTTTCCACTCTGGGCGCTATGCTAAAGAGACTCATTTAGGGGTGGGGGTGACTTTAAGGGAGTAATGCCTCCATATATATGTTAATTAGTCTTGTCATTAACAGTCTATTTTACCTTTTCCAGGACAGTAGCTTCGCCGCGACGGCTTCTTCTATCGACGGCCGAGGAAATATTTAGAAAGAATATTGAAGGGGGATTTATGAAGAAAAATACTTCAGTAGGTGTTCACCAAGGGGTGCTTTAGCCTTCATTGGCTTTTTTTCAGTCTTGAGATAAGAAAAAAAAACTGATAATGCATAATTCTAAATTTAAAAAAAAAACAAGAGTTAAGTCCTTGATTTATTTTATTTTATCTTTTATATATAGAATATGGATTTTGAGTACATTATACTTTTGTTTGTACAACTATTTCTAATAAATATAGTCCCACTTCTTTTTGAGTTGGATTGTAATATTGTTGCCTTCATTGTCAGGCACTTCAGACAAATCTTCAGAGGCTTTTAATAATTTTACTTTAAATATCATAGATCTTCAGATTCACTGCCTTTAGACACTACCAATTATTTTTCTGTCTACTTATGCTTTTGTAATAATATTACATTTAGAAATCGGTTAATTAATAAACTTCTACTATTCCTAGAGTCTGTGACATTAAATTGCATTCTATTAGATTCATAAGTATCCTAAAAGAGAAGAAAATGTTAGTTAATTATGTAGCTACGAAATTCATATATATAAATAGGATTCTAATTCAAGTTATTCCTTCGATTTGAAGATAAATGCCTAGAATGTAGTGCTGTAATAAATATTGCAAGAAAATCAAACCTTAAATTAAATGGCATAATTCTTTAAACATTTGATCACGGAATCAAAGCACCAGAACGCCGAATTTTCGTAGCTTTGATTATCTTTATCAAGACAAGCTGATAACAAAAATTCGTGTGATAACAGTGAAAGGAAAAGTGCAAAAAGCACTTTCTTCATGAAATAGGACTTCTGGAGAAACAAAAATGTTGAAAAACACAGATGAGTTATAGTTTGACAATAGTATAAAACATTCTCATATTTTTGTGTATTTACTTCAAATTGTCGACATTATTTTGAGTTTCTATATAATTACATAGGCGGAGAAGACTCCTATGTTTTATACCAATGAAGGCCAAAAGTGATGGTTGCTGTAATTTTTGATTATAAATCTGCTTACTACAAAAAAATAATAAGAGTAATATTCATTTTTAGGTATTTTTCTTATTATTTAATGTTACCAAGTATATATAAAAAAGAAAGGAACAGAATGATAAAATAGATTATGCTAATGACAATCTGGATGAGATTTACAATATACTCTAAATGTTTAATTCAAATACTGAAGTACACTTAACCGTTATTAGAGAAAATTCCCAAAGTACTTTTTTTCTCCTTTTTTATGTAGGTCATATATCAGGAAATAATAAACGCAACTGATGTCATTTAAAGTTTTTTCTTGAAGCCTACAATTAAGCAATCCCCTAAATAATGTTGTGATGAAGTCATTTTTGAATTCTCTACTTGCTTCAGTCATTTCCTTAGAACAGCAGAAGAACAAGTATTTTCTATAAAGAGAGACAAAATGAATTCCAAGGTTGGACACCATTAGCAACTTGGGACGTCTGAAACGATTGCAATTCGACCTGGAAAGAAGAAAGATCTACAGCTGGACGAATCGGTAGGAAACAGCCTGATAAAGGAATTAGTCTTATTAAGAGTGACAGGGTAGATAGAAAAAGAAGTGAAGGTGAGGAGAGTGAGAGGGGAAAAGAGAGAGGCCGAGTGAGGGAGGGAGGGAGATGGACAGAGTGAGAGAGGGAAAGGATGAGTGTGTGTGTGTGTGTGTGTGTGAGAGAGAGAGAGAGAGAGAGAGAGAGAGAGAGAGAGAGAGAGAGAGAGTGAGAGAAGGAATGAGTGAGTGAGAGAGAGAGAGAGAGTGAGAGAGAGAGCGCGATAAGGAATGCAGGTAGGACAACTGAAAGAAAAACACGCCTTCTGTCTCCGACCTCCCCCTTTACCCTACCTCTTTGATTTTTTTTAAAAAAGTTTAATGAACTCATTATGATCAAGTATTTCTGTATTTTTTTTTTCATTATAATTAAGTTGTATTGTAAATGAACGTATCAAATACTTTCTTCATTAGTATTGGCGTCTAATTATTTCAATTATAAAAACAAAGGAAGGAATATTTAAAAGAAAAAGATCATTTAATTAAGATTTGGTGCATGGCCGGAATAAATTATCTTTATTACAATCAATTTAATATTATAATTTTGAATTGAACACCGGAGCGGAAAATTGCACGTCTAGAAAATATATATACATATGTATGCAAATTGATATTTAAGGACGTACGTGGCCTAATGAGTATTAATTTGGAAGATTTGGAAATGTTTTCATTACGGATTTTGTTAAATGCTTTTACGAAAGAAGTCCACAAAATTGTCACTAATTTGTTCCGTAAAATTTTTAATTAAGCTCGGTGACTCTGGTCAAAACACGATTAATCCTGCTATGTTCGCTTTTATAAAGCCCAAAGCTAATCTGGCCATAATTGAACCTACAAATAATACCTAATAAACTAGGAGCTTGCTAAGAATATATTTGAAGTTCCCTTTTAATTTTTGCATCTTGAATTCGAGAAAAAAATATTCAAAAGCCATAGGAAGTTTCCATGGCAGATGTAGATTGTGAGTTTGTTCTTCACTTCTTTCTACAATTATTTCCGTTAAATATAGTCCCACTCCGCGCGTTACATTGATAGAAGACAAAGTATTAAAATATTACTGCATTTTTCAAGCCCTTCGGACACAATTTCAGGAGTTTTTGTCATGATTTTTTTCAAAGTATGCTCGTTCTTCAGATTCACTCTCTTTAGACGCTACCACCTATTTTATTTTATTTAGTAATATTATTTTTATAGATCAGTTACTTAATAATTTAAAAAAACACATAACTTCCACAATCTCTAGTCTGTAGCAATGAAAATCATTCTAATATATTTTTAAGTGCCCTAAATGAGAAGAAGATTTAAATTAATTATGTAGCAACAAAATTCTTAGGAATTGTTTTTCCTTTTTACTTCTTTTAACACTTTAAACCGAAGCATAACATATATAAAGGATTGCAGCATACTAAATATTTAATTTTACTTTAGTTTAACCTCCTTTATTTCCCTTTTTATTCTTTTTAACAGCTGTGAATAAAAGATTTACCCAAATAAATACAGAGACGGTAAACTACAACATGAAGGGATCAAGGATCTTAATATTTATAGATAGGTTGTTAAAGTTCGATTATTTTCGTTTCTACTGGAGCCAAGTTTATTTATAACTTTTAAAAGGTTTTATTTATTTTTAAGCTGTTTTCAGATAAATATTTATTTTTCTTTAGAATGAATAAATTTAAAGGAGTATTATTTCTGACACTGAGCTTGCCGTTCACTCATTATATCTGACGGTTGCGCAATCCTAACAAATTTAAAGTTACATCTCCCTGAAAAAATATTCTATTTTTCTATCTTCGTTAGAGATTCAAGTTCATCCTTTATTTTTAATCTTACTATTTGTAATATATCTATGCCATTTAGGAAAAATGGTTATATTTTGCTAAAATATTCACACTTGTTAATACGTTTTGTTAATTTATTTTATGTGTATGGGGATATAATTCTTTGGGAGAAGTCGGGCTACAAACAGCAAAATATACTTATTCTTTACTCCAATAAAAATTGGATTAAATTATTTTGTATGCACATTCAAAGTCATAAATACCTTAAAACAAACAGAAGAGATAGAGAAAATAAATAATTTGCAAAAACGAGCATCTATTAAATTTGCTATAATAAAATATAAATTTCACAAATTTTAGTAATTGAATAGTATTCTTTTCAGACGTCTGTAGGTGATCTTACTAATTTTGAAATGTTGTGTGGGCAGATAAAAATGTACTATCATAAAATGCCAGTTTGACAAATCTCTTTAGAGGTTCGCCCCACGCCCTTAATTCACGTCCTTCGTGTTAATCAAAAATCTGAAATGCTTCTGAAGAAATAAAACTTAGATGACAAATTGCTGTTGGTTTAAGATTTCCTTAATTTTTTTTTTTTAAATCTTTGTTTCAGTAACATTTAATAACAGATTCATTGTAATTATTTTCTTAAATAAGAAGACTAAATTTAAAATGGTTCTAAAATAAACTGCCCTCTAAAAGCATTGAATATGCATTTGGTTTTAGAATGTATAGCGAACGGAATAATTTATTAGTAGAAGTATTTGAAAATTGTTCATTAAAAATACTTTGAAAATTAACATATTTTACCGTCTTTTTAACTAAATAATTGCTCGTTTGATTGCTTGGAAATAAGGTCGTTAAAAATTATGGGATTTTCGCCTTCCGGTCCAATTATCACGAAGCAGTAAATCCTTTATCAACAGAAGTAATGGAAGGAATGGCTTTGGATAGCCGCATTGTGAAATATATACGGTCGGAAGCAGGTGCTCTGATGATGGCCCCGTAGAACAGGAAACCAAGAATCATAATTACCTTTGCCATCTCAATAAGCCCACAGAGGAATTTCCATTACATAGCCCTGTAATTCAACCGGAATTATATAGAAACAAACCAAAAAGAGTATGAAGGAGAGAAAAAAAATTAACACTCGAAGGAGAAAGACGAAGAATAATACAAAAGAATGATACTAAAAAAGCAGAAGGAGAAACAACAAAAAATATTAACTTCTTTCAGAGGTTCAATTGTAGATGTTTAAGGGCCGGGAGTCATCACATGTACATTTACATTGAATAATGACTCAGACATGTCTATGAGCTAAGGGTACATTCTCATGGGAGAAGGAAAAAATGATATCATTTTGGTAGTTTAATGACTATAATAAACTACAGTGAAGGTCGGGATCATAGTGGAAGTATTATAGGAAAAGTTTTCTATGTTATATTTCTTTTTCTCTAACTTTCAACCCTTCCCAGGGCGGATCCTAATTTATGTTATATAGTATTATTTATGGGTTAGGAGGGGCATTTACCCCGCTATTTTGTGGGTCAATAGTGGTGGTTAGTTGTGGGTTGTGTGCGTTCGGTTTGGGTCTGACCGCAAGGCATCAACCACTGGCGTCAGCTAACACACTCCAACCATACCCCATTTAGTTTTGAACAGTCGTTAACGATAGGTATTGGTTTTGGGTTCTAAATTTGAGGAAACCTCAATTCTCTATACTTATAGTTATTTCTTGATGTAAAATTCACTATAGTTTTATTTTTAACATTTATAAATTAATCCTGTAGGTTTTACCGATATACCAGTAAAATCCAGCCAAAATCAAGGAAACATATTTTTATATTAGAAAAAAAAATGTTTTACTTGGTTGGGATTCGAACTCATACTCCTCTACAGACTAGGTGGATGAACTTATCATCTGTGTACATGGGTAGCTTGCCAACTAAATCAAATATTTTTTATAGCCTCAGCTACAAATTCCAAGCTGGATAGAGCTGCCACAAGTGGGTAAACATTTTTTTCTGTAATGTAAGACCATTACAAAATGTAATAAATTTGGAATGGATATTTCTTTTCTTAAAATGATAACAATAAAGGGAAATGTAACATTTTTAACATAAAGTAATGTTAAATAATTAATTTTTTTTCTAATAAACAAAAATTAAATATTTGTCATAACCTTACTGGGGCATTCAAGTAGATTATTCTATTATGAAGGTTTCAAATAAGCATTAGTTAAAAATAATTTTTTATTTTTATTTTATTTTTTTTTTACCAAAAGTTAAACGTTTCCCATTTTCTTCACTTTTTTTATGGAAGGGGTGATTAAATTTAGTGCCTACATGATCCATATTTATAATAAAACTTAATCCCAGTAATAAAAATGAAGAGAATATATTACTGAATAGCTCTAAGTAAAAACGACAATATAATTGGGAAGGTCCATATAAATTTATTGTTAAAAATGTTTGCATCATGTACATCTTTCCTTGTTTTGAAGAAAAGCGGTGCTTCTAATGTTTTTCTTGAAATCTGGTATTATTCAACTGATTAAGCAATATTTTGTGTTATATTACATTGCATTGATGCCTGATAATATTATTCCAAACAATTTGTTTCCTTCAAAAACATTAATACATTTTTAACAGTTTCTTTAATAATATACGGAATTTTCATATTTGACGAGCGTTTTCGCACTGGTTTTTGGTAAGAGTTCATCCACTATTATTTCGGGCCTGAAATCTACGTTTTACGGTATATTATTTGGTTGTTAAGAAATATTTTGTATTAAGAAATATTTGTACATTTGGTTTTTCTTGTTTTATACCAAGTAAAGATCTAATTGTTGTTAACTTTTGGAAGTGAGATGTTAATTAATAAAGTGCCCTGCGACACAAGGATATATGAATGCAGTCAGTAGCATTCGGTAATTAACCCCCCCCCCCCCCTTCCCTATTTCCATGGATTCAAAAGGTTATTGAATTGTTTAGCTGCCATGTAACAGCTAATTCCTAAACCACTGTGCGTTAGGAATGATAAATTACTAGAATCATTCAGTTTACAAATTACACCACAAATAGCAAACAGAGCGAACTGAACGCGGACAAATTACTGTCTTAACGCCGATTTGTTTGAGCCCCCCCCCCCACAGCAGTAATCCCGGGAGGAAATCTAAAATTGAAGTTAACAGATTGGGCTAAAAGTCAATTGGGCGATATGTGACGCCAGATAGTGTGGATAATTACTTTATAAATTCCGCCGTTGGGACGTTTCGGCGCAAGTTATTAGTAGGGCCAAATCCGCAATGTTAATTAATTCGGAATTCTGTGTCGGTTGGTAGTGCTGGTAGGGGAAGGGGGTGGGGGGAGTCGTAATCGAGGGTACTCTTTTAATATCTGTTTGTGTGTTTGAGTTTGTATCACTAACAGGACTGTGTCAGATGTATTAGTAAATTTCTGGTTTCCTTCTTGTCCAATTTCTCTCTAATGCCATGTCACACCATAATCAATGTTTTTTTTTAATAATTCCTTTTCAGCAGATTTCCCTTAAATCTTTAGCAGGTTCCTTCAAAACTAGAGAGTATGAGTTACCATCACAAAAAATCTATATCATACAGCAGGGCTTAATGCCTAGTCAGTAATATTATATATATATATATAAAACCAGATCAAGTGTTTAGCTTATATATGCTCTCCTTCATTGTCGTTGCCTCCCAATAGCCTCACGATGCTGAGTGGTATTAATTTAGAACACTTTAATTTTAGTATTTATTTTTAGTATGACAAGTACAAATTTTCGATTTTCAAATTTACCTTCTTAACGAGAGAATATCCTAACTAATTAAAAATAATTGTTATCCGTATTAAGTGGCGATTAATGTAACTCTAAAACTAAAAAAATATTGGTTAGTTTTTATCTGTCTAATTATATTCCACCCGCCACAGTTAGAATGTATTCAGCTTGTACATTATTCTGATTACATTAAATAGATGATTTGAAGCTGTTGGTCTCTTCTTATTAAATTATACATAACCAGGATTTCTTTATTAATTTCAGTCTGAGCCGGACCCTCGGATCTTAACCCTAGGATTAGTGTTACAATGTTGCAACTTGAACATGTAATTAAAAATGCGTTATTATTGCGGCTTTATCATTAGCGTCCGAGTGCATCGCCCCATAACAAATTGCTAGCTATAACTCTTCCATGTATCAGCTGTGTTACCGTGATTTCCCATGCTGACTGCAACGTCGGATTTTCATCGTTGCATTTCAGAGAGTCATTTTACCACGGTTCATAAGAACTAGGCGGTATGGAACTTCATTTTCTTTATAAATCATCACTGTAGCTAGAAAATATAAATAGGTGGATGTCTTTACGAGCGCCATGGAAAATGAGGACTGGGCTGGGGGTTGCAACGAAAACCTAAACCAATTTTATGAGTGCCTACAAAATCAAACCGTATGTGTTGTTTGGCTCAAATGTCTACGTTCATACCAATTCTATTCGAACCGGTGATTCCATTAATTGTTTTTTTGAAAATTTATTTGCACACTTTTTAGTGTTGTTGTAGCTCTTAAATTATTTACTATTTTTCAAGGCAGCTAATAATTTTTAAGGGCTAGTTCTCGGTTGGTCTCACATGGTAAACCTAGAGTGGCAAGTTCGATTCTCGCCTGGGCAGTAGGAATTTATTTTGTGACTAACTCATTAAATAAAACCCTTAATTCCACCCTGGTTAGAAAAGGGTGGTAACCGGTAGATAACTTTGGCTAATTAGCCATAGTAGCAAAAAGTGGATGTTAATAAATAATAATAATTTTATTTCATTGATATAATGTTCGCCTAGGAACTTCCTGTAACCCTACAACTGTGCCTCTTCTAAGCTGATTTAGGCAATTAATGAACTCTGACGCCTAAACGTCAAGTTTCATAACAAGCAGTAATTATACAAAATAAATTAATTTAAAAAAGACTACACAGTCTACAGTAATAAACCTTTGAAAAATCTTTTCATGAATAAAACCTTAACAAGCCATTTACTTTAAGAAAAGTCTGTTAATACAACAAAAAAGAGAGTTAAGAACAATTATTTCCCACACTCAGATGAGAACATTATTTTTTATTGTTTTTTTTAATATGAAAGCATGTTGAGAATTAATATTAAAAAAAATAACACATGAGACTTACGATATCTTTAATTCAAGGCGTTTGACGTCAGAAGTGGAAACGAGGCGGAAAAACAGCGACAGTTTTTATAACCTCGATGCAGACAGACCGTAGAAACTGTGTTGGCAATTATAAACAACCTTGAGCACATATGGGCCCATATATGCTGTCTGCTGGGTCGCTTTATTCTGGAGAGGCAGCAATCTGGACGCGCTATTTATAGAAGTACAACCCATTCTAAATGTGTCATACCGTTACATCCACTGACGATTCATAGAATTTAATTCTCTGCCGCTGACCATCCTGAGATCTGAGGCAAGGATTATGATATCACAAGGCGTTATCGCTGAATAAAATGAGTTTTGGTCAGTATTTTTAAATTAATTTGCAAATTACGCTGCTGCGGTTGATTCGGATGAGTTACCTACAGGTTAATTCCTTACCCTATTCCAGATCAAGGAATTTACTTCGTGATTTCGACAAAAAACAATGGCCTGTTTCTCACGTGGGCATAAAATCCTTGAGTCCTAACCTGCGATTCGAGACTAGGGCAAAATATTGAGCCACAGGAAGATTTTTTAGTGGGCTGTGAACTTAAAGATAATTATTTTACGCAATAGAATTCTGAATTAACCATTTATACGATGGTTCAACGTAAACTTCTAACTGTGCGTAAATTGACTTTTCTTCTAGATCTAATTTTAATATACACAAAATGAAATTTAAGAACTACCATAAATAAAAAAAGAAACAACTCATATTGATCAAATGGGGTTGCAAATATTCCTTTCCCAAATAATGTGTATTGAGACCTTAGTCAGTCATAATATACACATGAATCTTTGAGTATTGAGTTCGATTCTACTGAAGCAATATATTTTGGGGATCCTATCAACATAAAGTGGGAGTTAAATTAATACAAAATAAATAATACACCCATTCACTAATTTCTGCTTTCCCAAATATTACAACCATGAGTACGAACTAGTCATTAAGCCAATAAAACGAAAGTTCCATTGAAGATGAACCCAAAAATAGCTACCTCTGCTCATGGACATCCTTGCGTGAGTTGGAACAGTGTTTTACTTCAGTAAAACGTTACTTTAGACTATGAATTAATGACAGAATAGTCTGCTTTCGTTTTTTAATAATTCATGAATTGTGGATGCGATGACAGTTTTCAAGCAATAGTGTTCTCTAAATTAATCAACAGCATTACAATGGATCAGTACTAAACTAAATTCTTCAAAACCTCTATTAAATGGGAATGATCCGTATAGCGCAACTTTTATTCAAGAAAATCACACATCATAGATTATATGCCCTTTTTTCTTGTCATTCTTACCTACTACTAAAATTGTTCGTTAAAAACTCCACTTTTTTTTTTGTATACACTCCTTTGGCATAAGCTGTCAACTAAAGTTCAGGGACTCTAACGATATTTCTCATAAACCTCAAAATACTTCTGATTCTTTTTTCAACAGGTTTTCGTATATCTCTAAGTTCCTCACTCTCCGAAAATATTTTGAACCGTCTGTATACTGATCAAGGAGTTTGGCCTTACGAAACATTATTCAGAGTATTTATTATATGGAACCACACATTACACTCAGGCACAAACACGAGCGTTTGAAAGGAAACAGGTAACTAATGCTGAATTCAGGAATAATTTATTACTTGGGTAGACGATGTTCGTCTTATGAGAGATAGGATACATCGGTTGGGGAGAAAAGCAAATTCTACAACTCCTGTAAATGAACAACTAAATGACTTTAACGAAGAAATGTCGTGACATTTAGTTTCCATTTTCCAAATAAATGATTTCGCCAACTATTGCAGTCTCAGAGTTGTTTGAAAGTGCCGAAGATATCCCGTATCAGAGACTTCTCCGAACTACAGGGCCAAGGAAACCTTTGGCCACGCTCTGTACTTTGGTAACAGAGATCATCTTTAAAGCCAAGGTGGGTTAATGCATAGTTAATTTTACAAACGGATCTGTTGAGAGATCTGCATTTCTTTCACTAGAAGTCTACCGCTGAAACCAATAGATATGAGGTACGGTAACGTAATTTCGCTGAAGGAATAACCTTTTCCCCGAGTACTCCACGTCAAAAACAATAAGTAATCAGCGACAAAAGGAAACAAAACTTTAAAATATATGAAACGTCTAATGCAGAGGAGCAAGGAAGTGAAGCAAAGGGCGTAGCAAACGGGCTGGGACAATGAGTGAAATACACTCAACAAGAGAAATACAGAAAAGTGTGCGTGTAGAAGCAGAAAGACAAGTTGTTGTCACATTGTGAATCCCTTTGTTGGTCCAGGGTGGGGATAGACAGAGGGAATTACACGGGGCACAACTGTTGAAAAGGCCCCACAATTTCATACCCCACTTCCTATTTAGGGCCTTATTGTTCAACAGCCGAAAATATTGAGCCAGCCTCTACAGCTCATATTATAACTTGGGTATTCATTACAATACGAAAGGTGCCGGTCTCATTAGGATTCTGCTCGGATAGCAGCAGCCATACTATAAGCTGAAGACCAAATCCTCTACGTGGGGGCACAAAGTTCGTAGGTGGTACCAGTGTCTGTCTTACTTCTCACTATAAGTCTATATATATTTATATATGAAAGTTTTGGAGTTGTCGTGGAGTTTTTGTCAATTTTGGTGAAAAAATCTTAGTTTATGCCAATTTTCGAGAATATTTATTTTCTCTTCTTCAGGGTAAGATTAAAGATACTTAAAAACTATTGTACATAACTGCTGTACTTCTTTTTACATTAGGAGATTATTATGAGTACTTAAATAACCTTATTATGAGTACTCCTAATTTTTTTATCTTTAAAATTTGAACGGACTTAATTATTATTTATTTGTATTATATTATGCCATCTGCTAGACAGAATTGTTGGACATTTTGAAGTTTTTTTTCGATAATCACATCATGAGTGAATTATCACTATGATTTATTAGGGAATATTTAATGTGCACTAAATGGCAGAAGAGTAATTTTATAAAAAAATCAGGTCTCAAAAAAGGAAGTTATTCAACAATCATTTCATGTTACATATTTTGCTGGCACAAGACTCGGGTCATGTTCCAATCTCCGAATTCCTCAGTAGGCAAATTATTCGTTGTGACCTAATTAGCAGAAGGATCTGTTGACACCAATATTTGAAAGAAGTATGGATAAGTTTTTTTTTTAGGGTTTTAGGCTGTTAGGAGAGTCACAATGGAGGTCTTGAACAAGAAAAGGTCGATGAATAATAGATTTGAGTTCTCACAAAAAGCAAAGATTTAAAATGAAACTCTTAAATGTGTATCATTTGAGTAAGAAGAAAAAAAAATGACATTTATAACTATTATAGGACAAAAATGTAATGCAATCATGAAATTTACCTATCCATAATGTAACGAACTCTGACGGAGGCAACTTTTGAAGCTAATGGTTATTCAATGTTTATTTACCTGCTCATTTAACTCCTTGTGAATCATAGAGGACAGTAACGCTTCCCATGAATTTTTGAATGTACCTCTTTTGACAGCTGAGCCTCTAATATCTGAATATACTGAAGTAAATATGGGCGAAATCCATAAAATGAGAGTTGACATTCTAATCGGTTGACAGGTTTTAAAAATGTAAGCCCTCTGAATTTTATAGCCCTCCATCAAACATCCATATTCCCAGAGACAGCTCAGAATTCATTGAAACTCGTGCGGAGATGATTGAGTTATTCTTCATGTCAATAATTAACAAATAACTCATGAAATGTCAGTCGATCCTAACTCGGAGATAATGAAAATGAGGTCCTTTCAAAATTATTATTATAATATATATATATATATATATATATATATATATATATATATATATATATAAATAATAATAAGAATTATAATTATTATTATATAATAATGAGAAAAGATATATTATTTTCTGGTACCTCGAGCGGACGCAAGTTTTCCTTGATCGTTGCCGGACACAACATAAACCAAGTCGTTGTAGAACGGCTGTAATCAAACCGGAGGCAGAGGGGGTAGAAGGGTGGGGAATAAAAAATTCCAAATATCTTCAATATCAGGCGTCGGACTAAAAAACTGTGTATAGTATACAATCTTTCTGAAAATGTAATTTTCTATAAATGCGCCTTAATACATTTTTTCTCTTTCTCGAATATTAACCAAGACATTTGCTCTTTTAATTTTCAGCTTTTGTAAACCACCATTTTTAGTCATCGCATTCAACATTAAGCCATATACTATAAAACGTCTTACTGCAAGCTTATCAACGGACATTTACAATGTGAGATACAAAGACGTACGTTGAGCAATGACGACAACAATTAATATTTCACGTTTTTGATATATATACCATACTGGGTATTTAATCGTGCTTTTCAAAATTAAATATTAGATTCTTTAATGGATGAAATCGGGCCAGGAATAGGGTTTGGCGGGTTTAGAGAGGAGGAATCCAAAAATTGAAAATACTACAGAACCGATATTGTTAAACTATGGATGCTCTACAATTGTTGTTCCATACATTTCCTATGAACTCGAATATTAAGCGAGTTCTCGTTTTTAACCTTTATTGAATCCCAAATTCTACTCGTCGGAAGTATACTTGGAAGTAGAGGATATATGTCGTAGAGATAACCAGTATGTCATCCAGCACATAGGAAATCATGGTTTACGCAGTCTTGTATGAGAGACTGTTCATATATTGTACACAATTACAAACATAGTCGCTCTCATATTTTGATACACCTATATCTACTATTTTTTAAAGTAAATATTCCTTGTAAGATTCAAAACGTTCGAAAGGCACAAGGCATGCCGTTAAATGCACTACACTCATATTACTTTTTTTTTTCCTTTTCTTCATTACTATGTAAGGACTTTTTGAAATGTTTTCACGCCTTGATATTACGTCAGGATCGTGAAAAGACCTAAGTATGTAAAAAAACGACAATTAAATACAGATCATTTGGCTATTAATTTTTTTTTTCACTCCTACTTCTTAAAAAAATACGTCAGACTCCACTGTAATTATATTTTCCTCTGAAATCAGAGATGCATGCATGTCATTTACAAATTTATTACTCATAATACAGAAACCTCCTATTACGCCTGCCTTGTAGATTTTTTACAAGATATACTTAATAGTCGAGATACAAGGTAAGATCTGTTAGAGATAACCCTATCTTGAGAACTCTGAAGGTAAAAAAGATTATTCCTAATTTTTATGCTCTCTTAGATAAGAACATATTTTTTAAAGTATTTCTTATTTTATTTTATGCATTTAAATTATTTAAATTTTATGCGTGGGTCTAAAACCAAAGCTATTAATTTTTTCTTTTTAATTTATTCCAGATATAATGGATACCGAGTTTAGGCCATCTGATTTAATAACGTTTCATTTTTTAAATATATCAATAAATCCGTAAATGAAACGAGTAATTTCAAAATGCATTTCTTATGAAATTTAATTAGTCGTTGACGGGCTCAATCACTTCCAAGGGCGAAGTATGTCTTGAAATAAATTAAGTAATAGGCTCTACTCAGAAAAAGGATCCGAGAAAGAGGAATTATAATATTCCTAATGAAAAGGGAAGATCAGAAGGGCAGGGTGAAGGTGAAATTTTAAAGAGGTTATACTATTTTTAATTTTATTGATTACACGTGAGAAAATGTCATGCGGAAAATTATTAACAGGAGAGATTAAAGTTTTAACATGTAAGTAACATAGAATCAATACTCAATTTCCTTCCCTTATAATTATCCATCATTCATCAAAAGTGACGTAGGATTTGGATAATAAAGTAGTTATAAAAGTTTTTATATTAAATATAATTAGTTATTTGTTTATCTTAACATACTAACAATTCAATAAATACATTAGGAAATAAAGTATAAATTTGTAACAATAATTAACGATTTTATGCTTTTACTTCTGAATTTATTTTTCTTGAGCATACGCGGGCATTATCAATATTAAAACCCGGGTCATTATTCTTATTTATATTTTATTACCAAACAAAAAAAAAACACTATTATCTTTAAAAGGTTCTTCTGGCCTACCTCTTAAAATAAATGTTTATATGAAGTATTGCCAAATCTCTCCAAAAGTTAATCTTCTTCAAGCCAATATATACATAAAAACAATAACAATAATTAATTTCTAAGATAAACTGTTGACATTCAATAAAATGGTATGTCTATAATCCTTAACTTGTCAATGTTGTCAAGTAAAAAGTCTTTTTTTAAAAGAAATCCAAATTGTATGAGGTCCAAAATGCCACAAAAAGGAAAATAAATTATTTTATATACATATTTACAGCAGCCCTTAGAATGAGGTAAACTATATGAATACATTTATTTTTAAATTCCTTGATGAAGAATTATATTTTTTTAAATAGCTAGACATAGATTGGATACTACGAGATATTTCGCTTATATTATATTATAACAAATGAATTTACGATGTGTTATCCCGCAGAAAACACTTCTTGCAAAAAGAGATATTGTTTTATTTTAAAATATATACATATAAGTCAAGTGTTAAATACACATATTTTGTTTAGTGCTATATATTACATTTATACATTTTAGACTATATTATTTGTTTTTGTTATTATTATAAACTTAATGCTGCAAGGAGACTTTTTATTTTGCTGTTTAACTATTTTGGTCGAAAAAAGTAAAGTGATTCATTAGAAAATAACAACACATACTTGAGTATACATGAATACATTATGCTGAATTATGAATACTATGTAAGACATTATACTACCGATGAAATGACTAAATAAAATGTTCGAACCTCTTGCCCCAGATTAGGATGAGAGTTGTATTCTCAAGAAATAATTATCCAGGGGATTTTCTTTTATGTTTTGTCTTGTTTTCTTTAATTTAATTAATTGAAAATGAATGTCATAATTAATTAATCAATTTCTTTGTTCGATGCTGCCCAATTAAAACGTGATGAATTTCAGATTTAGCTATTGGTAAGATTGAACTAAATGAAAGAATACAGCTGTTTTTATTTATTAATATAGCCGAGGGAAATAAATGATCCTCAGAACATGGGTTTTGGACATAAATACACCAATATATTTCTCTTTTGGTTGCCTGCCAATCCATGAAAATTTAATGAATCAGTATTTTCGCTACTGCTGAAATAGTTTGAGAAAATTGACGTCAATCCCAGATAAGCAATTATTTTTATATAGGTATAACCTACAATTAAAGCTTAACCTTCCTTTACCAAAATTGCTTTTACTTTTCAAATTGATGGCGGGGAATTATTAATGGAGACAACACAGTTATTTATTGATTGAGAAGAGTTTTGTCTATTTCCACGATTCCGCTGAAGAATTTATAGGTTCTATTTACGCTTAAGTCTTAAAATTATGACTTAAATCAACTCTTTTGAATTATAACATTCAGTATATTCACATTTATAAGCGTTTCTATAATATATGTTGAAGCCTTAAAATAAATCTGAAGTGTCCATATATCTTCGTCAAGAAAATATTTATGTTTGATATATACTTTTTTTTTCTTTTTTGACAGTTGTTTTGAACTTGCACTACAAAAGGGCTCTGAAGTATTGAAAGATAGAGACTGAGTGAAGTATCAAATTGATCTACTCGCTAGGCTAAATTCATATTTTCATATATCAAGACAAGGTTATCAGTTCTTACCGGAAGAACATACATAGGTAATGTGCATACATAGAGAATATACCTTCAATAATGTGCTGTGCAAACCAATTGAACAATGGATCTTTCTTTATTATTATCATTATGAAGTCTTTTCTTCTCCTAATAAATTACAAGGGATATTACACCAACTTAATCCGTAAATTACGTTACATTAGATGGATTACTTATAAATTAAAAGAAGTAATTTTTCTGATGCCTTGGACACCTTATATTTTGTTTATCAATGCTTACAAAAATAAATCCCAAAACAAAATGGACACAATAATTGTTAACAAATATAATTGATCAAAAGATATCGATCATGTATAATTTAAATAATTTGTTTTTCTGTTTGTTGAGTAGGCTTTACAAAATAAAATTGATTTTTTCTTGAACGGCAGTTAAAGTATTTGCTTAAATTCGAACTAAACACATTACATGCACACTATCTGCTATATGTCTAATTATAACGGAGTATCTACAGTTTACCACACTCTTCTAGCCAAGGTGGGACTAAGGATTTTATTTAATGAGTACGCCACTGAATGAATTCTTATTGACTTGGTGAGAATCGAACTGCCAAGTGTAGTTTATCTAAACCGACGCCTTAACTGCCACGGCTAACGTGAAAATTGGATTTTATGAGAAAGAAGAATTTCAGGTGACACATAAAATGCAAGGACGCCAGGTTGTTCATATCCATATTATTTTTTTAATTTGCCGTTATGATGGCACTCTATGTGCCTTTTCTGTTCGAACTTGACCGATTTCCACCTCAAATAAAACAGCGTTCCTCAAGGATGAGAGCTATCAATCCGCCTAATGATATCGGAGCCGGTGTTTACCCTACGAATATAAAGCGAGGTCAGGGCTGGCTGGCATGAATGAAGGTTCACCCATACACACACACACATAGAAGCCCCATCTCGGGGCAAAGACGACCCACGTGCCCGGCTTAACACGAAAGAGGCCGCCCCACAATAAAAAGCCTCTAGCGCTACTAATAAAAAATAACAACCTTAACAAAAAAAAAAAAAAAAAAAAGGAAAAGACGGCTGTTCGGAGTGAGGTAACAAATTGTCAGGTTAGGGTGTGGAAATGATAAGCGGGACTTGGGACCACGCCTACTCTCTAAAGTTTTAAGATTAAATGGAACAAAGACGCACGCGAGACCTTCCTACTTAGCTCCCAGTATAAATAACTTTCGCCTCGGAATACTTTTTTTTTTTTTCCTCCTTCTTTTCCTTTTAAATCAGACCACTGATAAATCAGGGAATTAAAAGTCTTTCTACTGATTAATTTTGGCTTCATTTATTCTTTTGGAAGACTTGTAAACGCTATTTTGTCATTTAGTTGGAAGTTGGAGCCCGAATATTTATTTGATTAAACGTTTCCCACATTTTATTTTATACAAGACTTCTGACATTAGATTATTATACTGATCTACACTATTTATGATTAGAAGATTAATGCAGGCTAAAACTAGGTACGTTTCTTTACCAGAGTAGTACAATGATACCTTTTAATATACAAACGACTAATATATACTTAGTGTTTCCTCCACGGATGTTTATTATTGTATATAAAGTTTGGAATAAGAATTTTTAGAAATTATTATTCCAAGCTGGCTTAAACATGTTTACCTTATATCAATTCACCCCCCCCCCCTTAGGAAATCATATCAATTAACCCCCCCCCCCCTAGGAAATCCTGTTATATAAGCAAATATTCATGGGACAAAAAAAAAATAAAGTGTGAAAGCTATTAAAATTTCTTTCTGAGTGAGAACGACGGCTTCTCAGCTTATTTTCTTCATGTTTCTCGTAGAAAGATCTCTTACGATGACTATAAATTTATACTGGGCATATAAGCTTACAAGGTAAGCCAATGTATTTGGGATTTGAAGAAAACTGTGGCCGAAAATAAAAAATCTGAGTTAATTAATTATATCTCATTTTTCGATCTAACTCATCATCTAGATCCATCGAATAAAAAAACTAGATTTTAAATGTTATTTAAACCTTTAAATATCAACAATTTTAATTTGGCCACGATGAAGTAAAAATAAACATAAATTTACCCATTTAAGTGTTTCTTAATTTTTCATCTACTGGGTGAATGACCTTGAAATGAAATCTACAAAAGCCGTCAAAATTTGACATCTTTTATCATTAGTATTTATTTATTTAATATTTGAGAATTTATATAAACAAATTTTGGCAAATATCCATAAAAAATATTTTTGAGATGAGCATTCAGTGACATAGGGAAAGATTATTAGTCAATAGTAGAAAGCGCCATCTGTGAGGGGCATCTGGTACTAATGTCCATTGACAGCTAGTAGACGGCCCCTCTCTTCCCCCATTCATACCTATTATATACTAGTAGGACCATCAACTCCTACTAACCACAACAACACGCACTTACATCTGTTACAAATGTAATACAATAATACAACACTGCCATTAGTAATGAAAGCCACAAACAACATTAAAGACTTCATTATGGATACACAAGTATAAAAAAAAATAATACTCCGTTTTTTTATTGTTTCATTTTTGGTTATTTATTATTTTTACATAAACAAAAATAGTTCAGTTTACGAAAAATCTACTTTAAAGAGGTATAAGACAAATATTTTATAGTTATCATTTTGTTTGTCAAGAACATCCATTTCATTCGTTGAAGACTTGGTTACGTACAGGTTTTACCATCCCTAACTAGTGAGATTAACAAATTTGATCACTTTTTATTGAGTCCATCCCTAAATAATAATATTTGCTCACGCGGAGATCAAACTAAAACTTATCGACGAGAAATAAGACCTAAACGCTGTTTTGTTTGTTTGTTATTGTTTTGCGTATAAAATTTCTGTTATTAGTACCAAGTTTTGAAAATTTACTTAGTAAAAGAAAAGTTACTAATTTATAGAAATTAGAATTATTACCCAGATTTTTTTTTTAAATATTGGGAGTTGGAATAGTATTGAGTCAAGTGTGGAACTAAAATTTAAAAAACCGGTTTTCTTACACGTTAAAGAATGAAGTTTCGCTGAACATGCGTACTTTCTGTTGGTTTTACTTCTTTTGTCATTTTTATTTCTGAAAATATAGCGAATTGCAAATACGCAATGGGAGCAAAATATTCACTGAATTTTGATAATTTATTATGTTCTTTTTCTCAAAATAAAACCAAATCTTGGCGATCTGTTACACATTGGTTTATTATTGTCATTAAACCTTTTTGATCGTCAGTGCCATGCATATCAACAGGTGGCTCCAGGGCTTTGTTGCTTTTATCCTAAAGATTTCGTACTGCGTGCATTTTAAGTCTCAAACCTTAAGTAATATAAAGTCTATTGTAATTGTCACCAAAGTATTCAGGGTGAGACTAAGTGCAAGTGAATTCATTGATTGAAAATAAACATTATATTCGTATTTGAAGGAAAAAATCTCTTGGAATACTGCATTTTCTTATGTTATACGGTTTTGAAGAGCCTCCATAAAATGAGATGCCACTGTCCCAGTTTTCGAGGCAACCTGAAATAATCTTTGGAGCAGTGATTTCTTTTTTGTGTGTTGCTAGAAGTAATGTAGGAGGCAGTGGATATTGATCTAAAGACTGAGGGTTGTTGGGGATTGTTGGGGCGCATTAAGAATTTAAACAACTGTCATATGTTTGCTCGGCCCCCCCCCCCAACTGCTAAGCCCAACGACTGTTTGTATTATACCTTCAACGGAATTATTGATAAATGATAACTACAATCAGCTGTGACGTGGAAAAATATTACAGCTATCGACTACCCCCTCCCCCAACAGATAGCAGCCCCTCTCAAAATAATTACCTTTTGAAGGATTTTATTCCCATTTTTCATGGGGACTGTTGTGGAGACCGCTCCCCGGGACCGGGGGAGACGATTATTATTGATGAATGTTTTTTATCACTTTACTTTCTTTTTTTTTTCCTTCTGGTTTTTGTTGTGGTGAATGTGACAGATATAATAAATTCCAAAAGTTCTGTTCGAGACAATACTTCTTCCGAGAATTGACGACAAACTTTATAATTTTGAAGTCCAGGTCGATAACAAATAATATTGCTCTTTCCTTAAATATACGACTGTATTACTATGCATTCCTCATTGTATAAATTCTCCTAGTCTGTGGAGGAGGGAGTACACTAGACTTGTAGTGTGTTTGCTCATAATGACTGTTTTCCATAATTAGTCAGATTGTGCAGGCTACAGTGAGATGTCACTCTACCAATTCTTGGCACAAATGAAATCCACTCTTCCTGTTACTCTTACAACAAAATTAAATAAATAAACTTCAAATCTTTGAATATACAATATAAATATATCAATACACTCTGTAAACAATGTTAGCATTAATGTTAGATTTGATATACTTAAAAAAAGTTACATAGATTTTAAGTGAAGCAATTGCTTCTTGGTTTAATATTAGATATTTGTGACATTGAAAATAAATAAATGTATATAATTGGAAATATTCTATAATTTTAAATTTTGACCATTACCATAAGAAGAGTTTTACTATTTGCACTATATTTTTTTTTGTTCTCTTTATTGTCATATTATTGTTGATCTCAAGAACTTGGATTTAATTATTTATTCAAAAAGACAGAATTGTTATTTGTTTATTTAATTTGTACAAGATGTAATTCTTTAACAAATAAATATATATTCTATTCCATATACTATTCTATTCTATTAGCATAAGAATAACGACTTGAATTTTCTTTTTAGTTTGGCTAAGAGTATGTTTCCTAAGAAAATATTATTTAAAAAATAATAAAAAAAACTGTAAAAATAATTTCTAAAACTATAAAGAAAAGTAGAACCAAGAGTTTCCACGAATTATGGATTAATATAAAGAACTTTATGACAGAGCTCTTGGAAATATTAAATAATATTCATAAATTTTACAATGGCCCCCCGAAAAATTGGATTAGTATGGCAAACCTTACAGCGGAGAGCTAATTAACCTCCCGAACAGGCCTAAAACCGAAAACCCCAACTAGAAATAATTCACTCCACAATTTTCCGAGCCGCAATAAATTTTAAATCAGGTAGTAAAACTTGGGAGGCAGGGTTGTAGTGGGGGGTGTTGCAGCCTCCGAATTTACCTCATTCAATATCCAGGGGAACCTTCCCGCCATAGGGAAAATTGTGGACACTAACAACGAATAATTAATCCGTGCAAGGGCGACCTTTAGGAGTACACAGGCACACACGGGCAGATGTGGTGGGATATTTTTTTCCCCTTCACCGGGATCTTTGTAATTTGGGGATTGGAAACCAATAGACTATATGTAAATGGCTTACCAATATATTTCGGTTAGTGCAATATATAATTTCTCTAACGGATTGAACACTCAACTACTGAGTACATCTGACTGTAGATTTCTTATTCAAGGTATCCATCGTGGTTTTATTTAACCTGCCAGCATCTTTTGGTCTGGAAAAATATCTCAAATTATTATCTTACTCCAATATAAAATCGTCATGAAGAACGGTTACACTTAGATGTGATTTGATACTATCAAATTAATAAAGAGGGTGCAAATCAAATAATGACTAAACTCTCTTTGAATAAATAGCCATTATTCTTAAATAACAAATAAATTAGCTAACCATCTACAACCAAACCAAAAAAAGTTTGAGACCACAAATTCTTAGATAACCACTTGTTCCTCAGATGGTCATTGGTCATAATAAAGTTTTTTGATTCAATGCATATGAAAATATAAATTAATGATTTTATTTCTTGAACCATCTAACAACCATAGCTTAGCTACTCACTTATCACCCTATTGGGTAGTAAAATTGTAAATATTTTAATACTCTTAAGAACGTCTTAAAAACTATATTTCATATACAAAAGTCTTGAATTGAAGGTGTTACATCATTTTTAGGGACGTTTCTTTTTTGTTTGTAACGGGTTTGTTGTAATGGTGTAGTGGTTTGTACCCACACACACTCAGAGAAGAATATATATATTCTCAAGTGTGTGTGTGTGTGTGTGTGTAGTTAGTTTCTAATAAGGTGCTGTCATTGGTAATAACATAAATAAACAGCACGATGACACATTTTGACAGAATTTTAAATTTTATTTTCTTGTTTTTCTTCCTTGGTATATAAGATAACGTAGTTTATCGAAGATAAGAAATTGTAGACACTAATAATCGAGTAAGATCAATAATATGCAAAATATTATTTGATAAGACACGTTCACCTATTTCCATGTTTTCTTTCAATATGTTCATTATTCAGTTTTGAGCTTATCTTTTAACATAACAATTCAAGAACTATTAACATTTAATGAGCTGTTTAGTGCTATTTAAGATAACTTAAAATATTATTTTTACTTGGCTTCAGAGATATATAATTCGTCGAAATAGAGAACAAAAAAAAATTAAAAAGTTAATTTAAATAAGAATTAAGCTGCACATGTAGGAATTAGTAATGTAATTGATAAAAGTGAATATCAGATAAGTGGGATTAAGGCCGAAAACACAAAAGTGCAAATATTTTTGTTTGTATTAAAGTTAAAAGAAATATTTTTGAATAACTATTGCTAAGTTACTAAAAGGGGTGGTTAGGTAATATATAATGTTTTGATAAACGATTTTACATTTAAAGCAATCGGTGAAATCTTTAACTAAAACATGCTTAAATATCCCAATTAGCAGTGCTAAAATATAGTATGCAAATACCAGTTATAATTACCAAACTGCTGATTGCCTTTCATAACATACTGATATATTTCACTAACTACTTAAGCCAAAATATACAATCTGATAAAAACTAGAATAGAGACTGCTAGGAATATTCATAGAATAGACGTCTAATCATAGAGTCAGAAGCCCTTTCGAATTCTATTATTTCCCTTCGGAGAATTGCAGCAATTTAATGTTGAAGGCTGGAAATGAGGCAGATGTTCTACTAGACAGGTGTCGAATAGATCATATCAAAACTAAAAAAAATGGTGTTTGATTTTTCTATTATGAAGATAGAAATCGTACATACCGCATCCTGGAATTTCGTCTCTATTTTTGTATTTTGTAATACAACTGACAGGTAACACCTTTTCTTGACGTCAAAAGTAGTTATTATAGTTTTGTTTTTTATCAATGTCCAGTCTATGCTACAATCGGCACTGGTCAACTACAGGTGGTTACCACACTTGTCCACACAGGGTGGGGCTCAATGTTGACCAGATGTTAAGACCAACACTGTAAATCATGTAGCTAACCTCAAGTCAAAACTAAAGGGAGACTTCGACAATTTCACTTTAAGCATTCATTAGATATGTTTTGTGTAATACCTCCGTAAAGCAAATCTATAAATTTAACGAATTTCTTCATTTAATTTTAAATAATTGAACATGTCATCTGCAAGTTTCAACTTACACGAGCATAAACTAAAAGCTAAGAATGTAATTAACTTTATAATACGGTTATATACGGGAAGGCTCTGATGGCAGAGGAAAGGATGACACTAAACATGTTTTTTGGAGAGGTTAATGACTGATACCCAGGAAATTTTTGTTAAGGAACAGAAGTACACTCAGTGAAACGCCTTTTGCTGCAAGGAAGAGCAGATAACGGATCCTGGCAATCTGTCAAAAGCATTGATGTATTCCTAGGAACATGTAAACATTTGCACCAGGACGGTATGACGGAATTGTTTAAAGGTAAAGAATAGTTATTTATTATACAAGTGACGAAAGTAGATCATTTTACAACTCGAGTGAAACGTTTACCCACACGAGCGAAGCGAGTGTGGTAATTTCACGAGAGTTGTAAATTCTACTTTCGTCACGAGTGTAATATTAATTTTTTTCTGTAATCGTGTAATACATGATCAGATCTAACCAGAATATGAACAAAATTAGGATGTTGTGAAGATTATGGTATGTTGTTGGTAGGTTATAAGCATGGTTGTGAAAGGTTATAAGCATAGTTATAAAACAACTAGTGATGATTGTGAAGTAGTGCAGTTATAAACAAGTGCAGGTTATAAACAAGGAAGGTAATTATTATTATATTTAAATTTTAAAATATATTGATTATTTCCACCAATAATTCATTCACATTTCAATTTATTTTGTTAAAATAAATTCTTACAATGTTAAGAAACATTTAAAAGCATTTAATTTCCAACTTCAAATTATTTTTTAATTTATACTTATTACTAATTAAGAAGGCAATTCACTTTCTTCACTCTATTGCAAAATGTTTCACTTTCTTCACTCATTTCAGTTTAGAAATGTTACCATTATTCAACGATTAAAGAAAAAATTTCTTAAAGACCTGTAGTTGTACTACAGCGCATTGAAACTAATTTATTTTAAAGGTGAAACATTTTTTTTTAATGCCACTAATAAGCATTTTTTCACAGTTGCGTTAAATGAGGCATTTTTACTAGTATGAAATATAGGAGCTTAAACGGGGCTGTTTATTACAAGGTAGGAGCTGTGTAAATAGAGTTCACACAACATTAAATCCGATTTTACTTTAGTCGCAGGAGTCAGCCGGCTAGGAGGCCGATACCGCTTTTATGATACTTAATAAAGGTTAAGGAGGAGGAACAAGGTTGCGATCCGGGGCCTTTAGATTGTACCATGAACTGTCCCATAAAGCCAGAACTCAATAAATAAATTCGTTTCGGTGGTTCGTAAAACCTCCTCAATTCACTGAGGCGGGTTAATATTATCATTTTCTCATATATTAATAAGGCAGCGCGCGGCCTTAGAGAAAGTGTGTCATATGTAAAACACTATCTCAGCATTGTAAACAATAACATATTTGCTCTCTTTCAAGGTAGCCGCAGGCAAATAATTATTACACGTGCTTACTAGATAGACGTGCATGTATCGTACGTCTGTACACAATGTTGCAATTCATTGTTAAATCGTATGACCTAAATATTGCTGTGTGTGTTTGTGTGTGTGTGTGTGTGTGTGTGTGTCTGTGTGTGTGTGTGTGTGTGTGTGTGTGTGTGTGTGTGTGTGTGTGTGTGTGTGTGTGTGTGTGTGTATAGTTTTACTTTAGGGGAATCAGCTATTGAGGTTGTACTCATGACATGATTTTTGCAAAATATCTTTAAATATTCTTTGGTTATCAATAGTCAAAGACGAATTGCGACGGCTAGAATTTTAATAGGCAAATATCTATCTGTCTATATATATATATATCTATATATATATATATATATATCTATATATATATATATATATATATATATTGATCCTTACCAAAGTCGATATTTAAACGTTTTTTGTAAACTAAGGAACAAGTTCGTTAATGGCAGAAATTAAACTTAAGGTAATGGTGATTTCGAAAATTCGAGTTATCTCCCTTTTTATACGCCAGATCTTTAATTCTAATGCCCTATTAATGTTGTTATATATTTTATCTCTATCTTGAATATTTAAGGATATATTATTTTTTAGTTCCTTCTTATGTCATACGTAAGATACACTGTTTTATCATGGGCCATTTTATTTAAAAATAAACGAAATACCGAGTATTGTTTTCATTGAACTTTTTCTGAGTTACCTATATGCAAATATTTTCGGTGTGATGGCTTCATTTAAAATTTTACATTCTAAACGATATGGCTTCTTTTTTTTCATTACCGCACTCGATATTTAACCGCTTCATGCCGCACTAAAGAATATAATCTAATATATTGGGTAATGGCTGAAATTGGTGTTGGGGTAGGGAGTGTGTTTTCGGAGAGAAACCCCTAAAATTCGTAATATCTCAGTTATTTTGAATGGGATCGAAGAATTGTATATAACCAGTCTTATTTTAAATGTATTTTTTTTTTATCAATTTTGTTTTATGCATTTTTTCTGGATCTCGAACTTATGCCGAGTTAATTGCATTTTTTTGTAATCCACCATAAACCATCACTTCTATTCATTGGACTTTTACTTAGTAATAGACAAAATATGTTGAGATGAGATCACGAGTGTGCCATCCATGGCGTGGGAAATCTGCTTAGTTAACGCAGCCGCTGATTAACGAGCTTTCGTTTTAGCAGATTTCCCAATTTTTCTTCAAATGTCTATCGATCCCACCCAGGAGGTGACGAAAATGAGGACCGTTCAAAACTGTGTGTATATATATATATATATATATATATATATATATATATATATATATATATATATATATATATATATATTTGTTTGTTACCGCTCTAGTGGTCGCAATTTTTGTCTTGTCGTCGTTACCAAACTTGATATATAATCGTTTTATACAAAAAGAATGATCAAGTTCGTTAACGGCTGAAATCGGACAAGGGGGAGGGGGGGGGTTTAGAGGGGGAATTTATAAAATTCCTAATATCTCCGTTATTATGCGTCGGATCGAAAAATTGAATAGAACCAATCTTATTGAAAATGTAATTTTCTATAAATGTTGTTATGTACATTTTTTCATTATCTTGATTATTAACAGAGATATTTGGATTTTTCAGTCTACAGTAAAGACCCAATCCTACTCATCTCATATTAACAATATTCTATTATGTTATGAAGCACTTTATTTGAAGCTTCAATGCCATATATTGTTCTCATTGAACTTATAAGTTTTGAGATAAATGCAAATTGCACGTGGCGCACGTGTGAAATAGGCTTAGTTAACGCAGCCCTGCGTGACGGTTATTTACTGGTTCCTCTACAGTTCTTGAAGTGAGATGTCCAACTCCAGTCTTCATGAGTCTTGTAGAAACAGACATCGGCGAGAGCACGTTACCTCGACGACGTACTCCCTTGGCGGGCCAACTATCACCAGTCGCCAATTGGGGACAGGTCTCCCCATGAACCGGGACTAGATCAGCTGGAATAAGGAGGGAGCCCCAACGAACTGTCCACTACCGGTCAGCGGGAGCCGCTGTTTGACTTGGACCGGTGGGTGGTAAATAGGTAAACAGCATGTGGAAACGTCCACTGTACAAATGTTTGGACAGTGGCCACAGCTATCAGCCCCACTGCAGATTTCCAATAACTAACATCTCTCCTCAATAACACCGCACTCCTTGACAGACTCTCCAAGTTTCTGATTGAATCCAAATAGAGAGCGCTGATGAGTATTTTACATCGATTCAATTTCCCCCAGGGGGCCTATATCGTTGTTTTGACTCTCAAAAATGATCAATAGACGACAAATGTGTAACTTGAAATGCCAATCAGCAGCCATTCATTGTTCTATTTTGTTAAAACAAATTTCTTAAATTATAAATACCAGTATTGATATGAAATAATTTAAAAAGGGAAAGCGCGAGTGAGGAAGGATGCCTAAACCAGATGGGTAGGTAATTCATTTTTGAAAAAAATATTCCTCACATAAATAAAAGTCTTATATCATTAAATCAACATTTGTTTAAGAATTTCATCCAATAAAACGATTTTTATATTGACAACAAAGTGCAAAGAACTGGGTTCTTTGACTAGCTTAAAAGTGGAATCTGACAAATATTAAAAAAAAAAAAAAAAATGAAATTATTGGAATACAGCTGTATCTATGGCGGAAATATCTGTATCTTCAAATAGGAAAACCACAACCTACAATTATATGTGAGTCTATCACGGTGATTCGTTTGAAAATATAAGTATTGAAGGAAAACAAAGATAATGTAGGGCTTCGGCTCTGCAGATCCAAGAACAGTGTCCCGATTATTTTTCTATATTCGAGAAGCTACTCAATTGCCTTAACATGTTGGGTTCCGTATAAAAGCCAATTCCCTGGATTCGTTGAATGCACATTTAAAGTATATTAAGTGAACAATAACGGGACTTGAATCTGGTTAATCTAGTCTAGGATTTTTTTAGAAATATTAACTAGATATTGGAATCAATATATTCTTTTTCTAAATTACACTGGTCTGTGTTGGTTAAGGGTCGTTACCAAATTAGAGAAATGACCAATTAATTTACAGATGAACTTGTCTGAAGGCCGAAATTGGACCTGGATGAATGAGAGTAATGTCAAATCGTAAATATTATGCGTCATATCGAAAAATGTTCTATAACTTATTCGTTGTGGATTTATTACTCCACTGAATATGAATATGAAATAGAATGGATATTTCCTTCAATCATAGTTCTATTTCATATTCTCATATTTTATATAGATTATCACTGAAGTCCATTTTGCGATTTCGAATTTCGCAAAGCCAAAATTACAATCGTTAATTTGTGACTACTTTGAGTGTTTCGGATGTTAAAAAGAGAACATGAAATGAAGTAACCTGCAATTGGTTTATACTAGTGCGAAATCTGTTTAGTTTACTCAGAACCTGCGTGCCAGAATTTTTATTACTTTTGAATTAACACTTACGGATAGAAAATGTTTAGAAATCGACGTGGTCCGGGGAAAAACAAAAATGACAATACCCTTTCTTATGCATAAGTCACACTTTGCTTCAGAAATCTAAGCTGAGTTGTCCTATAGTTCAGGACGGCTTGTCAAAAAGCCAAGGATAAACTGGACGGGGGAAACCGTGGACCCGATTATCCTGGAGCATATGGCCGGCAGATGGCGCTCCCTTTTTGTGAATTATAGTAAAACGGCTTTGGACCATCTCCATCGGTCATATGCATATGGGGGCCCATTGTTTTATCCCTCCGGTCGTAACATTGAAATGTAAAAACCCCGAGTGTTTGTAGTTTGCCGACTTGGGTGGACAGGAGCCGTGATATTCCCCTGAAAGTATTGTTAACCTATTTCCCACGGACTCCAGGAGCAATTAGGTAAGCAAACGTTCTTGAAAATATTCAGACAACAGAACAATTACACAGTCATTTGACAGGAGATAACATCATTATATTGAATAACATTAAATCCAAATGGAATATCTACCAACCATGTAGGCTTTAAGTGGTTGGGTAAGTGTTTTGTCAAGGTTATTCAACTATTCCGTTTTCCCCCCTCTCTGCCCAAATTCTCACTTACAACATGCCAGTATAAAAGCTCCATTTAAATTGTAGTCTAGGTAAAACATCACCATGATCATTGGACAGTTTATTCAGGGTTTGGAGGGATGCCTTAAAAATTGTGGACTCGAGAGGACTTTTCATTCTTACTGATGCCTTTATTGTTAGATATTCTAATGCACAAGGCGAAAGGAAGTAGATACATCAAGAACTCTTAGGCACATCCTAGCTGTAAACAATAAGTCATCAAATCAGAGTTGACAACAAACAGTTTTTAACTACAGTAGAAATAACAATTCATTTCTTGTCAAAGACCGTGAAAAATGACAAGTAAAGGCACAAACTCAGCAACACGACGACGAACAGAAACGCGTATATAAAACGCCTTTTGCTAAATTGACTATAAGAATTACAATAAACATGCAATAAATTTAAAGTTATTCATCAATTAAATCAAAAATTTTAGTAGTTATTTTTAAAAAATTAACAAATGCCTTATAATTTAATGAGTACTAAATTACAATGACGACAGCAGATCGAAATTTATCGATAATATTAAAACTGCTTTGATTTACGTATATTCATTTTTTTCCTAAAATGCCTATAAAATATAACTTTATTAAATTTAAAGTAATTTATTTAGTGATTAACTCATTAAATAAAATCCTTAGTCCTACCCTGGCTAGAAAAGAGTAGTAACCTGTACATAACCTGTTCCAAATTAGCCAGAGTAGCATAGTGTGGACGTAAATAACATTTTAAATGCAATGTTAATAATTTTTACCTCCATTTCTAAGTATATAAACATCTTTAATGTTTCGGACCTTAAACTTTTGTGTAGCTATAATAGATTCGAAACTAAGCTATTTTTAGACATAGCCATTGATTATTATCAAAAAGCTTTAAATAATGTGAATTAGAATAAATATATCGTTAATTGGTAGAATGTGAAGGTTGCAAGACCAAGGCTCTGTAGTTATATGGTGGAATAAATAACTTCTCACAATAGTTAAATAAAATCCTTTAGTGCAAGACTCTCTAAGAATTCAAATAAACTTAATTAAAATGAAAATAAATTGAAAATTACAGTTGCTCAGCAAATTTGTCCAGTCATTTTTCGGCTATGTTATTTAATATTAAATATTAATAGGCAATTTAAATAGAGTTTTAAATATTTTTAATACTGTACCGGTATAGTCTACAGGTCAAAAATAAACGACAAATCTTTTGAAGAGTGACTGAGTGTGTGTGTGTGAGAGTGTGTGTGTGTGTGTGTGTGTGTGTGTGTGTGTGTGTGTGAGAGAGAGAGAGAGAGAGAGAGAGAGAGAGAGAGAGAGAGAGAGAGAGAGAGAGAGAGAGAGAGAGAGAGAGAGAGCGAAGCAAGAGAGCAATATAATAGGTTTGAGTGATGTTCCACACACATTTGTCAACGACAGAGATAATAATCTATCTTATATCCACTAGTATTTTAATAAGTCTAGTCATTCTACTTAAATGGGGCGAATGATAAATGCTGCCACGTCAAGGCCCGCAGACAATATTAATAATAAGGCATTCTCGGGACGTTCAAGTATTATTATATATGTCCGTGGTGGGAGGGGGGGGGAGACCTTATATAATTGTTATTGTTGACCCTTTTCGTAAAAGGGGCCCTGGAATTTCACCCCTATGATTTATTTCAATTTATAAACTAATGGAAACATGAATACAGCTAGAGGGTTTATTAATATTTATTATATTAAACAAAAACACAATGGCTTCGTTGGTACTGATTAAGGTAGCAGGCATAAATGACGTCATCTCACACTCTATTCTTACCCCAGCAAATAAGAACCCGTTTTAAAGTGTAAATTATAGCCCGGCATGTTTTGCTTAAAGAAACAATATCTTTCGCTATACATCTCAGTACAGTAGGATGAACTTGAATTATCAAGAAAAATAAAAATATTGCATTTTTCGAAGCTATTTTTATTAACAGAAATATTTCAGGTTTCCTATTTTACTCCTTTTCATAACATTAATTCCTCCAAATTCACTTTCAAAAATTAACCAGCTTGGTATTCAGCCTCACATGAAACTGGTATACATATCCAGTTTGGTATGGATGTAGTTAATTCAATTACTATATAAAAAAATATGATATTTTATATATATAAAATATCACGTTGAAACTATTTTAAAAAAAGTGGCATCCGAATTGAAAATTATTTTTCTTTCTCAATCATTGAAAACTGCCTAAAAGGGTTTCAATTGACTTTTATATTTGTGGGCAGGGTACAAACAATATATGCTATGTGGGAATTCGAATTTTCAATTAGGAGGGGGGGGGAGGAGGGTTATTTTAACGCCAAATTACGAATTTGTCAATGTCTTCGTTAATATTAGCTTTACCAAGATAATGTGCAAAGATGAAACTGTTATGGATTTTTGAGAGGATTTTAAGTAACCACGTGCTGTGATGAATCTCCTCTATCGCTTACTTCCGCTAAGGGATTTATTACTATATAATTTTGAATATATCTCTCACAACCTACTATCCCATTAAATTACATTAATAATAATAAATAAATATTATATGTAATTGTTTTCCTGTTAAATTATGAGAATCTCATATAAATTCATATCTGTCAATTAAGGAAATTAATTAAAATCGCGGGAATGCGGGTATTGGGAGAGGGGGGGGTGTGGTAAAGTAAATACGACCTGATCAGAGAAATATTAATAATGTAAAATAACCTAGTCGGTAGGTAGCCATATACTTACTGACATATTGTATAAATGATGAGTGGTTTGACGACTGGACATATATAATGCAACCAACGTCAATAAGCACCCAATCTCCGGATTAGCTGATTAAATATAAAATAATTTCTGCCATTTGTATGACGGGCCGAGTCCAACATGACATTACTATTTGAGCACCCCGCCATCCATATTCATATATATATATTAATAGGAGGAGAGGCGAGTCACATATTAAATGCATTATTTCTCACGTGACAGAAATAAAAAGAAAATATAAAACCAGCGATATATGGCGAAGAGCACTCAGAATAAATCAGATTCAGAATTAGAACTGCATTTGATGCATCGATGAACAAGTTTTCACAGAGACCTTACAATAAATAAACTGAAAAAAATTACAAGTTTAATTGATTTTAGCTATACAATTTACTGAACGCAAAAACATTGTAATTTATTTCCTTAATTCTTGTATTTATTTGAGTCAAGAAATTTGTCTACTAGAAAATATGTAAACATTACAACCCAGTAAAAGATCGAGGAACTCTACCTAAAAACGCTTTTAAAATGTGAAATACCTCCTTCGCAGAAAATCTGCTTTATAATCTTTCGATAAAAAATTCTGTAATAGTAAACATACGTCTGAAATTTTAATTATTGAACATTCAAACTAGGTATTTGGCCAATTTAAAGCAAACGTTAAAACATACATTGTTTTCCAGATATAGGAAGGCGAATTAAAAAAAAAAAATCTGTCTGACTCAAATGTAACAGATAGGTACATTTGTATTTCTCATTATCATTATTTTTATGTCCTCAAACGTCCCCAAAACTAAACTTATTTCGTGGTGACCTGTATGTGTTTTGGATTATACGTTTAACGCGCATTACATTACGTAGTCTTTTCTAATAATTATCTTAGCAATGCCCTAAAAATAGTTTACTTTTTTATAGGTGCGCATATGTAAAACGAAATTACATAACAAACTTCTAATCCCAGTTATTAGGAGTTTGAACTGCGTGGTAAAATACTTCACATTGTTAAATTACCTTTAAATAGGATTAGCTAAGCAATTATTATATGAAATATTGTTTTGTTTAGATTATTCGACTTATAAGCTATTAGCAAAACAGTTAATTTTCATATTCATGGATAGTTTGCATTTTATTTTATCAAGCAATTTAGAATATCATATCTTAGACTGAATAAAACTTAACTAAGAAGACAGTAAGGTATCGTTGAAGCTATAAATAAATACGAGTGAGTTGTACTATCTTGTGAAGACGCCATAATTGCTTTAAAGTAAAACACTATGAATTATGTTTCTCGTAAGCCTGCTTCTATAAGATTACTATCCGGATTTAAGTTTGATGGCGAAGTTTATTTGTTCAGCCCCACTTAATTCCCAAGAATAATCTCTGCCTCGGCTAAATTTACTTGTGAAGTGCGTATTATCTTAAAATATACCGCAGTGAGGGTCTTGAGGTCTCCTAAAGCTATTTGATCATATTTAGCAATAGGCTGATCCTTACGCCATCCTGCTCAAACAATTTCGAGACAAATGTTTAAATACCGAGGCCCACTTCTCCTTCCTAGGTCTTAGGAGGGGGTGCAGCTATAATTTAAATAAATCCCCCTCGTGGCTTATACAGGGGGGGGTGGGTTTATAATCGTTGTGTGTAGATTAGGAGTGGGGGATGTGTATCTCAAATGAACTCCGGAATGAGCCTTTGAATATGTGTGCATACCAAATATTAGAATAAGCAGCATGGAGATGTCTAGATAGTATTTATTACAACTCTAAAATTATGATTCCAACGTATCTTCATATCCTGTAATATTCCTTGTAGACATTTGGGTATTTGTCCTCATTCGATTACTCACAAATCATTTGAGCTTTTGATGGAACACAAGTTCCGAAAAGGTTATAGGTTGGTAGGAAAGAAACTCTCCTCTTCTGAAATTTATTGAACGTTTATCACTTCAATAAAAATCCTATTTCCATTTCACAGCTTTGTGGATGAAACCGTCAGTGATGCATCGGAGTAGACTAGACTAACCGGATCCTGTTAACAAATTGTTGTAAATGCTTTTTATGCCGACCTGTAGCTATCAACTGTACTTCAATTCGGAACCTGGCAATCTGTTTCAGATAAATAAATATTTTAAGAAAACATTGTTCCGAAGTTTTCAAAACGTTATTTATTAACTCCCATTTTTTTCTACTACGTCTAATTGAGACGGGTATATACTGGTGTGAAAACGCAATTTATTTAATGAGTTCGTCACTAAATAAGTTTTTATTTATTTAGGACTAACTTAACTTCTTGTGTACAAAGTGGCTCTAATTTTGTAGACTGTTGGTTTAAAAACTACCAAATTAAAAATGCATCTGCGGCTTAAAAACACCCAGCACTGCTGTAAAATATCAAAGCTAAAGTGCCAACTACTCAGATATAATAAGTTCATTTCAGGAGCTCAGTTATAGAGGGAAAGGCGGACTTAAAACAAAAAAAAGGGAAGAAGTAAAACGAGCAAAAGAAGGGTACTTTGGGCTGAAGTATTAAAATGGTTAAAAGTCCGTAGGCAGTTGTAAGAGTGCTGGGGGATGCGTTTTTTCGAGTGTGCACCCTCGCTGCATTATTAGCGGAGTCGAGAGACCCCAAACAATACCCCAGCACGACCCCTAAACCACTCCTGCATCCTAAACCCCTTCCTAGGCCAACCCCACCCCTACCCGACATTATATATAAACAAAGGACTTCAATCGCTCATTACTTCCACAGTTTCCGATTGCTCCAAATTTTCTGCAGATTTAAAAGAATGAATAAGCCACTGACATGAAGAAGGAAAATGACTGCGTATTATACTACCGTTCTATTAAGAAAAAGGAGTGCTTGCGTAAAACGTTCCTAATATACAGTTGAAGAGTACTAGCTTATGTAGGTTTATTTTACTGAAAGACCCAAGTAGAAGGTCACTAACTATTCAAAGTGCTTATTATCTCTCGCCTTATCAATAAAGCATGGCTTGAGGCACGATACAATACCAACTTACTGCTGCATTGCATTGAGTTGACGGAGGGATGGTTCTCTAATAGCCAAGGCGAGTACCGTTTTTCCTCTCGCCTTCCAGATGGCTTTATTGAAGTTTTGACTTTTGCAGAATGCTTTGGAAAACCACCGAATGGGACCCTTCACTAGTGTGCTTTATTAAAAATGAGAACCTTCAAATTTAAGTGGACTGTGAAAACATCTGGCAGAACCCATCTAGGGTCGTTCTAAGCTGTAATGCTCTCAAGACGGCAGTGTAGATTGATGAAAACTCCTAAGTACAGTGAGGAGTCACAAGTTAAATAGGAATAAATAATCAGAAAAATTCAGGCTCCTTCATTCGATCCTTCATGGCTTATTAAGCCAAAGACTTCATTACCACACACATTAATATATTCAATCACTGCAGCATTAAACAAGCATAAATGTCATATCAAAGAAGGGGGATAATTATTCATTCTTATCGTAGTAGAAGTCTGCAAAGGATCAGTTCTGATTATTTCTAATAAGTATAAAAAAAAGGTTATTTCTAAAAGGAGAAAGATATAATAACACCTGTTAATCCCTTATCAAAACCGTAGTAGTTTAATATTAACAAAGCAGTAACACGAATATTTCCATTATTTTGCATGTTAAACAAGATATAATCAGAGTGAGAGAGAGTTTTGGTAGTTGTCACGCGAGCACAGGGCAAAGGACGCGGTTGAATGAGACGGGAAACTTGGAGGTTGTGGTGGGGGGTGCTTGAAAGGTATGTGTTTGTGAAGCGGGTGTAAAGCTAAGTCCTAGATAAGTCCCTATTAGCCTTTAGCTAAGATAGCTCCGAGCTCTCTATCTTGGTTTGTAGATGATATGCTACTTATCTTTTCTGCGCCACCAGTCTGCTTTGGGATTAATATTCAACCCCCTTTCAGTACTATTGTTGCCATTGTCACCTAAGATAATTGTATATTAATAACTACTCTCTCCATCAATAGAGATTGATACAGTATCACTACTGACGCACCTCAATATTTCCAATCAAACTTACTCTTCCAGCAACACAGCCACATTTAATAAGATAATAAGCAGCAAGTACACCAAAGAAACATTTCATACACATTATGCTTAAAGATTAAGTATATTTTTACAATTTTTACAAAAAATAAGTAATTTCATATATTTTTACGAATATAAATTTATTGTTATTTAATTTATTTATTTATTGCTACTATATTTATATTTGAATATTTTGGACCATTTTTTTGAGTACATCGAAATCATGTTTCATCACTTGTAAATACATTATTTCAAATTTCAATAATTAATAAAACGTTTTCGGAAAAAAATCATATCATAAAAGGCTATTTTGAATATATTTTATTTTTTTTTTCTATTATGTTTTCATGATCTCGGTAACAACATGATACCTGGAATAAGTTGGACCATATCTTTGTTACTATTTAACATTAAAAAACTAGTCTGTTTATTCTTAAATTATTATACATACCTTTTTTTTATTAGCAGATTTTCCTTAAGGGAAATCAGCTATTGAGGTTGTACTGAAAATGATGCGATTATCGACATTTTTCTTCAAATGTCCATCGATCCTACCCAGGAGATGAGGAAAATGAGTTCTGTTCAAAACTGTATAAATATATATAAATATATGTCTGTTACAACTCTAGCGATCGCAATTTTTGTCTTATCGTTACCAAACTCGATATATAATCGTTTTATGTAAAAATAAAGATCAAGTTCGTTAATGGCTGAAATCGGACCAGGGGAGGCGGGGGGTGGGGGTCAGAAGGGGAGAATTTCTAAAATTCTTAATATCTCCGTTAATGTGCGTCGGATCGAAAAAGTGTATAGAACCAATCTTATTGCAAATGTAATGTTCTATAGATGTTGTTATATGCATTTCTTCATTATCTTGATTATTAACTGAGATATTTGCATTTTTTAGTTTTCGGCCTTCAGTAAACCCCCACTCCTACTCATCTCATATTAACAATATTCTATTATTTTATGAAGCACTTTATTTGAAGCTTAAATACCAAATATTTTTCTCATTGAACTTTTAAGTATTAAAATAAATGCAAATACGTGGCGCACGTGGGAAATCTTCTTAGGTATTCTAAATGAATTAAATCATGAAGTAATCGCAATTCTTCCCTTTAGATACTTATTTATTTCTCTCTCTCTCTCTCTCTCTCTCTCTCTCTCTCATAATTCGGAACACTTTAAATAGGTTTTTCAGCCAATATATACATGTCAAAATACAATAAATTAATTATTTCCATTTACAGCTCAACCATCAATAAAAAATTGAGGGCTTTTGTTGTGAGAGCTCGTTTCATAAATAAATAATCAAAACAGGGGAACTCAGAGGAAGCATTCAGATGTAAATATCAATCTTCCTCTTGGTATGGCTTCCTGGAAACTGATTTAAACAAGACGTTTGACCTTTGCCAAACTAATTCTAATCTTAAACATCTCCTTTTAGAGCAAAATTAATTCAAACTGACAAGATGAAGGAGAGCAAGATTACATTATCTAGTACATATCCTTTGCTGCTAATGTGAATGAATTATAAATAATAATATATCCGGAACTCTCATAATTATATATTAATTTCACAATAATAATAGGTGTGCTATTAATTATGAGATTCGCAGATTTATTTATTATAATTGTAGCACGCTATACTGGCATGAAAGGTGGTTAAATCGATAGAACATTTGGAGTAAAACTAAAATTCAAGTAAGTTAATGATCGTGACTCCACGCTTTAGGAGTAAAATGAAAAATGATAAATATATTCGTCATTATTCGTCGAAGTTCCACTAAGGTGCCAAGTTTATGTCCCGAAGTTAGACTCTAGAGTTTATTTAGTTTTGAAATCATCAAGAGGTTGGTTAGATGTCTTCTTGCATTTCGGTGCCCACTCAGTATCGTAAGACAATTCAGTAACCGACTGAATAAAGAAGTGGGTATCTTTTGTCTGTATTGCTACTAAAACACGTTAATCTGGCCTCATAAGTTCCCACGAAAGCCTTATGGTAGGACATGGCCCTTCACGGTCTGATGAGCCAAAGGTTTTAATAAGTGTCGCATCAAAATGTTTTTTATAACAAATCTTTCCGGAAGTGGTTATTATCTTTCATTAGTGCTGTATTTCTTTTTCTCTCTAACTCGTTTATTCCGAGTAATTTGTAGTTTTTGTGTTTTTAGTTTTCAGTGGTCCGCCACTTCTATTTTTGCATTGTCAATTTGAGCTACTATCACTAAACGCCACTTGTTTTTCTTTAATTTCTAGCCTTCTTTACATAGGTTTCTTTATGAAAGAATTATCAGAATATCATGCAAGATGACATCTATAAGACTTTCCAACACGTTGGAATCTGCAGAAGAGGCCCACTGCACTTTCCTTATATAGGAGAAAACGAACGTTTGAGAAATTTTGTATCAAAGCCTAACTCTGATAAGCTATTTAATGTTCTTTAATGTATACTTAAAGAGTTAATTAAAAAAGTGTGCTAATCGTGACATGTATCTGAAATGATCCAACATCTCCTGTTTTTTTTTCTTTGGTTACTTTTGGTTCTGTATATATTTAAAATGGTAAATATAATTAATGAATAATTTCAGAAGTTATATTGAGCATTTTCGAAATAAAATATCAGACCAATGATATATAATGTGCGAGAGGTATTAAAAGTGTTTCTGACTCCATCAAAAGGAAGAGAGACAGAACCGAAGTCACCGGATGGCTCCTTCATGGTGGTCCCATGAAGCTATGCACCTGAACAAACTAACAAACCCTTTTATCCTTCCCGACATCTGACAACCTCTACGGTAATACAATGCCACAAGAATCGAGCTGCTAACAGATTGTCTTAGGTATTTGATTCGTTAATAGAAAGGTTCGTGAAATAAGCTGATTTCCAACACGGAATATGATGGGTTAAATTTAAGCTGACGTTCGATGCTGAGAGGTATGTTAGCTTATCACGGAAATCGCATGAGTGGGGAGGGGGTAATAAAGACAAAAACGAGGGGAAAAATACTGGTAATGTACGAGTTATTCGACCTTTATTAAAACAACAACATAGTAAATAATATTTGCTAATTTAAAGTGTAATAACGGAGTTATTTACAAATTGCATTTAGTAAGCACCGATTTTTCCTGGCCCAATTTCCACCAATAAGAAGCTCAATTCTTAGTTTTGCATAACAAAGTTTGATATCGAGTTTCGGACAGATCAAACCAAAAATTGAGACCTACAGAGTGTTAAAAGACCCCCATCTATACATATGGACCGCAACAAAATACATTATAAAAGAAAGTAGATAGTATTATATAGTATCTACCATAAAAGTGAACTATTAGACATAATAATAGAGCAGAAGCACAATGAATACCTTATTTTTCTCTTTAATATCTTAATGTACAATAAATGATTGCATAATTACCCAATACAATATGTTTAGATACAGAAGAGAAATTATTTAGGCAGCCAGAAGATTTCGAAACTCACCTGAAAACATAAAACAAAACAAATAACTTAGTTTTATAATAACTAATATAAAATATATAAGTATTTCAATATGTCTCTCAAGAATATTTTCCTTGAAAGGAATAGGGTTATTACTTTAGCACTACAACAATTTTAAAATTGTTATCACTATTACGACTATCTGTAAATTGAGGATATTCTCAAATTGCGTAATAAATTAACAAAGTAAAACATAATAATAGTAATAAATTAATTAAGTTATCAAATTAGAAAGTTAATTACAATTTCTCGAAATTAACACTTTCCTCGAAAGTGTGTCGATTAAAAAAATATATTTTATAAGCAAAGATAAATAAAAGAACTTTCTCGAATAATCCAATTATGAATGTAAATACGTCAAATCAAAACGAATTACTGCAAATATTCTTTACCAGCCGAAGCAAACCATTTTTCATAATGGCCAAACTCTCTGTTAATATAAAATGACATGAAATATTGGCTTTGTAAATAAAATCAGAAATCCAGATAATTCAGTAATAACGCTCACCGGGAAATTAATAATTAAAGTACGTGTGCTAAAATCAACAAAAATGCTTCCATATATTCAATTTAAAACTCCCCCCTCCCCTCACCCCTCAGTGTTTGTCCGTAATGAAATGCAAGAGACAATCGTCACGGGGTATTCCCGATTTGCCACCCCTTATGAAGAAATCACCCTCGTTTATTCCCATTTAATTAATTATAAACAGGTTTTTTTTTTTCTATCTCTTTGATTTGATTTTTAATCGTTTTAGCCAAAATATGGTGTAATAATTAAAATAAGTGTTGACGTGATGCATGACGAACGGTTAAAAATATTTTTTGTAACTACATATAGCATTACTGTTTTTTTTTTTTTTGTTTTGTTTCTTTTCAATTTTTTTTTAAATTTACAAAAAATTCTTAGAATGGTAAAAAATGTGATTTTGGCCACCATATGACTTCATTGTACTCCTATTATATTAAATATTTCAAATATTGGGTTAATATTATTTCATTAAAAGGTGAAATACGATATCTCCTCTCCAATATATTCAACATAAAATGTCATGGAACATTAGTTATGGATATTTTCAAGATAAAAAAGAGCCCTATACCTCCCTTCACAACCTCCCTCCAACCTTCGCTCTAAACCCTTTCAACCTTTGTTGTTTTCGAATATCTAGGGAGCTGAAGAACTATACGTTACAAATTCCAAATATGAAATCTCAACATTCTAAGGCTAGCTATTTTTGTGTTATGCGAGATAAGTAAATACATATGTACTGATGTCACGCCAAAACTACTCAAAATGGGTCCAGATAGAGCCAAAACGGTTAATTAGGATTAATTATAAAAACCGAAAATTCGATTGCAGTACTCCCTTTTCCTCGTACAAGGAAGTAAAAAAGGCAAATGGTGGGTTTTCTATTTTCCTCTGACAGAAATGTACAGAAAGTGATTTCGATTATCGAACTGCATTTGTAACTTCGTGCCAATGTAAATATGGTATAGCAAAGGGGCGGGGGATGGCATCTTAAAGGAAAAGCCCCAAGGAAGATTGATAGGATGACGCCCAGCCATAAGGTCGGCTGATTGCACCCAGGGGATGTGGAAAAGACGGGCACAGGAAGAGGGAGGGGGTGTGAAGCAAGTGAGTGGAGGGAGAGAGCAAGAGGGAGGCTTGGGGTAGAAAAAAAAAAGAAAGAAATATAAAAAATTACTGTTTAGAAGTAGACTTGGGTATTTTATATAGCAATATATTTTAATATATACTTCCTCGGGGGAGGGCCTGTTAGAGAAATATGGGCGGAATAAAAGTTTAGCCTGGAAAAAGTTTAGGAAATGTATGGGTATATTATATGTCCTGAATGATATACTTTCCTGTGCCCCACCACTCTAGTCCACTCTTTACAGGTTAACTAAAAATTATGAATTAATTTATTTCAACCTTACCCCTTAAATTATTATAAATGTGAGCACTCCCCGCCCCTTTTATATTAAAACTTAAATATAGTAAAGGGGTATAACTTAAATAAAATTAAACATAACTTTATTCCCCTCTCCCACTCCTTTGTATTTGTATGATATTCATATATTTTGATTAAACACATAAGATATTGCTTCTAAAAAATTTAATTTTATTGTGAACAATTACTAGCTCTTTTTATAAGTATTTTGGTTTTTTCGTGTTATTTTATTACTTTTTATGGTGTATACGAATTGTTTCTTTAGAATTTTGCTTCTAAATGAACTGTGCACATAGAGAATCTGGAGTTATAGTCATAAAAGGGATTCTGTAGCATCAATTATAATAATAAAAAAATTGTGAAGAATAATAAAAGGAACAATCCCAAGAATAATATGGCAACTTGATGATTTTCGATATCAAAATGTATTTATTTATTTTCCGGACGTTTTATCCTCTCCTACTTTCATGTGAAATCTATATTTTTACAACACTTTATCTTTTTAAGCTCTTAAAGTCAACTAAATATATTTAATTCTGTGAACAGAGCCATAGCACACATTCGAAACAGATAAATAAAAGCCAGTCTTCTTCTAAGGTCCTTCATGTCAACATCCAAGACGTTCGGTAAGTTTCCCCTCTCTTCCTCACTCTTGTCATAATACAGTTAAGAATTTGATTTTATTGTATTAGTCTATATAGTTCGTTGTATAGGTTAGGTACTTTTGATGATTAGGTGTTTTTATTTTTGTGTGGTTGAATTAAGGATTATTTATTTATTAAACTGCCTGTAGATTTTGTGAAATGTATTTTTAATATGCTGTTAATTAGTTTTAGGAATGATATTTCTTATTTTTTTATGACTGTTTAAACTATAGGACTCTGTGATATTTTTTAAAACTGTAATAGAGAAAGGTTCTATATTGTTTTTTGGTGATTCAACATGGGACTGACGATGATGCACTGCATCTGTCGCTTGAATAAACGTTTACAGGGGAAATGTGACCGTCTTGAATCAACCTTCAAGATAAATAAAAGTATGAAAATGGAGTCTTTATATAATATAGTTTTCAATTTATTTGGTGATTTTGTATCTCGTTACAATTAAATATGTTCATAGTGTGCGATACTGAGTACTAAAAATGAGTTTGTCCCGATTGAGTCACTGTAAGTTATAAACGGAAGTAACTTTTGGAGATTAATCATTAGAGGAGTAGGGATGTCCAGAATGCTGGAAAAACACAATGCAAGCAAGTTCTGGAAAAGAGTGATTTAGATATTCAAAACACGACCAGAAAAGGAATGCATACCCAAGTATGGATAGTATTCGTGACAGTCCTTGGTATTTCTCTGGTTGGTATAAATTAATTTCCCACTGTATTTTAATCGGTTAATAGAGTGAAATAGGGCTGTAATGAATAATGTTAGATAATACAAATGAATTATATTCATCAAAAGGAATGTTATATGTCTGAAGTCGGAGAAGAAACAACCAGAATTGGACTTAATAAGCAGACAAAACCCCCAAAGAAAATAGAAATGCATGTTCACGGAAAAAAATCATACAGAGAAGAACATAAACGATTTAGTATAAGATACAAGGATGGAAGTGGAGCAAAAAAAGAGCCTAAATTGATATGAGGAACTAGGGGAGAGATTCAACACAAAGGGGAGAACAAAAAAATATGAATATCTCAGGTGCTCCCGCTCTCGAGAGATGACTGGCGTCTTATATAGTTTAGATAACAAATTTCCAAAGCAAGGAACGCTCAGTGGGTAGAGGAGTGGGGGAGGGGGGGGGGGTCCAAGACCTGACTTTGTATTATGTCGGGAAAAGAAAGAAACACGCCCCATTCTCAGGGATGTTTACTCAGAAAATAAAGACCATTTGGTAAATAAAAGATTATTTACAATAGTGAGGTGTGTGACCGACCCACCGGTCTTGGTGTGCGCGTGTGTTGGCCTCTCGCGCATACACACTACGGTGTGTGTGTGTGTGTGTGTGTGCACAGCAATCCTTAGCTAGACAAATACAGGCATAAAGATGGTAGAGGCCACCACGAGCAGGTAGATACTGCCTCTATAAAACCTTACTTATAACCGACCATTATAACCACAGCCTCGAGGCCTACCATATTAACACTCTACCGGTTCAATCAACATAAAAAGAAACAAATATGACAAATTTATTCGATAAAAAAGTGTTCACACAACAGAATCACGCTTTAATGTAGTTGTCTTACGCTTTTTCCGTACTCCGGAGGAACTGATCTGTGAGTAAATCTGAATTGAAGAAATTCAAATTCTACTACAAGTCAAATCGATTGTACATAAGCGTCGCAATATTTACTGCTGTAAGTTTAAGTTAGTTAAGTTCAGTAAGAACGGAACATGAAAGTCAAGCCTATTTGACGAATTCACGATGAAAAAGTCCGTCACGCAGGGGCTGCGTAAACTAAGCAGATTTCCCACGTGATGTTTTACAATAGAGAAATCCGCCTAATAACAGCTGTAGTAGGAAGGGATCTCTAAACCTATTCACGAGGGACGAATAGTTCTGTAAACGGCCACCAGAGCTCTCGGCGGAGAGTCCGGAACATGGCGGGGTTCCGTCGACCATACACACAATACAAATGCAAATATCTCGGTTAATATTCAAGATACAGAATAAATGTATATAACAATATTTATAGTAAATTTAATTTACAATAAGATTGACTCTATACAATTTTTCGATCCGACGCATAATAACGGAGATATTTTGAATTTTCAAAAATCCCCCCTCTAAACACCCCCCTCCCGCTGGTCCGATTTCAGCCATTAACGAACTTGATCTCTCTTTTTACGTAAAACGCTTAAATATGAAGTTTGTTAACGATCAAACAAAAATTGCGACCGCTAGAGCGTTAACAGACAAATATATATATATATATATATATATATATATATAATTTTGAACGGACCTCATTTTCGTCATCTCCTGGGTAGGATCGATGGACATTTGAAGAAAGTTTTCGAAAATCGCGTCATGAGTACGACCTCAATAGCTGATTTCCCTTAAGGGAAATCTGCTAAAAAAATGGTGAAGGCTTTTATACTTTTCAATGGTTTCATTGAGCCAGATTGCACTCCAAAAATTGTTAGAAAATTGAAAAGAAGACAAAGAGAGACAAGAACCTCGAATTCTAAATGCAGATATGCCTGAAAAATGAATCTTAAACATATTTAGATATTATAAGTATTAAGGTTTAAAAACAAAATGACTTTCATTAAACGTATACTTCAGATGAGAATTAAAACGTCTCTGTCATTTTTTTGTCCATCGTTCCTATACCTAATCTTAAATGTATATAAATTCATCAATGAAAGCGGGTAAATAATTCGTGTATAGCTTGTTAATAACTATTGTCAGGCCTTTATGGAATGTCTTTGGAATCAAGCTGTGTGTTAGAAATATTCAAAGGTAAGAAATAAATAAAAAAAAATATATCAGTTTTTCAATTAATATGAATCAGCTATTGCAATATACATTTTTATGACATTGAAATAGGAAAACCAAGGTTGATGTGCGTGGGACGGAAATTGTTCACGTAATATTATTATTTTCTCATCGTGGATTATGCACTGCAACATGACTGCTCCTATACCAGCGCATTATGCTACTATAATGTTTGTTATTTATAGAAACTAAATTGCAATAAAATGTGACTGCCTATTTCCTCATATGTGTTTTATGAAAGTTAATGCTGCTATGGCTAATTTGGATGGAATATCTACAGGGTACCTACCCTTTTCTAGCACAAAGGATTTTATTTAATGAGTTCGTTACTGAATAAATTCCTCTTGTACAAGCGGGAATCGCACTCGCCAGGGGGATAGAAATTTACTACTCGAATTAAAAGTATATAGAAGACGTTCGAAATCAATAAATTCTGAATTACTTTTTTCCCAAATAAATTGATGTTCTTGAAAGATATTTAATTAACAGAACAGCAAACAGTAAGACTTCATGAAAAAGTGAATTCAACTGAAAAAAATGATGTATTTAAGATAAATAAAGCTGAATAACATTATTTTACGCTAATATTCTTAGAAATGAAGAAGCAATAGAATAAAGAATAAATTGTTATAAGCTCATATTGTAAAGGCAATAGTATACACATTTCATAAGTAAGTAATTAAGGCATAAAAATAGACCTGATGTTCAAAACGTAAACTCACAAAGACTACGTTACAGAACATTCAAGAAATTAACACTGACAAAAGAAATTTGACTTATTTTACTTACACTTATCGTCCAGAGCTTTATTATTAATAATATACGTACTAGACTGATTTTTTGTATTCATTACTATTCTTAGATATATTAAAGCAACTTGTTAATCCTTTCAAGTATTCTTTCTTACTTATTCAGAGCCTTGTCGAAATATTAACATTTTGAAGCAGTAAAGCTGATTAAAATTATGGACTTAACACAGAATAAGGCATGACATAATGTATCCATTATCTTAATAAACATTGGAATACTTAATGAGAACATACTTAAAATAAATGTAACAAAGCCACACGAAGTAGACTACCCTCTCTCCCTTGTTAAGTCCCGTTGGAATAGAAGTTAGCAGTGATTATAAGTTAGGGTTTTCATAAGTTATGACTTTCATAAGACAAAAGCTTTGTGTATGGGGAGAAATTTTCATAAAGGATTCCTGTAAATTTCTCAATATGGATCCTCTTCCATTACAAAAGATTGCTTTCATTAGAATCTATTGAGTATTAACCACTTGCGCTTTCATCATCATTCCCTATTCAACCCCTGCGTATTTCATCATATTCTTATGCTCATTCTGAAGCCTCATGAACAATGAGCCTTAAGCATATCCTCATATTCATATTAAGGACGAAATTCCGATGCGAGGTGAAATTTCCGCTTATTTTGATCCTGGAAACTGCAATTTCCTTAATTATTCTGGCGTTATTGGCTTAATGAGATTTTATGATATGATTTTCATTTAAAAAAATGTTTAATAAATGTACGAATGAAATGCTCACACCTCTGCGTACATTTTCCTTTTTCAGAAAACAGGATCATCCTTCAGGTTTAGTGATTTTTGTGGGGACCTTTTTATGTACATTGCTTTAGAATATTTATTGTGTGCTAGCAACGTGGATTGAGTTTCTTCAAGTGGTATTTCAATCATCCTTCAAATCACTATTTTTTTTTAAAATTCTATCCAAAGATATTCAAAATGGAACAATTAGTTATAGACAAGAAGAACAACCAATGTAAAATATTAATGAGGAACTCTCTATTACTGAAGATAATAAATAAGTACCAACAAAATTTCGCATAGAGACTTGCAAAACATAATTAATATTCATAGTACGATGGAATATTCTGGATAAATAAATTATCAATGATTATTTTTTATTTTACTGTGAGAAATAAACAACAAATCATAGCTCTATTGGTATCAAATATTAAAAGTTGACAAATTAGTCAAAAAATTTAATTCACCTATTTCCTAACAGCGGAATATTCTCCAAAAGATACTCTTTAACAACACAATAAATTCATGTTTAAGTTTGAGATGAACTAGAAAACATTCAGAGGCCTAAATATAGTGTAAATTAATTAAATCTTTGTTTTTTTACTTTTCATTTCATAACAAAAGTTCATAAACAAAATAGAACATTGCATTCGTTTCTCAGACTTACAAGGTTTGATCGAAAAACAATTTGAAAATAAAGTAGATATGGGTGCAATGGCGGTACAAATTTCGCACGAATACAGAATTTCAGAAATGGATTTTCTGCTGTTGTTTAACTCCCATTATGTAAATGTAATAATGATACTCTTGTCATACCTATCGGTGAAGACCGTCGTCACTGGCTTTCGATGTTATGGCATCATCTTCAAGCCCGTCAAAAGTAGGTTACTATATGTATAATAATGTTCTTTGAAAATAATAATCGGGTTAAAATAGATACAAATAAACCAATTCCTCTCTATGAGATTCTGAAGTAAAAAATGGGGCTAAACAACAATAATCCATGCCGCAGGGTGATATCATAACCCTATTCTACTCCTTCTAGAAGGAGGAGCCTTTGTTAACAAGAGATTCTGGCTGGGTATGTAACTTTCAGTGATATGATAGTGGCAATCTTATGTATAAGATTGGGGGTTTACTGAAGGAAGAAAGCGCAAAAATAAAAATAAATGCGCTAGTATTAACGATTTAAAAAATGTATAGAGCAAATGTTGTTAGACCTAAACCTCAGTAGCTCTAGCCATTTACGATTGTAGATTTGAACTTCTGAGTTTGGCAACCAGAAAAACGTAACTGTACCCTCTGGACGTTTAATTTACACTGTAGATTCGGTGCTCATTTAATGAAATTTCTTAAAATCTGCCCACGATCTCGCAGCTCATTTCAGAGAAATATTATAACGTTTGACGTCTTAAAATAATGAATAAATTAAGGGAGGAGACTCATAATATTTAAAATACGTCCTTATAACTTTTGAGCAGCCGCCAACACGAGTATGTTGAAAGGTCGTGACGTAGTATGAGCGGATAATGGTAGTGGTAGTGGGGGGGGGGGGTGACGTAAGCCCTCCCGTGGGGGGTGCCTCGAGTGTCTTCAAACACTGCATAAATATGAATAATTCTATAGCCAGACCCCACATACAGGCTCATACACAAACACACACACACGCCGCCCTTATATATAACCCCTCCATATCACCTGTTTATTTAATCGATTCCCTTGTCAAGACGGTTCATGCACTCAAAAGCCTCCACCTTCCGCTGAGGGTCTTGACGTCAAAATATTGACCTGAAATGGATATACTGCCTCGTTTAAAAAAAAAAAAAAAAAAAAAATGCCTCATCCCTTACTCGTGTTCGTAATTAGTCAATATTGTAAATGATCTTTTGGGGTTGGTTGCACGGAGGAGGCAATTTCAAAAACCGGAAGTTTCCTTCTGTGCCACTCATAAATAGATGACGGGAATGAGACCACTCAAATCCAGAAATGTATTTATACCTCGAGTGGTATTTACCTATAAATGAACTTACTAAAACAAAACCATAGAAAAAATAGGATTAAGACTAATAACATCGTGCCCTCTATGACACAGGTAACGTCACCTGTCCATTTCAGTCTATTTTAGTGATAAACCTGGAGCAAAGGATTTGAAACTTGTGCAGACCACGATTTTAAGTGACATGTGAAAATTTCATGAGTAGAACTCTGGGCTTCTATTGTAGGTTTAAAATGAATAAATATAAAATTGCTTTTATTTTCGAGATGGAGAGGTGGGAGGACAATACTTTCTCCCGAAATGCTGGTAGAGGACCAATGAAAAGGCCCTGTCCTATTGTTTTAATTTATGCAAAGTGTACTTTCAGATTCAACGCTCCATCGTCAGTGCGTGATAATAGCAGTGTATCCACGACCAAAAGTAGCCCTTAAGGGAAATCAGCTATTGAGTTCGTACTCATGACGCGATTTTCGAAAACTTTCTTCAAATGTCCATCGATCCTACCCAGGAGATGTTGAAAATGAGGTCCGTTCAAAAATTGTATATATATATATATATATATATATATATATATATATATATATATATATATATATGTCTGTTAACGGTCTAGCGGTCGAAATTTTTGTTTGAACGTTACCAAACTCGACAATTAATCGTTTTATGTAAAAAGACAGATCAAGTTCGTTAATGGCTGAAAATGGACCAGTGGGAGGGGGGTTTAGAGGGGAGAATTTTCGAAAATTCAAAATATCTCCGTTACTATACGTCGGATCGACAAATTGAATAATGTCAATCTTATTGCAAATTAAATTTACTATAAATATTGTTATATAGATTTATTCTCTATCGTGAATATTAACCGAGATATTTGCATTTTTATTAAATGTGGGCGGATAACGGTCGAGAGTGAGTTTCCCGCCAAAAGCTAGTTCGGCCGTTTCCTTAAATGTTCGGCTATCGTGAAATGTCTCTATTGTAAAACTTCACGTGGGAAATCTGCTTAGCTTACGCAGCCCCTGCGTGAAGGACTTTTATTGATCCTGATGAAAACTTTAATTGATCTTTGGTAGAGCATTATCCAATGAGGCCCATAAAAATAGAGATATTTGCCGGGTTACATGTTACACCTATCTAATCGACCTCTTTTACAGAATGACACTTGTAGAAAAGTCTCTACAGCTGATTTCCTGATAAGACAAATTATGTTTAAAAAAAACTCGCTTTGGACACATTGCGGGAGTAATGCAGTTTTCTACCACTTCATTACGCCGAATAAAGAGGCATATAAAAAAGTAAACGAATATATCCGTGCTTGTAAACACGGCATGCTTGTCTTACCCCAAGAACATTTGTTTATGTATGTTCTACATAAATATTTACAATTGAGATATTGTCACTTTTTGTTTTTAGACTTAAATCCAAATCACGCTGAACACAAACAATTTCAATCAAGCAAACATGAACTGTGTCATATTCGTTCAATTTTCTTATGATCAGTTTTCATATTTATAAAATTTCTTTTAATGAGGAGTAGTTCAACATTAACTCTGGTAATACTCTGCTTTGCTAACTATAGATCATGTTCGATCGAACTCTGCAATACCTTATTGTTATTTTTGTCTCATCTCAAATACAAACCATTTTACATGACATTGCCAACAATTTTACATTTGTGTTAATGACAAAGGAGTTGAATTTGGCAGTAACTCAACAACCTAAGAATTTTGAAATGGGCTTATTTAATATTGTTCTTTTTTCTCACTTATTCCCTTGCGCTTCATAATATTAATATTGTTGTTGTTTTTTTTTGTTTTTTTAGCATAAATTGTTTTCTAGAAAATAAGTTCATTGCTAAATACTTCACATTTTATTTTTCAATTTTTCACGCATGACTTATGCTCTACAAAATAGTAATAAAATTCTTAATTCTCCCAAGAATAATAATACCAACGTTCTGAATTAGTGAATTGTCTGTTTTATAATTCCCTTTTCAGTGTTTCTTCAGTATTCCTTCGATTGATTGTATCAACATGAAGAAAAAAGTACAGGAAAATTCATGAATATATCATTTAAGAAAGATGGAAATGAGCAAAATGGAGAGAATATAAATAAGAATAATATTAAATAAGATATACTGCTCTAATATAATTTATTCTTCAAACTCATGAATTAAAATAAGTTTTTCTTGGAAAGGAAATATGTAAGAAAATACAATTCACTCAAGGAATTAAAATATTCCACTTCTATTTCATGGATATTTCATAACAATTTAATGGAAATGTGAATTTCAAATAAGATATTTTTAAATTAAATGCTTTCCAACTTGGATATAAGTTGACTCAAATATTTGCTTACATATGAGACCTTGATTTACAAGATTTTCTTTATCTTATGTTTTTTGTTTTTAAACATAACTGTTGTATCATATTTTCTTTAATGGAATTTTTTCGCTTATTGCATTGTGGCATTAAATCTGTGTTTATATTTTAAAAGTGATTATTTCAGATATACAACATAATAGAAAGTGAGTAATAATACCACATGTTTTACTGTCAGTTGTGAGTTGTAGCATTACATATAGGTACTTAACTTAACCGTCAAAAGACATAATTAACGAATATAATAAAAATGTGTTTGAACTGTCCAATTTCAGAAATAAAAGTATTCAAAATGTGTCGATAAATTCATAAGTAGAGGCAGGAATATTGATTCATATCCTTCATGTATTATAGCGCATAATATTGACTGAAAAATTTAGTAATTTGAAACGATGGATTAACTCTAAATGGCATTCAGCAGTCGCGTTTTAAAACAAAATGAGCTACATATGAAATGAAGTTAACAGTTATAAATTAGCTCAGCATTAGCAGCGATTTATCGAGCAGGTTTTGAAATAATTTGCCATATCGGATTACCCGGGCGAATAAATACCGGCAGGCGAGCGGGCCAGAATTTATTGTCGGAAATAAAAATAATGCGATATTAAAGGATTCGAAAATAAAATAAAAGATTAAACAAAATGCCACAATATGTTAAGGATGAAAGAGCCCTGGCTACTGGAATTCAGCAGTCCTGCTCACCGGCTTTACATTAAAATGATATACTACCAGCTGGTCGTATTTAATATACTACTATAAATAATATAGGATATTAATATTTTTAACTCCTCGAGGCAGTTATATATATCGGGGAATTAGTCGTCTGGTTCAATGGGAGGAACAAAAGGAGGGAACGGCTCACGTAAGATTAAACTTATGGATGAGAGAGAGAGAGAGAGAGAGAGAGAGAGAGAGAGAGAGAGAGAGAGAGAGAGAGGAGAGGTGAGAGGGTGGGGGGGGGAGCGGCGAAGTGATGACCAAAATATTAAATATATTTAAATATTATAAATATTAAATCAAAGTCAGATGAAAGAATAAGAATAGGATATTACGTTTCCAATGTCACTTACTGCCACATATCAACGTTAAAGAATAAAACTTGAAAATAAATTATGCAAACTGAACTCAGTTTAGAAAATGATTTGCAAGAAAATTGTAAGCCACGTGTCTGAGGATTATCAACAGGTATAATGTGTAATACTGATCAGGTTGAGCATATGTATACACAAAAAATCATTGAATTCCAAAGGATTTTGAATTTTTTGACGATCTATGAACTAGGTAAAATTTTATATTGAATAAAATTGACTTCATTGTGAAGCTTTTCGAATTCCTATGCTTTACACCAGAGACTCTTTATTTAAATCGGGTTCTATTCATTTAAATTATAAACATTTATCACCTGTGTACTTAACCAATAATTAAATCGAAATGCGTAGAACAAAAGCTAGGTACTTTGCTGTCAACCAACTCTCAAAAGGAAAGTTTCATCATGATATAATTAAAATTTGGTAAATAATATGATTCATGTATAATAGATTTCATGTAATGCCACTGGTTTTATCGCCATACTCTGTGTACTAAATATACTGAGCAAAGAAGTGTAAAACAAAATTTATACATTAAAAACGAAATGGGGAAACAGGAATAATCCTGTAAAAATATGTGCATGTTGGTGCGCATTCATTATATGCAAAAATAAACTGGATTTTATGCGAAAGAGCGAGTCAAAGATACTTTGCAGCAGTGAGACCAATCTGTTTTAAATAATAAACAAAAAATATTTGTCGAACAGCGTCAAAAAACAAACTCTCCAACGATAATAGTGATCAATAATGTTAATCAGAGGAATTGTGAGAGCTCGCGTGATAATATTTAAATAATTCTTACCCTGGAGTCCAAAGGAACAGCAAGAAAAGTCATAATTACTCCATGTTTTCTCTTCATATTTTCTTCATTTCTTTTATATATTTTTTGTGAGCGTGTGTGATTCTTTCCTTAGTTTGCTCTCCCAGGTATCCGTTACTCTAAGTCATATTTATACAATATTTACACCTAACTTGTCGGCTTCTTTTATTATTTAAAAAGCATTCCTAAGAAACTAATAAAAGTTGTTCTCTAATATAATATTAATGATAACAATAAGAAAGAGGAAAAAAAGAAACTTTCTTTCTTTGATTTATTTTGTTAGGAAGAATGTTGATAAATATTTAATGGACCTCTTGTACATTTATGCTCTAGAACATTCGATAGTAGCAGGCATTTACAGATTAAAATATTGAAACAAACCGCTCAGCAATTTTATACAACCAATGATTAACAATCTACTTTAATGAATTATATTGTAAAAAAAATAAACTGCACATTCTGAAGCTTACTAATACTTGTATATTCGTTAAAATAAATAACAGAAAAACCCGTGACGTAATTGAAAATAAATAACAAATACTCGCGATGTTTACAGCGTTGTATAAATATTTATTTTCGAATGTAAAATTTTAATGTAATTATTTTTTATAACATTTCTATGTATATATATATTTTTAATTAATACCAATATTTACAGACGCCCTAAAGTAAATACTGAGCTCTGACTGTCAGAGCTGTATAGTATTCGTTCAGCTGAGTTTACAATTGATTATATCACATGTTTCACACGTGAAAATAAACCGTCCACGCCACCTCAAGCATTTTGAAAATGGAACATAGTATCCAAGTTATGAATTTTAAAGTACATAAAAGGACATTTTTTAGCTGCAACAAAATTTGAGAATTTCTTTAGAGAATAAATTCGCCGTGTGATAATAAGTGAAATCTGATTAGCAGAAGAGTTAACTTACCTGAAGCGACATGTTGAAAAATATTACTTGATAAATTGTATGTTATAACCAATGAATTTTATTATTACTTCAGAAATCAATCATTAGTTCAATTGTTTGAACTTTTTGGTTTTTGGAAGTTTATCAACCCTTTATCAATAATTCGAATATTCATGATGTCAAATGTTTAATTCCACGTTGTGTTCAGAGGCATTTGCTAAAGGAAAAATGATAGTCTTCTGGTGCCATATGAGTGTCGTTCCAATGACAGAGGATTTTGACTTGAGTTTGTCTTATGGAAATGTATCAAGGGCATTTATTGATTTAGTGGAGAAAATTTCCTTACTTTACCCGCATCATGCACCAATGATGATCTTGGGTTTTAAGGTTGCAAGATAGAGATCAGCTATTACTTATGTTGACAGGAGTCACTTGTGCACTACAATTTAAATTCTTATCTGTTCGAGTTGGCGACGGGTGTTAACGTTCTTGGGGCAGAGATTTCCTCAAGACGATGGACAACACACAGAATATGCCAGTGTAGCTTGTGATACGAAAAGGTCGAACTCCTTTGCAACGATTTATTGAGAGTTAAACGTTTTCTGCAGCTAACCAAAGCACCCCAGGGCTGTCTCAAAGGAATAGCTCGGAAGGTGGAAGATGAGCTTTTGAAAGCGGTAGTGTTGAATAAATTCTTGTTAAGGAGATTGGTTCTTTTTCTACCTACCTGGATTTGGTGTCCACGCATCAAAGAGTTATGTTTAGTAGCACGATACGAACGGAATTCCTAGATAGGCCTCGCCCTTATATAGCATTCCGTTTTGGATTGGCGTATTGCGCGATAATCCAACTGCTAGGATTGTAGAGAGTCTTTCATAAAAGTGGAATGAAGCTGACTCTAACATGAGAGCGAACGACACCAGATCCCCGATGACAGGTCGCCGTAATCCTGCATCAGTAGACTACATACTCCATTAGCTCGGGAAGGACAGGAGTATTAATAACGAAACCGCCGGCTAAAGCCATCGTCCGACGAGGCCAAATAATGTATAACAGGGCGTCACCTAGCACCTAGAGCGACATCAATTCCCCAGCGGTGGCTCCCTCTAGCGAGACAAGCATCATTCCCTCCGCGCTTTGCCCCTTTTCCAAAATGTATGTAATTTGTAATAGAGCGGGGAGGGCTTAAAGGGAGGGTAGTATGCCAACCATGTAGTCATCAACTATTTGGGTTCCTCCCCGCCGTGTGCGGTACCCCGCACCCCGCCCGCATCCATTCACTATCTATTAGCACCATACTTATCCTTGTTTCGCTCCAATTTACAGGTCATCTTCATTATACTCAAATCAGTTCAACCACTCTAACATTAGCCAAACTCCAGCCGCGCTAATCCCACTGCAACCAAGACATGAAATTAGGTCACCTATAAACGCTGCATCTCCTCCGATGATGTGGAGATTTAAAAAGTGCATTTCATATGACATATAGTTAGTTCTCTTTATTACACAAATTTGGCTGTGGTGATTCACGCTATACGTGTTTTCAGCTACTTCTATACAATTTGACTTGGGGTTGTTTTTGTGCTGAATACATGTTCTCTTCGAAATAGTAACATTATTGTATCACCCCTTAGGCAAATTTAATTTTTGTGTGCCCGTGTTCCTGATGGAGAATGTTCTCAGGGTTCGCATTATATACAATACAAGACAAAACGGTGAGTATTTATTTTACCTGTTTCGGCGATAGACCTCCTTTTTGGTGCGTATGAAAGTGCATAAGAAACTATTAATGATGGGAACAGTTCTATCCAGAGTTATACTCAGCTACAATAATATTAAAGAGGTGACTCATTCACGATTGAAAACGGTCGACAGCTGTTAAAGAAGTTATGGCAATTGCATCTTCTTGATATCTCTGATAGATTCCTCGCCAAAAAAGATTTATTAATACAAAATGTCTTATATCTTGTATTGATTACTGCTTGTCCGTCTGGAAGGATTCAACATTATGTTTGGATTGCATACACGTGATTCCATGCATTCTCACTATGTCCAGCTAATGCAATTGTTAGTCATGTTATTCTATGCAATTCAACTAAGATTCTGTATAACTTTTAGCACAAGGCAAAATCCTCCGTTAAGATGGGTTTATAGCAGTTTCAACCATGGAAATATATATAATTGTCTGTTAAAGCTATATCGGTTGCAATTCATTTCGGATCGTTGTCAAATTCACTATTAAAAAGTAGAAAGTTTAAAATAAAGATCAAATTCATTAATGGCTGAGAGAAAATAATCAAAAAATCATAATTTCTCCGTTACGATGATGGGTTTTATAAAAAAAAAATTATATGGCCTATCTTGCTCCAAATATATTTTTATTTATTTGTTGTTTTATACATGTTTTTCTTATCTGGATTATTGTAGTTTTTTATATTTCATTACATTGTTATTTGTATTTGTTAGCTTCCAGTTTTCTGTAAAGGTGGGGGCTTTACTCAACCGATTTTCACTTTGAGGAACTGAGTATATATCTCTTGTCAAGTTTACATTAGAATTCCTTATTGCATAGATTTCTTATTTCGGGTGAAACATAGAATAGAAAGTGAGATGTGATCACAGCCAAGTCCTTCCAGCACGCAACCGAATATTTACGCACCTCTTGCATATTTGTTTGGAATCGCGTTTTAATTCGTCGACGTAAAACCATATAAAATGCCCAAAACTTGTTGAGAAGCTTCGAAAAATTCGACTGAATATAAAGATAAATATTGAATAAACTATAACTGTCAGTTTATGTCCCTTAACAATTCTTCTGACAGCTCGATACATATTAATTCTTTAATTTTATAGATAATCAACGTATATCCCATAATTACCGAACGTAAAATATTTTCGGTATGAGTATGAAATATAAGGAACCACCTTGATTATATTATTATCTTGATTGTATTATAATAGGAATAGGTTTATCTTGGAGGAAGGTTAGGGAAGATGGACGAGCCTAGAGAACTGTTTACGACATTAAATTCGCCTTTGTAAAAGGTCATCTGAGTGTGGGTGCGGTGTGTTTCGTTATTCAAAACTCCCGTCGGACTGAATCATCATTTAAATGTGGCCAATGACTCATTCGCCATTCTCCTTCGACATATTATTATTTCTAGTTGGGAATGAGCAAGTTGCTTCTAGCTTTCACAACAATGGCCTGGCCTCACCTCCAAACTCTCTCACACGCTTGCGGAGTCATTTTTTTCATTAATCATTTTTTCAATTTTTTTTTTATTCCTGTTTTATCACCGCCTCATTAGGCATTCGAGTAATTCGCCCTCCGTTTCGTATGAGCCTGACATTTTCGGCGAGCACAATTACCGGGCATAATAGACAAATAAATTACAGGTTTTGCAACGGTCCTTTCGTAATGATGCCAATATGGCGGCCGGCCGGCGTTTCCCTAGTTGCGTACAGTTTACATTTTGGAAAGCTCTTAAAGAATTTCTTTCTAACTTTTATTCTTTCTTCTAAATTTTTTCAGTAGTAGTAGTTCTTCTTTATTGGCTACTAAAGAAAGAGTGAACAGCTGTTAAACCATTAAACTTTCCTTTGGGTCTTTTACGTTTGACGATGATATTTTTGAAGAAACATCTAGTAGCTTAAATATCTGTATATATGAATTTACATATGTTACATCATCACATGGCATTGTACAGGTTTAACCAAATTAAAAAAGATAAATAAACTACAATTTCTACGTTTTAATCACAATTTAAAAATTCCCAAAGACCAAAAGTAACTTATGCCATTTGTAATTAAGGGAGACGTGGCGAGTTTATTAATAATTTCGTTAACTTTAAGCTGTTTACTCCATTCCCACATGAGAACAGGATTTACGTTGATAACTGTTTTTGCCCAAGGGCGGATCCTATTCAGAATATTATTTAATATATATTTACAATTGTGAAACATTGAATTTATTTTGATTTAATTCTTAGCGCATTTATCTGGAATTTAGTCGTAAAATTAAATATATACTGTTTTTTCGCATAGATTTTTAAGTAGGGAAATATATAATAGGGCGCCTAATTTTGTAATGGGTGATACAGCTTTCACAGAAACCTCAACTGATGGATTTTAAATCGTTTTTCAAGCCTTTGAGAAAGCATTTTATCTAAGTCAAAGTTATATCTCATCATATTCTAGGCAAGTATTAAGATGATTTCACGTTTTTAGCATATTTCCCTAAAAGGAAAACAGCTATTTTATTTAGATTAAAACAAATCCAGTTTCTTCTTGGTGATGAATTGAGAATGTACGAATGAGAGAAGGATAACAAGGGAAAACAAAGTACTTTAATAAAAGAAAAAAAAGTTAAAACACTAGCTGTAATAACAAAATAATAATAAAATTAAATTAAACGAAACGTTAAAAAATATATGTAGACAGTTGGAGAAGATTGCATGAACTGGCCTAATAGCCCCCACGTAATAGACAGCAATTCGATTGAAATAAGTTATATATTATTCAATTCACTCACATGTTGGATCAAATATAAATGAGTTCTGAATTAATAATGATATAGTATCGACCATATCAATGTTACTGGGCTTCTTTAAAAATTCATTTATATATTATAAAATATGCCTGTTCTATTTATTTTCATTTAATTCCACCCCGATGTAGGAAATTAATTTAAAATATTCATAGCTCACTTCATTTTCTCATCAAAATGCGTTACCAAAACAAACTGTGTTATTGTTTCATTTAATATTTATAATTAAAAGGCATAGTTACATTACTCTCGTATTTATAATCTTATAAATTTAAAACCGTATTACCCCTTATAATGTTAACGTAATTAGATAAGAGTATTATGTATAATTTCAAATGAAGTGCTCTCGAAGCAGAAATTCTAAAATTTATTTAAATTGTTACTATAATTAATAATTGATGTTGGTGTTGGGGGGCAAGTTTCGGAGGAGTCATTGGCGAATCTCAAGCTCAAAACGGAAGCTTCATTTTGTGTCTAATAATTGGAATTTTTTAGAGGGCGACATGCAATCGTCTGGTTCCGAATATCGCAGAAGCCGAAGAGGCCGAAGAAGACAACCGAAAATTAGTGTAGGACGTGAGACGGTTGGTCAGAAAGCCGTTGCGAGTCAAAAATCGTTTTCCCAGCGAGGAAGTCAAAAAAATAAATAAATAAATGTAAGAATCAAAATGTTATTTTCTGCCAGGTTGATGTGCCTATTAGACAAAATTGACAAGCAAACGAAATCTAATATGGCATATAGAGTTCTCATACGAGCAATGGTACTAGAGAAGTTGGGTTACAGAATTTATTTCGTGCAACTCTGCTCATTGAACACAACTGGGGAATTCTTTACAGAATATTTGAGTCTCACAATTATTGCTGTATTTTTTTTTAACAACTAATACCTTGATAATAGCTTAATGTCGACATTAGTCGAGTATAGAAGTAGCTGGCGGTTTCTAAATGACTTATTATCTTGTTCAATAATTTTTTTATTGCAATCTTAAAGGATTTTTTTTTATTCTGATTTAATTCTATACATTCATAAATTAAAATAATTTTAAAACACTCATAAATTCATTTTTCAAATTAAAAAATTATATTTGTTCAGAGCAATGATTTTTAACATTTTGCTAGCTTTGTATGTTCTTTACTGCATTTGCCAGAGGAGGCAGTAGATTTGAACATTACGGAAAAATGTACCTATTTTCATATGAGCTTCAGCTGTACTATTTAACCTTTATAAAGTCGAAATGAGGACAATAAGATGTCATGAATTGATTCAAAGGATGGGGCAGAAATATTTTCTCCCCAATTCTTTTACTTTTTTTGACTAACGCAGAAAGAATTAAACTGTCAAAAGTTTAAAACTAACTTCAGAGAGAAAGAAAGAACAAGAGCATCACTTTGTCAATTCATCTTACAGCAAAATTACTACATGGCTTCCACTTCGAGAACAATCACCCAGTAAAAGACCTTTCAACGAGAGGCTAAAAGGGAAGGGGGGGGGATGGAGGCAGGAATCACACGCCTGCCACTACACACGGACAAATAGGAAATTAATGGAAAACTGAGTGCTGCCAACCTATTGTTCTACAATATAAACAGGCAGAGATTAACGTTATCATCCCTCTCTCGCTCAGTCACAGATTAAACGCGAACACACGCGCACCTAATACGCACGAACACTGAGAACACGGGATATTGTATATAAATCAGTTAATTATTCCGTGCATGGGCTAGGTCCGCCATCGACCGACACCCGCTAATATATTGTGCGGCGTGATGTGGGGGGGGGGTTTAGTTGGAGGGGTGGGTCTTTTGCATTTTACTATTTCTAAATCAATACCTGCTGCGATTCGATTCACCGCTTCATTCATATGCACTTCAGCTCCGGGGGAGGGGTCCCCAGTTCCTGATGAGTTCATCTCTCAATCCCCCAGAGCCCTGAACAATGTTTGAACAGGTCGCCCAAATAATGGGAAAGATATACAACGCATTTGCCTAACATGAAATATCGCCCCCCTGAATATAATTTTTCAATCTTTATCCGTTGTTACTCAAAACAAATCAAATCTTCAATGTTGGTATAGAAACAAGGTGCAGCGATTATATACAGAGTGGTTCAAAAACCAAAAAAAAGTTACACCACCTATAGTGAGTGTTGTATAAATCCCACAACAAGGAAACGTAACAGTTACACAGTTGAAGTATGACTATTTTAATATGAGCAATAAAATATCAAATCTCTTATCACTGATTTATCGAAGCTTCCAAACCAACATTCCATTATAAGTTATATAAATGTTAAATCGTAATTAGCTTTTGGGAACTTCATAAAATTAAGATCAGTGAGAAATACTGGGGAAACATTTTCTCCATAATGAACAACCATTTTTAATAAGAAGCCAGAATCATAAATGCATGAAGAAAACAAAAATGAGACATTTCATAATTATAGACAAACAAAATACAAGAACCCAAAAATCTAAGATAGCTCAAAAATACTAATTTAGGTCAGTATTACGTTTCAGTTATACATATTTTTTGTAGTATACACGAAAACCATGAAGAAATAATAAGTACAATTCTATATATATATATATATATATATATATATATATATATATATATATATATATATATATACTGCATTTAGTAATCGGGACCCTGAATCGAAGTGTTACTAAACTTACCAATGGAAGAGTACCCTCGTGTGACCTGACAGCTCACTACATTTCCTGTTGTATTCACAGTTCGGTAAGTACAAGGAAATTCGCTTTAGCAATAAGCTCTATGGAATTTTAGACTTATGTGAATAAAACAAGGGCATTTAAACCTTTTGAAAGAGCAGCAAAATATGGGCTTTTTCTGACTATACTGAGCTACTTTCACATATAAGTGTGAAATGTAAGGGTTGTGTTAAAAAAAATAAAAATTAATTTCTGTTACAATGGTTTAGGTGAAACTCAATTAGTGGACTATGTATGATAAAAAATGTTCAAAGCATGTTTTTATAAGTATCGTGAGCGAAAAAATAATGATTTTTTTTTCTGTACCTTCGAAACACTCTCAGCACTTTTTGTAAGGTAAACACACTAGTCAAAATTATTGAATCACATACAATGGAAGTGAAGTAGACAACCACTCACAAAGACACACATCCATATGCATTTATACACTAATGACTATATACCGTTGCATTCGTGATCAAATGTGAATGAAATGAACAACCGCTTCTCGGCTCTGCACTACACCGCGCAATTACAAACACTGGAAGCAGAAATTGAAATAGTTAATTGATGAGATTTAAATAAAATATTCCCTTTCAATTGTAATACTGATAGCTGATGCTGCTCAGTTAAATTTACATGACATTTATTAATACTAAAGAGTCAATTAAAATGAGAATTGTTTAATTTCAGAAGTGTGTGCGCTCTGAATGAATATTTAGGGTTCGTTATTAGGCAATTAATAATAAGAGGGTTCAAATTGTCTACAACACACCTTGTCAAACTTACTTCTAGGAACAGATTTACAATTTTATGTTCAGAAAATTAGAGACAGTACTTAATTTTTTTGAGCATAATTAAAAAAAAACTTGAAACCCAGAAGGAATTGAAAAAATATCATTGTTCGTAATAGCACGCTTATGAACACCTTTGCGAAACTTGAAGGATAAGTGGGTATCGGATATTCATTAATCAAATAACTTTACTGTTAAATTTAATCAGATATCAGACAGTGAATTTGTCGTCGTGCAAGATACTGCTATAGTAGAACTTGTTATATAAACACTTAAATATACTTTCGTATCGGTTAGAGCATAGTATCCGCTGGCAGGTTTAAACTAGTAGTTGATTTCTTCTAAAACTGAAATTTTTAAGCGAAAGACCCTTACAGGAAATCAAAACAGTCAAAGAACACTTATGCCAATATTTATTTATACGTAATACACCTAAAAAGGTAAATTATATTACACTTGAGGGGCTACATTTTTTTTATTTTCGAAGCACTTTTTTTTGTATGCAATTCAATATCAACTTCTTACTTTAAGCATGGGCTAAGGACTTATTGAACTAAACAGAAATTTATGAAAGAAATGTTTCTTTTCATGTGAAATGTGTTAGGTAAGAATTTCTAAAGCATTGTCTCATGAAAAAGTTCACGCAAAAATGAAATCAACTTTGACATTCAATAATGCAGTGGACATTTTTTTTTAATATAGCTAATGATGCTATCTTCGAGAGCTAGGCGTGTTATTGTTTATTTATAGGAGCTTCATATCAAAATTCGTAATATAAAGATAAGTAATATTAGAGTGAGAATTACACAGGAAATCAATTTACTATAATAATCTATGGTTTCCTATATATTAAAACATACTCATTTGAAAAATAACAAAAGAAGAGTTCTCAAAGTTAAACTTTTAAAAGATCACATTACAATTAGTAGTTCAAAAAAATACTAAAAATCAAGTGCTAGTATACCAAAAAAATCTACAATAATTTACTCCTAAAGTTTTTAAGTTTATTTTATATATTTTTATAGGATATAGAGAAAACAGTGTAGGCCTGATTAACCTCTATTGAAAGAATAGGTTAATGAAAGCAACCGACAAACCAAAAGCGGATAACCAATTGATATAATTATCAGTAATTATTCTGCCTTAAAAATTACTCTTTGGGGCAATTTATTTTAAAAAGAATTTATGTAGTTTTATTATAATTTCATAAAGGTCAAATAAGGTGTAATAAAAAATAATTACGACTTTTAATCCTTATAAAATAAATTGTTGCGTCATTTACTGACATTGAAAGGACGCTCCGTTTATAATAATGAATGAGCATACAGTGGTTGCATGGAAATGATCATTAATACTAATTGTCAATTAAAATGAGAATAGTTTAATTTCGGAGGAGGATCAGTTATTAAACAAGAAAAAAAAAATAACTGAGGCCCCTTATTAGGCAATTTATATTACTTGATGAAAATTAGAGGGCAATATCTCCCAACAATGAATACTAAATGGAAAATTTTAATGAGAAATAACTTTAAATAATTCATTTTAGCATAAAATGTACATTTCCTAAAACTTTTATTTTTCCCCAACTTTTCGTAATAGCATCATCTGTTTAAAAAATAAAACCATTTTAACCGTAATTGGAGAATCAAATGCATTTTGGCAAAGATAGCTGTAAAAAAATAAAAAATAAAACTCACTTTTTTTCTTTTCGTTTAATTTTTCTACACTCTCTTGGTGTTTCGATTAAAAAATAGTCACATCAGGAGCTACAGTATTTATTGTAGCTTCTCACAATATATTTATGAACGCTTAGCTTATCCAGCAATTTACATTTTCATCTTCAGAGCGTAAGAAAGATGCTACTATACAGGATGGAACAGAAGTGCTGAGTACCGGAGTATATCGGCAGAGTTCTGGCCAATGAAGATGACAGTGAAAGCGCTAAGTTTATGAAAGCGCTAAGCGCTTATAAATATATTCTGAGGAGCCACAAAATTGTATTGCTGATTAAAATAATAGTGTTTAACCTAATAAGAAGTTAAATTTTATGCTCATTGAACTCGTATTCTCAGGTGAATACGATTGGATCAAGTATTTAGGTTTACATGAAGTAAATGATTCATTCATGTTTTTTGAGTTACATTTTGTAGAAGTAGTGCAAATATTAAGGTCTCATTGTAACAACCTTCATTTACTCTCATTCCGTTTTCTTTTTGGATTTCTGTTTGTCGTGAATACTCAGTCACATTTCGAAACAGAAGGCCATCATAAAGCCCCGTCTCCTAGTTCATTATTCTGGAGGAAATTATTAAAATATTTTATTATCTTATTACGTAAAACTTAATTACACTTTAGGGATGACTATTTCTTCCGAATTTGATGAGGGTTTATTTTTCAAAGAGTGGCTTTATTTATTTTTTACAGATTGACATAATAGAAAACATTAAGAGTGTTTATGGCACTTCATTTTTTTTAGGAACTCAAAAATCATATAAAGATTAGTATCCCATTTTTTTCTAGTCCCTCCGCAATATTCAAAGACTATTTTCAGGATTTCCTCCGATTTCTATGGCACAATATTCCAATTCCATCGCACAGCGCGACCCATTCAATAGAACATAGAGATGAAAACACCTTTTCCCGATAAATTGTCCAATTCACATCCATCGCAGTCCTACTGTCAGCGATTATTTGAGCCGATGTTTAAGGGTTATACGTCAGTTGGGATTGCTGGCAGGGCTTTTGAAGGATAGGTTTTGGATGAGACTGGAGCACCCTCCATCAAGTTCGAGTACCTACCTCTTCAAATCATGCTTACAAATAATGCTCTCACATAAATTACTAAACATTTCAAAATTTTTTCGAACCCATTATTTAATCGCTGAGAATTGTACTGGGAAAATCCGGAAAGGAAATAATAAAATTGCTCATAAAGATAGAGTTTACAATATCAATTGGCCTAATGATAGTAAAAAAAAATATATATAAATATAACTATTATGGTCTATTAAACCAATTTAACATATAAATAAACCAATTTAAAATAAGTTATTCACAATATTGAAATGATTTCGTTGCCTTCCTTTTATGAAAAATAAACTACAACTATAACTTGCAAATTCAAAATATATATTAGAAAGCTGAACAAGCCATTCCTTCTAAACTTATTGTTTGGTAATATGTTTTTAATTTAATTTTAAGCCTAATGTTCCATAGGCCTGTTTCTATAAAAACAAATCATAATTTCTAGATGCAGCCCTTAAGCAATTGGGTAACAAGATTGGAAGGACATGAAAAGCTAGTTCTGAGACTGATTGCAAAAAGACCAAGACGCTTCTTGTGACCATTGCAAATAAGCGATTCCAGAGACAATTAAAAAAATTGATTGGCATTTGTGACATCATATCACCATTTCGGTTCTCTATTTCTTCCTATATCGATAAATCCTAAAATAGATTTTTTACAGCTGAAAATCATAAGATGAAGTGGGGAATTACAGAAAAACGAAATTACAAAAATACTAATTACTATATTAGTATTTGTATTTTGGAAAAATATTTATATTGAAAATTAAAAACTTTACTTTGAACCAATAAGGTTAATGATATTACATTTTCATGCCCAGTCTTATTATTAAGGAGCTATTCAAAATTTTACATCTTATCCGTTTTCTATACTCACCCCCCCCCCATACTGGGTTTTACATGAATTGTTTAAATCTCGAGTTTATTGGTTAACACCCAAATATAATTTTTAATAAATCCGTATGTTGAATAATGCCATTTATATTAATTTGAACAGACCTCATTTATGTCATATTTTATATGTAATGAATGGCAATTCTCAATGTAACCCCTGCATACCTAATAAGCTAAATATTTTGAAGATTAATTTCATTTAATAATTCAAGTGTATATAATGAACAGTCAAATAATGTATAAACATCAACAATAATTTTACTAATAGTGTCCTACCAACAATAGCTTGTAAGAATTACCTTTCCAGGGGTAGTGATAAACCCCGCGTAATACTCTGAGGAACTTCGGTACAACGATGGGGATTATTTTCGTTCAGCGAAGGTTCTAAAGCACAGTGTTTCATTCTTCAACTTGTGCACTTGTACGAATTCGTTGGACTACCTTTTGGTTTAGAGTAGGCCCCTCGGACCCTGGGACAACAAAGGAGCTGGAGACGGAGAGGGAGGCATCAGGTGTCAGGAGGCGTTATCAAAGCTGTCGCTGTAGCTGTGGGCCGGTGATTGGCAATCAGAACACCAGTCGGTAATGGCCCCCGACGGACCAGCTCTCATGATTATAATTGCGTAAAATGTCAATTTGCATGAGTATTGGAACCATCCATCCCTCTCATTTACATCCAGGTATTATTTCCTAGGGTTGAGTCCTGTGGGTGGGGGTTGCAGGGCACTGGCCCCTAAACCGATATGTACATATATATACTTTTTTTCAGAGAGTATAAATGCCGATCGGGAATCACATGGGTTCATCGATAGAATGTGAGAACTAGTGGGATTCATACCAGCCGGGAATCAAAGGTATTCGCAGATTCTAATGATGTCTTATCACAATCGAATTTCAAGAAACCACTTAGTATCTTAGGGAGATCGTTTAATGCTTAAACATAAGTTCCGCCAGATACTTTATATTTTCTGGACCTATTGAAGTACTTAATTTTCATGATTTAAAAGAAGGTGAGTGACCCGACGTCCAAACATCTGTGAGTAATCCACAAAACGAAACACACAAGTGTTGGAGGTATATTGTTCTGTTACTCAGGGTATTGCTTATTAAATAAAATTTGCTCTTTGTGTACGATTTTCTTTATTTAATTTCGTATTAATTCCTTCAACGAAGTAAAGGGATTATTGTAATTGGCAAAATTCTCGGTTTTCGGATAGCAACACATTTTTCCGTTTTTTACCTTCCCTGGGTCCTTTCGACTAGTTTCGTTTGACGTGAGTTCGCCTCTTGCATAACACAAAATCGACTCACCATACCGTTATTAATAGCTGTTGTACCGTCTGGTTATTCCCCTCTTCTTTTGATGAAAATCGACTAAAGGGGGGGGGCGAAAATAAAAACTAATGAAAATTTTTCGTATGAATCATAAATTCAAAACATTTGCGAAGGTCATTAATGTATATTCTATTTCTTGTTCAGAAGTATTGGAACGAAGATATCGTATTTCACTTACATGTGAAATATATTAAATTGGTTCAACCAAACTTTTTGTCTACTTAAATTAATAGATGCCGGATGAAGCTGTGTTTTACCCACATCAGGTTTTTTAAAAAAGGATTTATAATTTTTAAAAGTGATGCTTCACAGTGATACTGTACATATAAGTTTCATTCAGTATTTAAATTATTTATTTATTTATTGGAGCTTCGCAGCTTCGGCGATGTTGCAGTACTTAAATTAAAATTTGATTTGATTAATTACTTTAAATTTGTTTCTTAATATAACACCTCTATTTTTCTGATTATTTCGGTTTAGAATATTTCTACATTTAAAGAGAATTTATCAGAATTAACCCTGGAATAAATAAATGGATTTTAATTATTTCTAAATCACTTAAATTGATATTTATGTTGTGATACATAATTAATTATTAATTTATTCTTCATTAAGAGGGAAATGAAATTTACTTCGATTCCAGAATAATTAAAACACCCAGAAGAGTTTTCATAAAAACTAATCAATTTTATTATCCCGTTTCAATTTTATTAAAATAAAACGAATTGGGAAATTTCGCTCGGTAATTTGAATGCTCATTTTATAATTTGCTTATCCCAAATAACCTTACATTTTGGCCTAGAGCATGAAAAAAAAAATAATTGGAGCAGTGATATAGGCGAGATCGTATAATTAAAATACTGAAGTTGTATTGGCAAAGTATGTGCTTCGAAAATTAATTTTATATTCCACCACCTGGACGTTAATAAGGCCAACAAATTGGTATGAAATTATCAATGAGAGAGGGAAAAAGAGTAGGAGTGAGAAAGGATGAGATGAAAATTGGGGGGGGGGAATCCGAATATATTTTTATTGCGGAGATGAATGTTAAGTTTGTAGTTAAAATTTACTTAACTAAACTAACAGAGGAAATCTATTTTGTTACTATTTTTCTAATATTTAGGTTATGATCACGATAAAAAGATGGTTTGATCACGTTTGTATTAGTCTCACTTCTATTTGTAATTCATCAAGTTAAATTATTTTATCTATCCAATTAATGTGGGTTAGGAATCCTGAGAATAGAATGAGTGTATGTGTGTATATTATTTGAAACCATTCATAATATTCAATGAGATTTTTTTCTTCATTTCGAAGTAGATAATGAATGTACTAAAACGTCCGAATTGCTTAATCTGTATTGTAAAATCGTTTTCGGCATTAATGAAGATTATTAAGAGTTTCAACATTATGGCATTCTCAAATAAAAAAGATTTCTCAAACGACCTCTAAAAATTGATTTTACTATTCACATGGTAAATATAAAACCATGTCTATTCTATTAATTAAAATTATTTAACTTGAGATGTTAAAAATAAAATGTCATTCTGTATAATGTATTTTAACCCTTACTGTTTCTTTAGTGACTCATATCATTTAATGAGGGGTTATTACAAGGCAATGTCTTAATCCAATTTTATTTATCTCATCAAAATCAACTGAGCTGTCACAACATTTGTGAATTGCGGACTTTTGTAAGGTAACCCGTTATTAAAGCGCCATAAAACGTTAGGCTCGGGTAAGCTGCAATTTCTGTCAGAATTGATCAATAGCCATAAAGCAAAAGAACACTCATAACGAAAGAATACCTTATAAAGTTTATTTGTCCAAGTGAATTATAATTCAAACAAAATATTTGGCCTCCATTACGATGTTTGTTTTCATTATGAGATTCGTGTCGATTAAACGTCGATTCCATGTTTGAATTTCTCGGGCCTGCAAGAAATTTATGTGAACATAAAGAATACAGAATTATCGGGCCAGATAATTTTCCATTCAGAGTTATTTACCAAACATTTGTTTTTCTTTGACCGAGAAATGTTGAATGTGTTTGTGGGGGGGGGTGCTGCATGACTGACTGTAATTAAGTAGCGACGTCACAGTGACACAGCCAATCAACGATGGAGGATTTATAAGCTTTAACCAAATAGCGACAATCTCAATATAAACATAGCAACATAATAGCTTAATTGGTGCCTTTCAAGTCTCACCGTTCGATATCATCGTTTATGACTTAATCCCACGTCGAAATTGGGTTTTCAACATTTGCCCACAGATGCTAAAATTCAAATTAACTTCTGAATATCGGAACAATTACACACTCGAATAAGGCCATATAATTCTCCATCTTTACTCTTTCCAACTGGATCAAGATAAATAATATATGTTTTCTTCGATTTCGGGCCAAAATTGTTTTCATAACCTCCCTTGATTTTAGTTCTGGAGCCAATTATGTAAGCTAAGTGAAACGCGCCTCTGAAAAATAATTTTTGTTCAATATTTAGTGTGGCTACTACTAATGTTAAAATGTTAATTGTAAGATAACTTTCAAGTACACATTGACTTGTCTTCAGAATAATATTATTTCCTTTTTATTCACCCTGTAAATTGTCTTGTAACTTAGTATACGTATATATTGTTATTAATACAAATATTCACAAAAAAGAATACATATATATAATAATTTGCATATTACTTTAATTAAACTAGAAAATTGCCCATGAGAATGTCCTAAAAGTATGATCAAAAAATGTTCTGAATTTCCCAAAGTCAGTTATTATTTTGAGACACTTCACCACCTTCAGATGTAGGTCCTTCAGCAGTTAAGTTTTAGGATGTATATAAACTATTATGTTATGTTCCAAGTCCGTTCCTAACATCTGTTAAGTAGTTTTCGATAAACAATTTCTTGGAGTGGTCCTTCAATTTTTTAATTTGAAAATCATTAATAATCCATTGTCGCTAACAATTGTCTGATAAGCATACGGAGTATAATTTAATAATAAGGGATAGTTTTGTATTAAAATCTCTAATTATCTATTAATAGACCAATTAAAACTTTTAAAAATTCCTAAGTTCAAGAATAGAATATAACGTCTGAACTAATTTTGTCCGTCTGGCTTGATATAATTTCAGTCTGCGACTCAGAATTATTTATAAATTCAGAAAATGAATTATAAATTTTTTTTAGGACTAATTCAGGAGCGAGTTTCCGACAAATTGTTAACGTAAAAGTTTAAAACGTCTGACCGACAGGACGATGGCGTCCGGCAATTAATAAATAAACTTTCAAAAATCGAATAATGAATTCCCAATTTAATAATTAAAGAATGACTAATACTCCAGGCCAACTGTCATTATTAGCCGGAGTTTTCATAGTAATTTCAATATAATTGACCTTTCTAAGAAGTAAAATTGTTGTTTAGATTTCTTTATTTAATTTTATTATTTTTGGACTTTAGTATCGTGCAAATGTGATGTAACTGATTATCGAGATGACGAAGGCAACTATTTTTTTAATTAGCACGAAATCGATTGGCTCATTGGAACTTGTACATATAAATTTACACCCTTGAAGCTCTCTGAATAAAGAACGAAAATATATTTTATAATTGAAATTGTCCTACACTTGAAGAGAATTTGTTATTGCATATCAGTGTTTACACAAAAATAAACTGAAATCAATTTTATAAATTATTCCATTAAATCACTAAAACGAACTTACTAACCTATTTCTAGTTTCGTATTAGTGACTGATGTTTTGGGAGACATTAACACCCAGAATCCCAATTTTTTAATTAATCATAAAGTTAATTATTTTAGTAATACACCTCCTTTAAAGTGACAATTGAAATTTTAACTAGCACATACTTCCATGCATTTTTCTATGTCCTGAAGTGAAAGGCCCGCCACTGAGTGGACAAACTTGGGTTAGAATAGTCGTCATTCTACATTACATTCTGTATTTCCTCCTTAGTTAGGCCCCTATGCTAACAATAGTTGAAATTGAAGCTTGGCATTGGGAATTCTGTTCTGTTTGTACTGACTAAGCAAATATTCGAGTTGTAGCAAGTCGCATTGACCAATACTAGTTAATTATATGACCAATATAATTTTGAGCATTTACGATTTCACAATGCGCCCCATTCCCTGTACCTTCACACTTCTGCCCTTAACGAACGTAAAATTAGCTTGTTGCCATAAACTGAAGAATATGGAGACTTGCAATGACCTGTCATAAGTTGCAGAAATTAGAGCCTTAACAGACATTGACATAGTTATCAGATATTTGCAGAAAACCTTTGAGATTCGCGTCATTTATATTAACTCAATGCTTATTTACCTTAAAGAAATCTCCTAAAATAGAATAATGATAGAACAAATTATTTCAGATAAACAGTTAGAGTATATTCTAAATTCAGGGAAGGTGAAAAAATTGTCACATTGTCGGCCCTTTTTGTAGTGTGTGCACGACGGTTCTTTGAATTTGGGCCATTATCAACAAAGTTCAGTGAATGTATTCATTCATTTCAATAGGTGTGAAAAGAATGTTATTTGGCCCCGGAACACCCTTCAAAGGCATTCAAACAATGGCCTTTTCTTTCTCAAATGAGATGAAAAGATAAACTGCATTCGTTTTCAAGTTCTTTCATTATGAAAATTGAAACCCAACTTCCATTTTAGAAAATTTCCTGTGTATTTCACGTAATTCCTGCAACAATTGTTAGCATCTGTATCGAAGCTCTGGAAGTAATAATGTAGCGCAAAATACCTGAATTGGATTGCAGGTCTACCATTAATTATCTAAATAATGACAAAAACATTTTCGTTTTGAATGTTCCTGACAAATAATTTCAATTTAATCCCGGGATATATTAATCTTACGTATCTTGAGAGCATTTTAATGTGTCATATTCCTATGAGAACGGTTGACAGTCACTTTGTAATTAGGAGTATACCTGAATGTTTTGAGAAAATGAATGGTCTTTGTATTTATTAGTTGTTGAAACGGCTTGTGAACTCACCACTGGGCTTATAACTGTAATGGAATGGAGATCAACTTTTTTTAATACATATAAGACTGTACTAACTTACAGTTATTAAGGAAATTATTATTTTTATTAATAACGTATAAAATCAGTTATACTACATACATACATTTATACCACATAATTTACTTTTTCATTTCACCAATGGAGTACCTTAAAAGTAAGGAATATTTATGTTCTAGATCAACGTATGAATGTAGGTCATCCAAAGTCCAAAACTATATAAATGGCAGTGGTATTTAATAGTTAATTTGATCGTTTTCATAGTTTTGTTTGAATGTAAGTATTGTTATAGGTTAAGAAAACTCTGAAATTTCACTTTTTGAATAAATGTGGCCACACATGTTGACACAATGATTTAGAGACACTCCCTAATGTAAACAACAATATAAATATATAAGGGGGAAAAAGGAAAGAAAGAAGAAAACAAAATCAGTAGACCGAATTTATTACTGTAGACGATAATTCTCGGTCATCAAAATACAAAGGTTTTCCAAAGAGCCAGAAAAAATGCTGTCCTCTCTAAACAATAGGAAAGGCCCAACACCGTCCCAGCTAAAAGGTATTCCTCTGTTGTTCCATTGGGAGCAAACACGACAATGTTTTAGCTCTTTTGAATAAATAAATCAATTTATCAGTTTTAGAAAGTACCCCCAGACGGCATGGTGTTTGTTTTGCCCGGGGGAAGGGGTTTGTCAGATGGTCTCCCACCCCCTTCTCCCACAGCACGGGGGAAAAAACCAATAACGTCGGGCTTACAACGCCACCTTGAAAACTTCTCTTACGTAGTATAAATATTATATTTTTCCAATTTTTTTTTGTCGTTTTGTGAACCACAGTTCAAACCGGAATCGAATCCGATAGGAGAATTGTGGCGAGGGTCAAACAAATGGAAGCCATTTATCGTTAAAAAGGAGAAATATGAGGAAGTTGTGTTGCGAGCAACAATTGGTTTTGTCTAAACAACTACACAAGGGTCGAGGGGCCAATAGCCATCACACTTGCAAACCACCGATCCACCCTCTCGATTGTTCTTATTTTCAAGGGGAGTCAGCAAGTTTTTTTGTTGTTGTTGTTTTTTATTATTTCATTTAGACTCGTCGAGAGCACTTCTGGTTTTTTTTTCGGTTGTATTATTTTTTTCGTTGGATTCGTGGCGTTTCAATTTGGAGAGGAGGCGCGAGACACAAGGGCTAATCGCTATGGTCCACACCTCTCCCTTCCTATGCAACCCAATCAACACATCTCTCATTCTCTCTCTCGTCTTCCAGCTCCATTGTACGACTATCTCTCTCTCTCTCTCTCTCAGGGAGCCTGTATGATGTTTGAATAAGTCAAAAACGTGCCTATCAACAGATTTTCTAAATTATTTCATATAAGGAGTTCATATACTCGAAGGAGTTTTACCCTTAAATAAATAAACATGTGATCAAGCGTCAATGTCTAGCTCAACTAAATTTATTACTTCTGTAAATGTGTGGGTACTACGTCCTTTTTTTACTTGATTTTAACGTAGTGGTTGTAATAAAGTGTTTCTGCGTGATCGTGACACTATTATAATATAGTAATTCAATACTTTAAAACACGTAATTTTTCAGCGAACAACCAGTCATTATGCGCTCAGCTCATGTGAAACTTATCAGTTTTGCTGATCAAACATTAAGAACAATTTATTAATGCAATAAAAATAACTCTTCCTACCTTGGGTATTTTTAAAGCTTGAGATCAGATGCATCCCTGTTATTGCAGAAATATTGCACCTTTTATTTCTGGATATATTTTTATAGCTTGAGGAGATTTATGTGTGGCTTTAATGTGAGAGAGGAAGGGGTTGCCGCGGGCAACACCGAAAGCCGTGGTATAGACTGCCGGAGAGGAGGGAGTCTGAGAAAGAGAAAATGTTTGCGTGTGTCTGTGTGTGTGTGTGTGTGTGTGTGTGTGTCTGTGTTGTGTGTGTATGTGTGAGAGAGAGAGATGTAAAGAGCGAGAGATTGAGAGAGACTGAGAGAGAGAAGAGAGAGAAGAGAGAGAGAGAGAGAGAGAGAGAGAGAGAGAGAGAGAGAGAAGAGAGGGGTCTTTGGGGTCGGGACCTTAGAGGAGTTGTGGGGTCCGGACCCAGTCAACAGAGCACACCGCCCAACTACCCTGAGGCCACTCTCTCTTTCTCACTCACTCCTTCTCACTTCCTCTCTCCTTCCTTGTTTCCTTCCGCCCTCTGGATCTTACGTCACAAATCCTCCTGTGATTCACCTCACCCGGCTTTAGTCGGCCTTTCTCAAGGTCCTTACCTTTACCATTTACTACGTGTCGATACGGTTCGGACTTCGTGTAAAGTCGGCTATTATTATTATTATTTTTTTTTTATAAGCCATGAAATCCTTCTTAATGTGTTAGTATTGTAGGATTTGTTAATTACCTCGGGTCTAGTATAAGATGATTGGCATATCCATCAAGCACAAAGAACATCGGAGACTAACCTCCAACAAACCCACTACCTATGGTTCATGTTTAAATACTTTAGGAACATTTTTCAGTTTTGGAGAAATATATATTTGAAAAAATGTCGTTGTCCACCATGAACTCCAATAATCAATGATATGAAGACGCAGCAAATTCAAATATAGATACTTGGTTTTCTTTTACTAATTATTTTGACCTTCGTCGGATTGGTAGACTGGGAACTCAAAGAACCTGTTGTAGACTGCAAAGTTTAAGCATGAAACCTGCTTTATGATAATATGCCCATTCTTTCGCATTTGTTTATTAGTTTATTATTATTTACGTCCATCTTATGCTACTATGGCTAATCGAGACGGGTTATCTACAGGTCCCCATCCTTTTCTAGCCAGAGTGGGCTCAAGGAGTTTATATAATGAGTCCGTCACTGAATAAATTTCTACTTCCCAGGGCGGGAATCGAACCGGAACTCTAGGTCTACCAGGCGAGATTAAGACCAGCGCCTTAACTCGCACGTCCAATCTGAGCCCCCCCCCCATTCTTTCTCAGGCTTCCCGTATAAAGACTAAGACATTTTTTTCGTAACCTGGCGAATGGACCATTCTGAGCATTGACCGTTCCCCACTGTTCATGGGGACTACTGCGAACATCACAGACCCGTCGTACGCATAAAGTCGCACCTGCTGAAGTCGATCTGTGCGCCGGAGCGAACCGGAAGGCTGCGTGTGAGAAAACCCGAGCGAAACATTGAGTGATAAGCTGGCCTTGTTAGTCAGACAAGAACCTAGTTACGCTAGTTGAAAGCTGCTTAAGACAGCCATGAGAGTGGAGGCAGTCAATAGGCCCAGATAGGGTGGAGGGGCCTAAACCGAATCAGAGCCTCTATTGGCCATCATCAATAGGAGGCCGGAGTAGCCTCCTCCAACAATAGGCAAGCGTGAAAAATCACGAAATTACAGGCGCCAACCTGTACGGGGCGAGGGCATGGGCCCACTGGGAACCACTGGGAGGCCTTATAGACGTGCGACTATTGACCACAGTCAGATCCTCAAAGCGAAACTCATCTTCAGGATCAATTATGCCACAGAGTTAGCAATGTTACGTCAATTAAGCAAAAGCAAAAGACACCTAATTTGAAGTATGTGAAAATCAAGCCTCTCTTTTCCTCTCAAGGGTATGACTAGTTAGTCTGATTTGTGAAATACTTGGCGTGTGCAGTTGGAAACGTCAAGTGGCTTTCCACATCAAATTTGAAAATGCCCCAATGCCTGACAGTCAAAATGTTGGATGTCCAGCAGTTCGGAGTTTCAGAATTTCTAAAAAAGCCGAAATACATACCTAACCTTTAACTAAGGAGGAATCCTCAAATAATGCAGACTTCACTCAGCATCACTCTCTTTCAAATTACTTTACTGACGAGAGTGTTACAAAAATTAGCCAAAAGCGTTTGCATATAAACTGTATGTATTTCATTTGATAGACATGAACAGATGGAAGGGTACAGGTTTTAATCATATTTTAAAGCGCATGTAGTTTTTAAATAGCGGGATGTACTGCTCCAGATATAAATACGATATCTTATAAATGTGTATATATATATATATATATATATATATATATATATATATTTTCAATATTTGAATGCTCAGGGCTATTGTCAAAAGTAGAATGTGATAACCTTGTTCATATTACATATCAGCCACATTTTTTTTAACCAATAATTTTTTTTTCTACAATAATTATTGGAACCATAATATCTGTTTCAATCAGTTCGCGAAGGAAATCATTTAGAGTTTATAAATCAATCCCGTCAGATGAAGGCGCACTCATGTAGTCTTTAATTTAAGTTATTAAACCATGTTGCAAGTTATTTAAAGTCATTAAGCAGTACAAATCAATGCCACTCAATCAGGGGGGGGGGCGAGTTGAGTGGGGCTTGTGCAAAATCACCAGCTGGATGGATGCGAATGAGCGCCACTCACCACCGACACCGACGTTCGTTACGCAGCGTTCAATCTTGCAGGATTACATATTTACAGCCCAAGAACTGGTAGCTCTAAAGCTATGTTTGCAACTCGAATCATCGGAATGCCGTTCTATATTTCATAAGGAAACGTTCAGCTGACTGAAGCGGAAAACTGCATCTTCAGCTGAATTCAGATGTGATGAAGATATTAGATCACACCTTTTAGCCACTATGTTTAAGGAGGTCATTTTTCACTGTCCCCTCATTATTCAAGAGTTTTAAAAAATTAAACAAGTTAACCCGTCTGAATATTCTACGGAGAAACTCTAACAATAAACTACAATTTAATCAATATATTTAAGTCCAAGGACACAACGTCATACCTATACAACAATATGAAATAAAAATAATGTTCACATAAATTGACTATTTTCCAAGATCTTTAACTTTAAAAACAAAGATAAAATAATACGACAAAAGATAATAGGCTAGTGAACTTATTCAATCCAGATTGTTAAAGGCACAAACAAATTTTAAAAGGTTCTTTGATGAAGCTGTTTACTATTTATTTTAATTAAGATTATAATTAAGATATATTTTAATTTTCCCTGAAAGAACACTGCATCCAATTTTCATCTTGAAGTTTTTATTTTAATTAAACTGTCATCTCTTAATTTTAATATTAAATTATACTGTTTTTTCTTAATGACGCAACTTCTAAAGTCTCTATTGTGTAAATACCCTATTATCTCAGAATCCTAATTTAGCCGGGCTTAATATTATTTTTAACATAACCTGATGATATAATATTGTTTGCGAGAGAGTAAATGTCCTTTTATACTGTTATAGACCGATTACGGACTCCACTTGACATTTTGTAGTAATTGTCTGACCGGATTAAACATACAGAACTACAAAGCATTACCACTCCGAAACAAATTAGATGGAATACAGAGAGCTATAACTAAATAAAGCGACTAATATTTTTTAATGTAAATTTTGTATAATTTGGACTCAGAATTAATTATTTTAAGTCTTTCATTCATATTTCGTCGAATTTTTATGTTGGATTATATCACATACTTTACTTTTAAAATCAACCTTTCAATGCTCAGGGGTTTACTCTTTTTGTTCCCTGCTTTTTGCGGGGCTTCGCGTGTTTCGTTGCCTATGGATGAAATTGGTATTTTTATTAGTTCTTTATTGTGTTATTAGTTTTATTCCCATACCTACTGACGAAGTTTTAATAGCCAAATAGCAGAACTTTGATAAACAATAGCACTTGCATATTTTGTATTTGGTCTCATATTATCATTAAGTTTCTGTATTTGTGATTTTAGTCAACTCCTTACATTCTACAGAATAGTAATAAATATACTTCCTTCCATTAGAATAATGCTTCCATTATCGTTGGTGTAACTTCTTACTTTTTATCAATAAAAGCGACTAAGGAATAACTGTTGTACGAAATTGTAGGTTAAACCAAGGCTGTGACCAACTTGTTTTCTTCTCGTTGCTAGTTCAGCTCTTGTTAAATCTTGGCCCAAGAAAATTATCGTCTTATTTTTCTTTTTTCTTGGGCGATTGAGACAATGGTGATCTCTTAGTATAGGATTGTTTGACATGTGTGGATCGATTATGGGAACCTATTGCATAAGGTTTTGCAACTGTGGGGGAGTGGCTTACCTCTGACTTCATGTCACGTCTATTCTGGCAATCGTGAACAGTGCTAGTTATGACTATTGCATGAGCAGAGGTTATTGCAGGCATCGCGCCATAATGATTGGCCGATGCACTGACAGGAGGGGCAAGTTGTATGAAATATTGACAGCAATAATGGAATATTTAATAATGTTGATTGGGGTGTTATCAGGGGTTGGTACATACGCACCCCCCCCCCCCATTGGAGTGACTATGATGGACGCTGAGTATCTTAAAGGTGTGAAGAGTGAAGTGTTCTTTTGGATTTATCTCACTTCTAGAGAGTCCGGTCCCAGAAGTGGAGACGTGGAGGGTGCCGAATCCTTTGATGTCAACGAGGACACGGTTGCCACATGGCTACCAAGGCTTTGTACCTCAATGATTTTTGGACGCTGCTTTGAGATAAACATCAATCAGATAAAACTGTATTCACGGTACTAGTTGAAACTCAAGAGTTGTCCCTTTGAGCTTTGTCATTAAACACAAGAACTAGCTTAACTGATGATGCATTTACACACAAGAAGTGTACCTCGAACACTTCTACCATACAGCATAACCATATAATATAACGTTTTGTTTCGTTCCTTGAGTATTTACAACAAAGCTATGTTTTTGTCCAACATTTTTTCAAACAAAGGTAAAGCCAATCACCCTATATTTGTCAGAAAAATTCATTGAGGTAGATACATTTTTTTCTTCTGTTTCTAGAATGGTATGTTGCAGAACAGCTCATTTGTGAAATTAGTCCAACGAAACAAATCCAAAAAAATAATGATTTAGCTGTTGCCCTACGAAGTATTGCTAATCGCAAGAGACAATGGAAACATTCAACGGAGAAAATGAATTTCCACATGTTCGTTCCGAAGGCTGTAAATAGCAAAATGACAAATCAAGACATCGCGGCTTATGATGACTTTAGAAGTGCCTTGTCGTAGGGCTAATGTCACGGTACTAAAATCGGAACAACAAATCACAGCGCGGAAAAGCGCGACTATTAGACGCATTACGACGTCACAGCTCTGTAAGTGCAATGGTCTGAGAAACACTCGGGCCTCGCCCACGTTGCAGAACAAGTCTAACAGAGTTAATTGGTGGTTGGAGGTGTCGCGTGACTTCGGCTCCGTTAGATCCACCAGACCTTATGAGGGAAGTGCAACAATAGTTTTTTTGGTTGACAGGTTTTCTTATTTTTTGTCAAGGAAGGATGAGTTATCACTTCTACCGGGGAAAGCATTAATTCATTTTTATTACGTAATAATAGGATGAAAGAAAAAGTAGCAATTATCTCGCCCACAAGTTTTGTTAGTATTTTAACCTTAAAACTACTTAAATAAATATAAGAATGCAATTTTGGAAAAGGGAATTTTTTGTATTTCTCAGTTCAATAATAGAGCAGATCTTATGAGCAAAACAAGATATATTTCGTGTAAACTTTAATAACAGAATTCAGCTGCTTTATACAAGAAAAATACCATCAAGAGGAACCACATTCACACTTTTTCAAATAAAGAAATCCATTTAAAAAAAATAATATTCATTTTTTAGAATCTTCCTTTAAGAAACAACACTTTTGTACTAACCTCGGTTAAAACATGTTTTCTTTGACATAACATATTTTGGGTGTCTAATGAGATCCGTCTTTAATCTGAAAATAATCACATACATGAATTCGGTTCTTGGCAAGGGGTGACATCTTTGTATTTCCAATTTGGAGTGCCATTACAAACACTTTTATCCTGAATTATGTTCAAGTTTAATAATAAGTAGAACATATCAATATATTTACTGAATTTGTATTCATGAATGATTCCACATTTATCCTTAGATTTTATAACATATTAGTTGTATCTTAATATGTACACCTTAGGGATTTATGATTCAGAGAAATTAGATTCAGCTTGTTCATATTTATTCTTCATCAACATTAAAGAATATGAAGGAAAATTAGAAAATGTGCAAAATAACAGGTCTGAACTAAATGTTTTTATAACTTATATTAAATCTATTGGCCTCGTTAGATCTTAAAAAACTTTAATCAACTCTATTCAAATGATCTTTTATGTGGGAATGTTTATCATTTACATAGAATAAACTATATGTATTATACCAATGAAATCTTTATTTATAACTAATTGAAGCTATATGCATTGTGTCTAAATATTATTAAACACCACTTATTCCTGTGGCAGATCCTCTAGTTGAAGTTTTTTTCGTTTTAACTTTTGAAAACTTAAAGTATATTAAAGCACAGAACACCGAAATATGGTTTCGTAAAACAAATAAAATAATGTTAGGAGCTTGTTATTTTAGGAGCTCAACAAACATTTTTTTTTTTCATTTCGAAATTTATTAACAAATATGAAACTAAAATATGTTAGAAACTCCATTCAAAAGTAATGAATATTACTTGGGAACATTAATTAGTTTGTCTGTATTTAACTCGTTCATAATCACAAAATAAATTTGTATGACATGGTGCAATTTGTTTCTGAGAGCTAACTTTCTGGATATAAACTATAATTTATGTTTTAATACTAATTATGTCGAGCCATAAATACAGTAGAACAGCTAGCACGTGGGTGGCACCTGATCAATGAATAATAGTACGAGTATGAACAATTTCGTGAATGAGTTATTTCGAGGTTTAATTCACGTTGATTGATTATTCAAAATACGGTATACGCTAAGCGTTTTATGAATGACGTGAATAGTATTTACAGTGAATGAGAACTCAGAGATTTAATTTTGAATTCACGATTTGTACTATTTAATAAATAATTAAAACACAAATGTGTACGTTTGTTGCAGTCGCGAATGATTAATAATAAAATGGCAATAATTATTTCCAACAGTACTGATCATTAGGGACCAATTAAAATCCAATTAGTTATGAATAACTCTAAAATATAATGGGTAAAAACGAATAAAACCATGAATATTCAGTACGAAGATAATTGAACACATTATATTCACTAAACAAGGCGAAAGACGGCATTTTCTCTTTTGTTTATTGTGTCCTTGATATTTTACTCAATATTTCAAAGGTTAATAAAAGTATCTTCAAGCAGCTGTCTTCTATGCCGAAAGGCCCTTATTCATTTATTCGTCTTTCTTACCATGTCTTCATGTTTCTAACAAACTTTGTCTCGAGTTGAGTTCCTTCCTATTTTCCTGAAGAGTTTGACGGTGGATATTGTCACCCAGAAGGCAAAGGGAAACCAAAAATTGGTTCGTTTTTGGGATATCATGAGTTCTTTTTCACTTACAAACATCCACGGGAGGGTAAAAATGCAACAACAGGCGTTCAAAGAACTAATATGTCAAAGATAGAAGCGTATTCTTTGTAAGTACGGACGAGGTGTACCGTGGTTAGCGGGTACTCCACCCACTGTGGAGCAGGGCCTCAATAAGACACCTGCCCAAAGGTAGATTCATTGGTCTTTATGGGTTATTGTGTCACAGAGTCCAGTTTAGTTTCATAAAACTTTTTTTTATAATTAAAGCCAAACTTACGGTATTTGTCTGGTCATTAGTGTATCTTGGGGATGTAGGAATGAGTCCAATAGAGTTTTGGATTGTGATGTAAATCCAAAGATTTCCGGAGTATGATTCCAGAGTATATTATTTTTGCCAGGATGATCAGCTAATTATGATAATCAACAAACCTAGGGATTTCATCGATAAAACTAACTTGTTTCCAAATACATAAATGTATCTATTTAATAGAAGAACGTAACGCATTCTTTTATAATGCATAAGTAAATACATGAAATAAATGGACGGGAAACTTACATATCGGCCAGGTATATTATTTTTTTTAAATCTTCAAACAATTTGTTCTTGCTGAAACCTAACTCCTGTCGTACCTAACTGTCAAAATAGAAAGAGTTCTTATTTTTCAGTTTTTAAATGAATTTATTGTTAGAATTGTAAAATATACCTGTTAAAAAAAAGGTGAGCATTGAAAAGAATGACAAATCAATACAGTACAAAGACTACTAGATTGATTCGTTACATGGGATGACTTTTGAGAAATAACTTCATGGATTCTTCAGGGAGTGAATTGGTGTTCCCAAGACATTAACATCAGCATGAAGTTTAAAGACATTTACATTCCCCCCAAACAGTAACATTCAAGTTACTTACCCAAAAAATATGAGACACCAAGAAAAAATATAAAAGAGAACCCTTCGTTGGAATAGCTCTGTAATTAATTTAATGTGCGGTTTTGAGAGCCCGTTCATTTTTTTTTCCTTTTTCTTAGTTATTTCCACCGTAAATTGAGGCCAGTCCCAGTTAATAACTCTTTCAAACTGAAAATAAAAATAAAAATGCTTCGATTTCTCAGTTTTGTGAATAGAATATATACTCAGCCTCAGGTGAAGGAGTATTGCATGGGATTATTATAAAGCCCCTAATGATAACTCTCGTGCCATAAATGGGTTTCTAACTTAAAGCGAACTAAATTAGAAATAACTTCATTAAATTTGGTCGTTCGAAGGAAAATCCTTCACTATATGCTATATTAAAAACGAGATGTATAATGGAAGGAGAACAGAAAAATTGATTAGAAGATGGGCTATATATTTATTTAGTTAACTTCTTTCCATATATCTTTTCAAATTCGAAAGTACTATTCAATCGTTCCTAACATCAGGTATGGAACTCATATTCATATTTAGGACTGCTGGACAGTCTAGCTGTACACCTTCCCTCTTCATCGAAATCGACTAAGGCGAATAGAGGGAGAAGAAAAAAAAATTAAAATATCTTCGTATATACAATCACACAAAAAATTGTTCTATAACTATTTTTTTCATATGACAAGATCCATAAATCATGTTTTAATATATTTTTTATGAGATCAATTGAAACGAAAAAAATCCATTTAGTTTCAATGAATGCCCAAAAAAACATTTTGTTTATTTAAGTTTAAGTCATGTGGTGCCCCTATTAGATTTTCATATGATTTCTGTTTCGATTTTGCTAACGAAGAGTACACTTTATATTGTTTTCTATTTAGCGCTATTTATTTCATTGTAAATTTCCTTTTATTTGGAGCTTTAATCTGTTTATTTTAGTATATTTCCAGTGTAAATTATATTTATTTTATGGAGTCAATAAAATTTTTTCTGATAACGATGTCCTTAATTCACAAACTCTTAATACTTTTGTTCTACAGTTGTCAAAACTGTCGGTAGAGACCGTCGTTACTGCCTGATGACTGAGTACAGCTGAGAAGCTCTTAGTGATTAGGTTTTATACGTCTGTTATCAGCACCAGGTTGTTTAGGTTTAAACCTGGACCTGCCTGTTTACATCTTAGGTCTGTCAAACGCATGGTTGTTTAATTTAGGGTAGTTAAACTTCAGTAGTACAGTTTTAACTGCCAAAATAAGTTAATAAAAATATCTTTTCTATTTCTTAATCTCCCACAACCGCCTGGGCTTTCACTTGGTCGCCACCTGAGGCCTAACTCTCATGTACGAATAACACTCATGAATCCTAATGTCTCTCAAATCGTTAGAAAGAGAAGAAAGAACATGTGTGAGGGAGAGAGAGTTGTGGAGGGGGGGGGGGCTAGAAAGGCAGATGTAGGTAAGAAGCGGGTAGTTTATCGCCGGTTAAAAAACCGCTCCAGCCCGCTCGGACTCGAATATGGGGGCACTAATTATATAACTTATTGTTTTTTTTATATGAGGATGACTAGTGAAGAAGACGTCGGCAAGGGCTGAGGTAATTCGACGGATAATGCCTGTTCGACCCAGAGTTTTTGCTCTATTATTTAAAACTTAGGAATCATTACTGTCCCCGACTACCTGCCCGAAATACTCCTTCATATGCCCACTGGCGGCACACATTCAATTTCTCAAAACAGTCGTTAGCAATATACATAAGTGTTATATTATTCAACTTCCAGGAGTAAGTTGGTGTATATATAAATCCCAAATGGTCCATATCTTCACTATCTACAAGGCAACATCATATATTTAAATTACTTTCAAAAAGTAAAAAAAAAAAAAAAAATAACAAACGGAAAACAAAAATCACTGACATCTCATACGAGAAATGGACTACAGCTTCTGAACAATAGAACCATTAGAACTGCACAAAGTAAAGCATTAACATTCCATCAAAAATCAGGTTACTACGGTACCTAGGTTTAAAAAAATAAATATAATAACAAAATATACAAATTATATTATACCTTCCTAACGGAATTAAGAATTGCCCAAAAAAAGTGAAACATGTCGGTGTGAACAGTTTGTATTTTGCTATTATTTTTTAAATCTTCCTGATGGAACATAGGTTAGTAATGTGGTTTAATCTCTAGCCTTAATGCACTTGGTAACCAAGAGTGTAGGGTTCGATTCTCATACATTAGGAGTGTAACCAGATTTACAAAGAAGAACTAATGTAACCAGAAGTACAACAGTTATGTATAATAGTTTTTAAGAATCTTTAGTCTTACCCTGAAGAAGAGAAAATAACTATTCTCGAAATATTGGAATAAACTAAGATTTTTTAAAAACTCCAAAATACAACAACAGCATACATACATACATATATATATATATATATATATATATATATATATATATCTGTAAATATCTAAAATATTTGTTCTCGATTTATTCTGAAACGGATTGACTAATTTCCTTCAAAAAATAAATTAAATTAGAAAAATATCAGCAACACTTCGTAGCATAAAATGGATTTAAAAAATAATACTAGTGAAATATATCTTTTCGATTTTTTTCAAATTTTAGAAAACCCTTGAACAGATTTCCATAACGTTAATATTGAAAAGATATTCTTGTTTACTAATTTTTATAACTAATTCCTTTTTACGTTAGGTAAATTTATTTTCTTAAGAAATACGGCAAAAATAGAAGAGTTCATCAGCTCTAAGAAAGAATGATGGGAAAGCGATTTTTATTTATAGCTTACATAAAAATAAGAGCTATATATAGTCATCTTGAAATATTAACATATTTATAACAAAAGGTTAATTAATTAGCTGTTAAATCAGCTGCGAGTAACACTTGCGGTTCACTTAGTAAATATTTTTGGAAGAATATAACGTGTTTTCAGCTATAAATAAATCGAACCCTCTTATTAATAGGATATTGAGCGTCAATAAATGCTACTGTTTTCGTTATATCTTTATCTGCTAATGATGCAATCTTCAAAAAGAGAGGGAATAATAATTTAATTAGTTAATTGCTGAGAGATGAGGGAAAAAAGAATTTAGAGTTAGGGTAAAAATAATTCCAGATTACATCAGCCGTGGTACTATTTACTTGACGAGTGTTGTGGCATTGTTGGAGTAGTGCGATTGTATGAGGTTAGATCTACTGACTAGTCCCGTCTAGTTAATTTTGAACCAGAAACAGCAGCGTACGAGCTGACGGGTATTCTTCAAGTGAGAGTTAAAGGTATGAATGCAAGATTTTTAGACCATAATGTAGGCAGAATGAATTAGGACACTTGAGAAGGAAGAAATGAGTACCGGTAACTAAACCGTTTATTTAACACGAGATGAAAGCTGAGGTGCCGCTGTGTGATCCGAAGGGTTCTCACTAGAAGAATGCGAAGACACAGCTGGTTAGCCATGAGTTTTGTAGACAGCTCAAAGAAAAATGCCAAGAAGTTTGGCGTTCTGGCTGGTCAGAGTTGAATAAACCCACCTATGATTGCTGAAGAGGTGGGGATTCTCTTGCAAAAAGATGCAGATACCAATCGAAGTCTATTATTTGCTTAAGTCCGGAGCACTCGAATGGGAAATCAAATGCCCCCTCTCTGCATCTCCCGTATAAACATCACCCAGTTTATCTACGGGTTTGTATTGCGACCGAAGGTAGTCATTCTCAAATGAGTAGTGGAGGTTCAATCCAAGACTAATTATTGGCCATATAACTGTTAATACAATCAGTGGGGTCGGAGCAAGCTGGTAATTTACGTGGAACCGAACCCTTATTTATTCAGCAGCTGCTGAAGGAGAACTATGAAGACATCAGCTGGCCCAATATGGATATGCTGCATATTCCAGAGTCCCATATAGTCTAACTTCCCTGTCCTGCGGTAATTGGCTTTAACCATAGAAATGGCTCCTTCTCAATGAATTCCAATTAGATGGTTATATTGGACAGCAAATAATGCACTCCCTCCAAAATTAATAGGAAATAAACAAAGATGTTGTCTTGGCGCTAAGTATTGAATGAACCTACCGGTTTCCGCAGATAACCAATGGTATAAATAATTGAACTCCTTGAATTCCGATAATTGTTCACAGATCCTGTGTTCCTTGAACTGTGCTACACATATGTTTGTAAATAAACTGAATCACAGAATATCTGTGACTTTGCAATTGGAATTAGCTCTTAAATTATTTTTTAAAGAAGTTGTATATCAGATAATGAAAGTATAGAATCAAAGTACGTCGATTTTTTAAATGTTACTACGCTCATAACTTAACTCTCATGTTAGCCTTATTTTATCCTGAATGGTTTTCTTTTAGAATGCTATCATTTTAATTAAATCCTGTAATTCTAAATTTTTAGTTACCGTTATCGTGTATATTTTCGTTTTAGGGATAGTGATTTTTTTTTTAAATTGCTAATTTTCTTAGGTTAATTTAAGTTACGAATTTACGCACATATTTGCATGGAAGGGGAGGTTAGTTCTTATTGCCGTAAATAATGATTCTAACTTTATGTGAAAAATATTATAAATAATTAATTGTAGCACGTGAACTCCTTAATTAATTCTCATTGATTATAAGAACTGTTGGCATGCCTTAAAATGAAAGAAGGATTTCTCTTATAATGAGGCTGGACAAATTAAGTTATTACTTTTTTAAAGTTTATGTATGTTAGTCTATCCCCGATATCCGAAATGAATTCTTTTAGCCCGAAATACAGTCTTCACATTTAATGGCTCCTTTAGAATATACAAAGATATATTATCGCGCCTGTGAATATCTAAACAAAAAAAAAATCCTCCCTTCTAATGTGCAATATTAATGAAATCAGCAGAACATTTATACGTCATATTGAATAAAGACTCGGCGACAAGGCCGATGGCCGTTTTAATCCTTCCAAATGGCAAAGTGTGACAGAGACACAAATAAACTAAAATATATAGAAAGAGATTTACAGTTGAGAACGCATGTTCCTCCCGACGGACATAAAACTTATTCATGAAGACATTTACATCTAAAATTATAGCTCGATAATATTAAAATAAGAGAGCTCAACGCATAAATAAAAATAGTATGAAAAAAATATGGAAAGGGAAATAAATAAAAAAAAAGAGAGAGAAAAACAGAGGGTAAAGAACTTAGCAAACGATGGCTGTTGGACTGTTCACATCTTAATGTTCTGGCCGGACCATAAAGAGGCGCTTCGAAATCTTGATAACTCGCTTTGTATTCGGAGATATATTTATGGACTCGTGGATACGGGCCCCTCGGGGGAGTCTGTCACTAATAATTAGCCCTAATAAATAATTTACTAATTGGAAAATTATATTAATAATAGGCGGAATGATTGGTGCTGGGGGCCCAGGTATAATAAACGATCCCCTGCCTCTTCGGCCATCTGATTCCTCTGGTCACGTCCGAGAGTCGATCTTCATTAGACTCACGGCACACATGACTTCTCAAATGCTGCATTAATTGATTTATGACTAATAATGTCGTTATTGTATATATATATATATATATATATATATATATATATATATATATATATATAGAGAGAGAGAGAGAGAGAGAGAGATGAAAAGGATGGAGCAGATTTTCCGAATGGAAAAGCAACCCGGTGATTCTGCTGCTACGGCTGATTGGGACGGCTATATACAGGTTACTAACCTTTTCTAACCACAAGAGGACTTGGGGTTTTATTTGGATGCTTGAGAAACATAGTTGTTGTAGTCGAAATACTACTTATTCAAAAATAAATGCTTTGAATTGGACATTACAGAAAAATCAGTGAACCACGTAGAGTAACATCATTTCTTACTGTACATACTAGTTTTAACATTTAAACTAAACGAGAACATGTTATTATAATCTTTAATTTTGGGTGTGTCTGTACGTATGTTGTTTTTAAGAACTTACAGACTTAGTTTTCTAATACCAAACACTATTTTCCAATGCCTTCAAATATTTTCTAACATGAGCCCTTCAACTCCTGCCACTCCTCTAAAAGTTTTCTCAATCCTTACAAAAACATCTCATTTTAGCGTTTTATGCCATAGTTGTTTGAGAGACAGTAAACATGTGTTTTACTCAAAGTTTTCCTGAATTTACCAGATCCTTTACAACAAAGAAATCCGCGAATAGTACTTTTAGATTTATGTGGTTGTATGCAGTATAGGTTGTAAGCAAGCTCAAAAAGAAATGAATCTGCGTTCCTATATGTCAGACCACAAAAGTGATGTTTGATGTTGTTGTGATTTTCAACAAGTTCTATACAATGATCCAGTGTCTAGAAGTGGAAATAATATGATATGCCATATAACACCTATACCAATATACCAAAACCAACAGTATGTTTCTTTGGGAGGGGACTTCGCGAGTAACAACATAATGTAATATATATAAAGATTTATGTATGCCCTGCTACACGTTGAAACATGTTATTGAAGTTGTACTGATAAAATCTCACTTTTTGAAATAACAGCAGCAAAGTCATTCTATTTATTTCTGAGCAAAGGCTCGCCGACTTCTCTTTCCGGCCGTGGAGGGAAGAAAGTAAGAAATTTATTGTTAAAAGAGCAAAGAGTATTATTCATGAGGGAAATTTTCTGAAGGGATGGCTGTGAGCTGGTTGGGGGAGCAGGGGGGGGGGGGCGCCCGGTATAAAAATATCGTCCCGAATAAAGGGGAGTATACATTTTAGTGGGTCATAAAAAGCTGTCACAGTGAAAAGTTGGAGTTTACAGCCTTTTGCTAAAAGTTGGCTGCTCGGGAGTGAGGGAGGCAAGGGGATTACACTTATAATCCCTGACTAATACCTCTCCCTTACCTCTGCCCCAATCCGATATCCTAGTCCGATACAGCTGTCATCCAGCAGAAAGAAATCACTTTATACATATTTTATTATTTTTGTATATAAATGGAAAAAAAGGATAAGTCGATGAAATAAAGGATCAATGCTGCTGGTAAACACATGATCAGTGTCATTGTGACCTCAGGCTGTTGAGGTCATTTCCATCAAAAAATTAATCAAAAAGTCTTTAATCACATTAAATGAGTTTCAAAATAACGAGAACATTGGAGCAATTTAGTAAACAAATCTATAACAACACCTAAGTAGAGAGAGTTTCTATACATAAAAGAAACAAATACTTCCACTTTACTTCTACCACCGCTAATAAAGGCCATCTACTGGTTGTCACTCTTTCTTATGTAGTGTAATCTATGAATTTTGTTTAAAGAATTCTTCTCTAAATAAATTCCTGCAACCGACACGGGAATAGAATCAATAAATTTAATTTTATCAAATACATTTAGTCCTACGCGTTGTCTAACAAGGATAGCCTGAAACCAGTACAAATGTAAGTATACGACTTCATGGTTCCACAAAAATACTGATGATCTTTGCGTAGTAAGAGCTTGTCATATGGAAATTCCTATGAAGGAACTTATACCGTAAGTGAGATATACATACTATTTTTAAGAGAAACATAGATGAAGATAATAAATTGACAGAATTGCAGATTTTTAAGTAAATTTTTTTTTTTTTTTTTTTTTTTTGAGTTGTATTAGTGATATGTTGAGGAAGGAGTTGTAAAAGTTCGTTCTTAAACATCTTTGAGTTCCTTATTTGTACGGGTATGCACATTGATCTTGGTCTGTTCTGTCTCAAATGGCTGCAGTTTTTACTTTGGAATTTTAGCTTTGAATAAAAACTAAAATATTTCATAATTCATAACAGCCTCCTGTGGTCAGAAAGTTTGAATTCATAAGGGGAGGAAGAAAAGACCACCAGCTCGTCACATTTAGCAAACTGAAAGTTATTATTACGGCATTGAAGAGAACTACATTAGGGTAGATAATTTTGGAAGAGGAATTAACAGCTTGTCAAATGTGCGTCGTCGTTGGTAGCGTGTAGTCGGCTGCCACCTGTTCGCGGATCCCTCACCATTTGAACGTTTTGTTCAGGCTGTCTGTTACCCCTAATTCTGCCAGACTATCAAGACGAATTTCCGGAAGACTGCAACACAGGAAGCCGTAAATACTCTAGAGGAGGGTTTAGACAGTAGGAGGAGGGTAAGGACTTTATCGCATCCTCCCCCGAGAAGCGGAGAGCGCCTCAGGGTCCACCGACCGCAGGACTCAAAGCCAAACAGACAACTCGGGGCTAGTAGCTACTTATTTACTCAGCCACCCCTACGCCCTCTACTTTACTTCTACGGCCTGCTTACCAACCTCATATGTTGTATCTCAAACTCAGACTACGCGGTTCTCCTAATAGCTTGCATCATTCTCTATTTATTTGAGAACCGTCGGGGATCCAAAGCTACGATGCTATCGCGTAAGCGAAGCGGCTTTCAGATACAATAGACATCCTCATGCGTATACATACGTTAAGTGCAAATCGGATCTAGCTACCTTCCCGAAATGTCATACAGATGAAGTTCTAGACGGCACCATTTTTAGGTGCCACCTGCTGGGTGGTGAAGGAAGTAATTCAAAGTTAAGAATCGATGAAAAATGCCTCGTTCCTTCATGGGATTTATTAAACGTTTCCCATTCAGAATACTTGCTCCATTATCAGTGGAGTGTCTGTTTTCACAGACATCTTGTATGAACCAAGGATATTTGTGATTTCTAGAGGGGCTGTCCACATCCCAAAATCAATTCACTGTTCCATGCACAAAGCTGAAGATAACGTTACATCGTGAAATAAAAGCTGGTAACGAAAATCAAAAGGCCTGAGGTTTACTTAGGGGAAAAACTAAAAAAATAAATAGATAACATAGAAACTTATTTATTTTTAATGTTTTATTATAATTTATTTTTAATCTTTTTCTCCAAATCCCGTGTATTTTCCCCTCATGTATTCTCTATGTTGAGAGACAGGTTTATATATGGGTAGTATGAACACAACCTTTAGATTTAGATGTTTTAGCAGATCTCCCTTAGGGGAAGTCAGTTATTGACGTTGTACTCATGATGATATTTTCGAATCATTTCTTCAAATGTCCAATGATTCTACACAGGAGATAACGAAATTGAGGTCTGTTCAAAAATGTGTTTATATATATGTCTGTTGCAATTTTTGTCTGATCATAACCAAACTTAATATTTAAACGTTTTTATCTTTGACACTTCATTTGATTATATATTTCAGCATCACATTTTACAAAAATTGTAAATTGTATTTTTTTTTTTTTTTTTTTGGAAGGAGCTACTATTATATGCAGACTGTTCTTTTTAATGAGGAAATATTTATTCATGTTTCTTATTGCGTATTTTGTTTTCAAGAATTTATATGAAGTATTGGTCCTAAAATAATGGCAATTAATTTGAAGGCCACGAAAATAGTTGAACGAAGTATGTAAAGACAAGGATCTAAAGATAATAAGATATATTTATTTGTTTTCTACTTCTCGCTTTGGTCGCCTTAAAAATCATGAAGTTTGCTTGAAAATGTCTGTTTCTTGAGCTGAACTACTCAGTCTATCACAGTATTCTTACATAGAATAATAATAATTCTGGATCCAAAGTGAATTTTGTTATAACCGATAAAGACATGTCAAAGAGATATAAACGTAGATAAATATTATACAAGGCAGAATTGAAATTTATTGAACGGAGAAATATAACTATGTATGTGGTGTCAGCAAATCTGCTTTTAGATGCTGCCATAAAACAGAGAGAGACTGGTCGTGACTTGTTAATTGGTTATATAATTAATGCAATGGGAGATATATAGGGTAAGATATGGAGAGTGCGTGTTATACGAAATATGCGTGGGTGCTAACATACTGGGAATGAGTTATCTGAGTGCTAACATTCCGCGATATGACGTCTCCATGAGGGGGGAGGCTTTGGCACGATCGGAAGGCACTCGATGGGAGGCATGCGAACCCGACACATGCTCTGATAACACGTCCTGTACCTAGCACCGGCCAATTAGCACCAAAAAGATAGTTGCCAAATTATTGGCCTATTCATCATCCTGATATAAATCCAACGCCTTGTAGTCACAACCATATTGTGTTCTTTTCGAAGCTCCTGTTTCCATATTACTATACCGAACCAAATCCATAAGATGTATGATGTCTTCTAGAAAGGATTTTTCCACATTCATCCCCTAAATCTAACGGCCTTCTAATATATTTGTTATGAAATCGTTGTGCCTTATAATAAACCCAAGAAGTTTCGCCCTCAGTTTTTCCATGACCTTGATAACACTTTTACTTTCATTTGCCTCTTTTAGAACTTCTACTTTGGATTTTATTTGAAACCAACCTGTTCTGGTGATTCTGAACCAAATACAAATTTCCGTTGCTTCCAATTATTATTTTCCCTTTTGTGGAAAGTCTAAATTTTTTCTTCAATTTAAGAACTTAACAATCATTTTTTTTTTCTATTATCACAGAGGCATACAACCTCTATGAGGTTAGATATCCATTTTTGACAATTCTTTAGGAGCAGGAAATTCGCACGTTGCCTTGACGAAATTATTTTTTGACCACAGTCAACAATCACCTCTGACCCATAAAAATACATTTTGATGAGAGCTCGATTTGATGGCTTGACTTTTCAATACCCAAAATGGAGGGTGCAACTTTTGCTGTTTAAATATATTCGATAATTTTAAAAATTTACCTCAGCTTTTTCATTATGACCTCCCCAAAAAATGTCTTTAATAATCGCATTTCTAAGAAATATTAATTAGGGAAGAAATATGTCAAATTTAGGTAAGAATTAGTGGGTGATCAGCTGAGCCTGTGCCTTCAGAATTCATAATTCACAGCTTCATAATACTTAACTATCAAATTTAATAATTATTATAAAAACATTGTTAATAATAGTTTATTAAAATGTTATATAAAATTCTTATGTGACTGTTATTATTATTTTTTTAAATACATTATATCTCTAGTTTATACTACTATGACCATATGCTCCCATATTTTTCAAGTTTGTGTGGGATTAATAATATTATTTTGCTTCGTATTCTCCTTTAATGTGAACACTTGCCATTAAACTACGGAGAATATTATTTTGTAAGTTCTTAGCCAAAGAAATTCTCATGTACGTCTAGGAATTCGGCAAATGACTTAGAACTATTTAAGAAAGAGAATTAACTCCGTGAATTAAGAACATAGCAAAAGATCAATAGAATTTATGTTAAATATTTGCAGGGACTAGAAAGTGTACCTATTTTGAAAAATGTTTATATCTAAAACGAAAGACACTAGTAAAAAATTAAAAAAAAACTTAATGAGGAGTATCTGTTGAGACCGAGTGAGTACTTGTGTATTTGAAGGTAAAAAAAACTAAGCGGAATAAGCAATTGTTCATAATTTTCAGAAACCATACTCCGGAAGGCCTTTGAGGTCAAGCGTCATTGAAACTGACTGGTTGGTTAGAATCGCTTAGTTCAAGACCATTATTACCTTAATCCGAGAATTAAATAAAAAAAAAGGTGTCATTTATAGTCCTCGGGTGAAGGATTTTATTTAAATAGTTGGACACTGTGAATCCCTGAGCTCCTGGGTGAATCTTAATTTCCGTTTGTTTTTTTTACCGTTTGTAAGTCGTGATTTAATGGTGTTCATTTTCTAATGTAGAGCTGATATTTTTTATATTATTAAAATCTATTAAAAATGAGATTTTCATACGTGGTATTATATACCATTCATGATTCAGCAACGACGAGAGCCTTTGTAGGTAGCTCCTTTTATTTTTTTAAGTTAAAAATAATGAAGAGATTATTTCTTTAAAATTGTCGATTAAAGACCTTCCTTTTTTTCACCCCCTTCCTTTGCTTTTGTAATAAATAGAAGGCTTTAATAGTCGTTTCAGACACTTACTGCGCCAGCTTCATTATCTGCTATTAAATTAACATTAAGATTCCTGTATGCTCTTTCAAAAAAAAAATAAAAAAATGCCTTAATGTCAGAATGGGAAGAGAGAGAGGGAATGTATAGGGACAAGGGGTTTAGAGAAGGAAGGGGAGATATAAACATTTATAACTGTCCAACTCGGTCAAAAGAAGACCTAGCTCGGGGGTCATTATTGTTAAGGTTGGTCTCTCACTAATAATACGCCACATACACAAGGTTGAGGGGGGGGGGCTTTTTCAAATGGACGCTAAAAGGTGGGGGTTGGAAATGATTTCTATACGCGCTTCATTTTATTACGAGCGATGCGATTATGGTCCTTTATTTATTTATTTTTTTTTTGTATTTATTATAATCCCCGGACCCCCGGCGAAAGGCATTAACTCGACGCACAATGAGCCAGGCTCATTGAGATAGCCAAGGACGCACGGGGAGACTACGGCCGACAAATAGTTCGGTATTTGTAACGCGGCTACGCTAATGCCATATTTAATGTCTGCTGCGTCTCGCTCTCTGCGCACAGACAATCATCCCACACACAGCCAATGCACGCACTTACACTTACACTACTCTCTCACTTACTAGTTCACTCTCTCTTCAGAGCCTCTAAAAGTCTGCAAGGGACTGTGTAATCTAAGCAGATATCCAATTTGATTTGATTACCGCGCACATACCGTCTTCATACATTCGATTTTCTATTTATCACTTAATAAAATCCCTATGGAACGCGAACCTTAAGCACAACTGCATATTTAGCGGTAATGAATGATTAAACAAATAAAATCCCTGCATAATTAGCAATCATTTTTAGTAAATATATTTTAGTTACTAATCATGGTCCTTAAACTATTGCCTATAACCCGGAAACATGTAAATGAAACATGCCTCTGCAAAGATTATAGTACGTGTATTGACGACTAGTAGAAAGTTGAAGGAAATTTTTGTCATGTGACCAAACCTAATAGCCACTATTTCTAAAGAAAGTGTAATAAAAACCGCGCATAATCTATTTTACGGCTGAAAAAAATAAGTTCAAGTTCCTGTCATTTAAGATTTAATGAATTTTTCGTGTCATTTTCGAGACATCTTCAATTTATCGTTATTGTCTCTTCTTAACCCCCGACCATTTCCCAAGGAGTCCAATTGAACCATTAACAAATTAGACCTTTCTTTCCTACTAAAATTGAAATATGAAATTTGGATTTAATATCACAAAACCTGTGGCCATTAGAGAACAAACAGACACAAAAATATATATCAAATTGATCTTTTTATAGACACTCGTTTAATACGATTTGTAATGACAAAATTATAAAAGAAATCGTAGGTAATCCCTGCAAATACTTTTTATTAAAAAAACTTGCTAATGCAAGTAACTAATTTAATATTAGAATTTGACAAAAACGTTTTTTAGAAGCACTATTGTAGGAAAAACTTCAACAAGGTTATTTATCGAATACTTTCCAAGTAGAACATAATAACGGACCTTTTAGCCATAATGTGTTTCTTTCGAGACAAACTTTCTCTTTAGTTATAAATTAAACGTTTAAATATCGACTTTGGTTAAGGCCTAAAATAGAGATTTATCAGATTGATTGTATATTTGAACGGACCGTATTTTTGTTTCCTTTTTAGAAGCGATGCACAACATATTTTGGATTGCTTCATTTCGAAGGAAGGCCATGCCAGGAACGATATGAAATGCCATTTTGAAAATATGGCCGAAGCTTTTGTCGGGAAGAGATAGGATCTGAGAGCGAGCGACGTTGTGGATATTTGTGGGCGACTTGTGCAGCTACATGTGCAACTAGCCTCGAACAGGTATTCACTAGTTTCCTGCAGATGTACAACCTGGATACGACCAGTCACGAGCACGTGGTTACTCGTCATAATTTATCAATACGTTTAATACACGTTCGCTATTGCGAGTAATGCTCATTTTAGATATCTCTTTATTTATGGAGAAGAAAGTTGATTTTACATGTCTCCTTATTTTCATTTTACCCAGCTATGTCCTTTAGTCATATAGTGATACTTAAATTTCATCCATAAACTGTGGAATGAGATTTAATATTAGCAAAAGAGGGGAAAAAAATGACTAACTTTCTTACGATAAATACATTCACATGTCAGCTACTACATGGTGTATAGCTAAAATAACACTCCCTTTCCTCAAGAGGTTATAACTTTAAATCTTAAAATCATTCAAAACTCTCCTAACGATTAGATTATTTAATATTACGATTATAAATATAATTGTATATCTACAGAACACTATGAAAAAAGAACTAGATCTAAAGACAAAGGAACCTCTTCATTTCAGAAGTTTAAAAGTCTAAAGAGCCCACCATATTACTTTCCTTGTAGTCCTATTAAATAAAATTGACAAAATGTTTTGATGCATCTCTTTTTACATGATTTCATATGTCACTTGTACACTAAATGTCCGTTTCAATGTATGGAAGCGAAAAATGCTAAGAACATAAATTTTCATTTTATAATAAACAACAATAACTGCATTTGTGCTGAAATTGTTTGTATCTTAAATAGATACGGAGAAATATGCAATTTTTTTTATTTCTACACCCTCTTAATCCTCTTTCTCCCTTAGAGCATGTCAATCAGAAATTGAGGTCTACAAATGGGTTGTACAATAGTCTTAAATATGAAATTTCAACAATCTAAGGCTAGTCAGTTTTGAGTTATGCTACTAGATAACTACATACGCCGATTCACGCCGATACTTGCCAAGGTGGTTTGATAAGTTCAAAATGGATAATTACATTGAAATCTGAAAACTGAAAATTTTTGGTAACAATACTTCCTTTACTTCGGGCAAATTTGTACAAATTGGCTTTTAACGTAAAAAAAGTTGGGAAGCAATGTTTGGTCTCTCGCAATGATTTAGATTGTTCATGTTGTTGTGGTAGATTTGCAGCCTCAAATTGTGAATCGACCACTTAGGAGTCGCAAGTGCTGAGACCTGTAGTGCCACAGTAGTATTTATGCAAATTAATACTATAACTCTTTATGAAAATTCTTTTTATTTAATAAAAAAAAAATGTCTCTAGGGATTTGAGCGATCGTCGAAAGAGAAATGAACGCCTCGTAAGAAGTTTAAAAAGCGGCAAATATGGCGTTAAGGAGGATTTGATGTTATTTGTATAAAAGCGGAGGGAATAAATTGAGATAGGTATTTAGAGGTTGAGGAAAAAAAAAAAGCCATTGAAGAAGTAATCTAGAGTGAAGCTGTAGTCGGTGGGGGGGGGGAGTTAGGGGAGTGGGGGGGGATTTGGATGTAAAGCAAGTTGGGAAGGCAAGTTGGTCCTCTCACCTTCCGACTCCCAACTTGCTCGTTTGTCCCCTTCAATGAGACACCTTCCTCTACTTTTACTTACCTTCGTTTTTATTTTTTAAGGCTTTATATAAATTTCTTCTCACCCCCGCAGGTTTTTTTTATAGGCGGGAAAGAAAAGGATAGAGCGAGAGAGAGAGAGAAGGAACGTTTTGTGTTATTACTCTTTCCCAAGAAAATTATCCCTATTGTTCGAAACAATTGGATCCTTTAGTATTATGCGAGACAATTCTTCTGCGGCGCGACGAGTCATTACATTTAATATAATATATTATTATGACTGTTATAGAGAAAGAGAGAGAGAGAAGGGTCTGTGCTTAATTAGCTCTAATGATTCGGTTTTGTAATGAGACGTCTTTGTTCTGCTTGGATTGGAATCCGCTGCTTGCAACCCCTCGCCAGGTATAACCTCCCTCCACCCAGTGTCTACAATAATGATATAGCTGTAGCACTGTGATTACAATATCGTTATTTCTCGATAGTCCGCCGCAAGGCTCGAGTATAATTACTATCGATATGTTATAGTCAAATATTGCAGCTGGACTGCTGGATGGAAGGGTTGATTTTACACAAGTGTTAACGCATTAATTTTTGCACACGTCCTGAAAATAAGATTTAAAGAAAAAGGTGCACATTGGCAAATTTATAGCAAAAGATTTATGCGTTTCGAAGTGTAAGCACACTTCTCTTTCTGCTGAATCACATACGATACGCATGATCATTGCTTTCTGAATAATCACACAGTAGCCAATGTCTTTTCTTAGTCGACTTATGAAAGGCCGCAGTCTACGGAGAGATGTCCTTCTAAATATTGAGACAATGTCTGGAATCCTGGCCTGTCAATGTCTGGAAGGCGTTGACCTTAATCTCACATGGCACACCTTGAGTAGCGAGTTCGATTTTCGCCTGGGCAATAGGAATTTATTTAGTGACGGAATTCATTAAATAAAATCCTTAGTCCTTAGGAAAGGGTGGTAACCAGTAGATACCCCGTTCCAATTAGCCATAGTTGCAAAAAGTGGACGCTAAGAAATAATTTAAATTTTATTGTTGATCGGTCTTATATAGGAGATGTGTCCTAGTTACCCGCACTCTTCCACTGCTAATTTATTTGGAAAGTATTGTTTCCTTTTCACAGCCTTTCAACTGTAACCTCTGAATACAACAAAAATTCCAGAAAACAAGTTTCCAACAAGTCCCTCAAATGAAATTGTAGTTTTATATTCCACATCATCCTACTTCATATCTTACTGCCTATCTGTACATACTTTAGGGTAATTGTTTCTCAAAAGATTCAGTGTGGGGTGGAATCCTCCCTTCGAAAGCTTTTCTTCTATGGCTAAGAGGTTTCCGTGAAAATGTATAAACACTGTTCACGAAGATCTTCAAGGCATAGACAATAGATGGAACAAATACAGCTAGTTGCCTATCAGTTTGTCCTTTGGGATTTAGTTGAACAATTCAGAAACTGCAGATGTGCAGCTGCTGAAGGATACCTATTTTATGAGCTGCACAAATAAATTAAATTATAAAAATATAATTAATATATATAAATAATTCTTGTCCCTGTATATATTACTTATTAAATCAGAGAATTATATTATAGATGACTAATTATGTATCTCGGGAAAACATTGGTATCGAAGTTAATTTTTGAAGTATATATTTCAAAATTACTATGTATTTAGAAAATAAGAATTTTCCTGATGTTGATATTATTTTTAGCAATTTACGTGCCTCGGTGGTTCCAGAGGGATACATTTAGGAATTTTTATTGAAAATTTCTTTTCGTACAATATTTGAGCAGGTTTTTACTTTTTTACCAGTTTTCATTTCTTTGAAAAGCAATTCCAGCATTCAAATAAATTTGTCCAATGCCAAACCATTTCTGTTTTAATCAGACTATACCAAACTTATCGAGGTCAATATTGAACTTTCAAAATCCGCAAATAACGTCACGGTTATGATCCATTATTATTGCTAATATTTTAATGTTTTCCCTCATTATCGTTACATTTTTAATTGAATGATACGATATTTCCTTCCCATTAATATGAAATAAATAATGAATATTTAATATAAGGAAAAAATAAGGACAAACTTAGCCGTCCCTAAATGATAGTCCCTCTTCCAATTGTAATATTACTTTCAAGTGAAACTAAGAACAACTAAACTTCATAAAAAATGGATGCTATGAAAATACAGGGTTCAATATATTTTCTATTAATATTACATGAAGCCGTCAATAACTTTCATATTTGCTATTCTTCTAAACAAAACTTAGTCATCTTACTTATTTATTTGTTATTTATTCTGCCACTTGCCTCTACCCCCAATTATCGATTCTTACATACATTTATTATTTGAAGGAGGGAGGTGGGTTGAACATTATATTGAGAGGGATCTTTCAAAAGTAGGAAAAAATTATTAATTATAAACCAGAATGCTCTTTTCAGTGATTTTGGAAACATTTCGGCAGAAGAAGAACACAAGAATCGTGAGTTTTTAACACAGTAGGAAAACTTGTTAGCAGTCAATTATCATAGCGATAGATAATTTTTGCTGAATTTCGTTCCCAAAAGTAATGTATATAAGTAAAATTGTATCAGGATGGGACTAAGAGTTTAATTAGTGGGCACAAATGTTTCATAGTAATGTAATGTAATGGAACAAAATACAAATGTTAAATATAACTCATAAAATTATTAATAATAACAGCTCCTTACAGTAATAATCTTTAATATCATGGTAAAGTTTTACTAAATTGTTTAGCTCTTATGGTACCGTTCTTTATATCGTTTCTGGACTAATTGGCCACCTTTTCCCAATTTAACTACGTTTCGAAACCACTCTTTTTCTGTAATTGATAAACTAGGTGTATTCATGTTTTTTAGTGTAATTTTCGAATGGGCAAACGTTTGTCCCATCCGGTTTAATTTTGTTTAAGTAAGGTATGGTTGAACTATATCGCGTCAGTAGTTGGGTAAGATGAAGTGTTGTTAGGTTACTCGGGATTTGGGCTGGTTGGTGGAGGTCCATTGTCAACGAAAGGATAATAAGGTCAAAAATGGAGACTCACCGGAGATGTCGGCTCAATAGGGACCAGCTCTAGAGCACTGAAGATGGGACGGTTCGCCCCGAAAGTACTCTGCTTTTAATAAATAATGCATTAAGAGTGGAGGTATTTTTGGCCTTCTTATTCTTCCGTTGTTGTTGGGTTAGTATTTTCTTTTACACTATTCTTGCTCAGTCATTAGTAACGGAGAAATAAGTAATGTAACATGAGGGGAACTCTCATTAAATACTCAGCTCCAAAGATTTCGAGAGGAAGTAACTTCAATTTTTGATCATCGCCAAGTTATGTTATTCGAGGCTTATGTCGAACATTAATTTGGTAGTGTGTGTGTGTGTGGGGGGGGAGGGGGTGTTGCAAAGATTAAAATATGTGTAGATCATCGATTATGTAAAGAGAGAGAGAGGTTGCCGTATATTCTCTCATTGAGAGCACTCTGAAGGCAGGAAATATGAAGCTCAAGAGCTGTGCAAATAGTGCCAAAGACTCTATTTCAATATTCTAAAGGGCTTGAGCAAAGAAATGCTCATAGCGAGTGCCACTTTTATCTACAATAAAACCATTGTAATATGAGTCAGCGTGAGCGCTTTTCGAGTGGCCTGCCCCCATAAAGGCGCACATGTGCACTCAGATGCATTCCCAACATGCACCGTCAAAAGCTGATTCTCTCTCTGCAAATAAAGCCGTCGGATAGCTTTATTAATTAGCTGCCGGCTGTTTGAAAAAAAAAAAAAAATACAAATTAAACAGGAGGTCTTAATGAGCAATGATGTCATTCCTTCAATTCATTTTAATTTATTTCAATTGCTTATAATAACTAAGCTGGTATATACCCCAAATTAATATGTTCTTGAACAAATTAAAACATAGATATTGAGGCGTGTTTTATGGTCGTGTTATTCATATCCGTTTTCAGTAATTAAATTAAGACGTGCCGACATAGAAGCCTGCTTTTGGCTGTGTTTCATCGTATTAATTAATATTCTTACAACATCCTAAAAATGGAGCTATTTTAGTGAGCGTGTAGACCTAACAAAGGATGTGCTTAATTAACGGAGTAATATTTAGAATATCTCAATATATTCAAATAATTTGCATTTACTGGCATTTAGAACAAAATTCACTTTCTTTATCAAGCCATAAATTATAAAATTTGTAGTTAAACCTACTAGGGTTAATTTGAAAATTACAAAAATTCTTTATTTAGTATTTTTATCATTTATTTTGATTTTTAACTAATGGAATTCTATTAATTAAAGATTTATTAACGTCCACTTTTTGCAACTAAGCCTAATTGGGGCTTCTACAGATCATTACCCTTTTCTAGCCAGGGTGGAACTAAGGGTTTTATTTAATGAATTCCGTGTCACTAAAAAAAAATTCCTTTGCCCAAGCGGGAATCGAAATCGCCAATATAGTGAGGGCAACGCTTTAACTCACTGAAGAAGCTCCTGGTTCTTTGTTTCTTTGATTCTATTTCGAACCAAGACTAAAGTTCTATCAAATGAGTTTTATTTGTCACTATTTTTGGTTTCATTTCCGAAGTAAAAAACAAAGATAAAATGATTCGAGTTACAGTTAGAGTTACCGAAAAGAGGTTTTTTTTTTCATCTGGGAATGTTCTCAACTTAGCATTAAAAGGTTGACTGAAATTCATCTGAAGCCTGAAAGATTCACAACAATACTTCATCTTATAAAGAGGACTTTAAGAATTTTCGTTGAATTATTTAAACTAAATTATCAATATACGATCGTTATTTAATTATCTTAAGAGATTATTAATTTATTTAATTTAGGTTTGCTAGACCCAACATAATTACTATTATAAAAAAATATTTTTTTGTAAATTATTAATTTCTTATTCCTGGGTAATGGTTAGAATCATCTTTAAGAATGTTAAAAATTCAATTATGATTATCTTATTAAAATTATCTTTCAAATTGTATTTGAAATTCATTGAATTTAAAATTGGCGAGGTTTACAATCATTCTCCTTGAATTAGGAAATTCAGTGAAAAATAGAATAGGGGGAGGAGAACAATTTACAAAGAGATGAACAATTTGGACTTATTTATTCTTTCTGAGTTGTTTTTCCCGAGATACAGATGACTTGTGACGAGGAAAGAGCTGAAAAAAAATATGCCAAGTTGTTTTTCATCTTTCCCAGAAGAATAAACGTATAAGTCTCCTTCAAGAAAATACATTCGAACGATAAGGGAATTTATCATGATATCTCCCGACGGAATCAGAAATTCACAAAGGTCTTATTTATGACGACGAAACGATTACATTTAATACAAAGACACGCATGAAACAAGCCACGGGACCTTGTTCGTTTCCAGGCCGGGAGAGCTAAATTATTTTATACCGTTGGGGGGGGGGGGGTTGTGGATTTATGCGAACGCAATGAGGATTGTATAAATCATCATGCGCTCATTGAGGGAGCAGAAGCCCGGGGAGATATGATCTCTCGGATAAAGCAAACCTTACCTCGATGTTGCCATATTCCTTTTACACAATCCAATGGAACATTGTCAGCAAGGATATATCACATTTTTCGCCCTAGGTTTTATTAATTTATTACTGATTTTTGGAAGATACTTTCTTGAGAAGAACTTAGTAGCGTCGACAATGTACCAAATCCGAATACAAAACGTGACTGACGCCTGAACTTCCCAAAAAATGGGGAAAATCAGCAAGCAATTGAATGTGAATATTTAAAAAAAATTATATATAAAAGACTACGAAATGAAACCTAAGTATATCATTGGGAATGGATAAAGGGATTGTCATTTTCCGTATTCCTTCAACTACTTCGTAAAGTATCTTCCGTATGAACCAAATAGTTCCAACTTGAAGGCGTAGCCTTTAGTTGTACATAATGTACTCAAATTCGAAAATGGTAAAAATTATACAAATTAAAAAAAAAAAAGATGACCCTCGTCTGTTACGATGGTGAATGATTTCCTGTTGAGTATTCAAATCTTACGACGTAACTAGCTTTGAGTTGAAAAGTACTTGATCTAGAAATCGAGGAGATTGGGTGGCCGAGCTTTTTATGGAAAAGTGGTTGCTGGTTGAGCATTCAGAGAAACAAGTCGAGATCGATTGACCGAACTTTATATAGATAAGTTGTTCTGGGTTGAGCATTCAGCCGAAACCTTTGGAGATAGATTGACCTACCTTCACATTGACAAGTTGTCTTCGGTTGACCATTCACTAGAAGCCTTACGAGATAGGTTGACCAAAATTTATGTGGATAAATTGTTCTTGTTGACCATTCTTCAGGAAATTCACGAGATTCACTGACCAAACTTTAAGTTGTTCACGGTTGAGCATTCAGCCGAAACCTTAGTAGATAGGTTGACGCAACATTAAATGGAGTACCACTGTTGGCAGAACTATAACACATTTCTACATAAGCAGTCTTTATTATTAATATTTAAATTCTGCTAAGAAAATAACATTATGTATACACGTTTAAATTATTACGCCTATATTATAATTGCCGGTAATTAACAAACTGCAAGTTGACTACATCTTTCTATGAATGTTCAGCAATATTTTTTAAATGCCTATAACTCAAGATTTCAGATTGTTTATGATTGAAAATTACTAATTGTAGAAATGAAAGCACAATTTGAAATTAAAAAGTACCACATTAAACATTGCTATAAATGATTGTTAAAAACGAACTAACGTCAAAATTAATTAGTGCGATTTCGTCTATTTTTATTTCTTAACTTACTTTGGGGTTGGGCAAAGTTGTTGACATTTTAATACCAGTAATCCAATAATTATGGTTGCTAAAACACTTGACGGGATTAGAACTCTGAAAATGTCATCAACTCGTGATTTTTACAGATTACTGTAACAAATTCCGAGGAAAACTTTTAACCGAATTTAATACATTGCTTGCTAGATAATATTAATAATAATAAAAATCATTTAAACAATGGAAGTGAATATATTTGAAGTATCTATATTGGAGAGTGTAATGAACGTGTGTCCACTGCATGATATATGGGCACTGAGGAGTCGAATTGCTGTAAATCATCGTATAATATGGTATAATATTAATTACTCGCTATCAATATCACAATTACTGGATAGCAATATCAAAATCGATGAAACTCACTCAAACTAGATGCCAATTATATTCGCAGGCTCATTATCATTCACTCACAAGCCCTTAGTAACCTCGTATTTAGAGAGAGGTTTATGACACTTGCTGAACATGGTGTAATGCGTAGGAGTAGATTTAGGGGGTGAGGAGATTGCACTCACCCTCCAATAATTAAAGAATAAAATAATTATCAATAACAAATAATAATTATGGAGATAAGTTCAAATGTCATAAATAAAAATATATTCGAAAAGTGGCCTTTATTTAATTTTTATACCCAATATAAATAACACTTTCTTTTCCCGGCCCATCGCCTCCTTCCAAAATCACAACGGACACACTGAGCCAATGGTGTAATGGGTATATAATATTTCATGAAAATCGTTCAACGCGTCCAGATGAACTTATGCAATTTCAAACGGTCGATTTCAGTTTCATGACTGATTCCCTGGAATTTTGTTTTTTCCTTAGTTTTCATAGTGATGGAATTTTTTTTTATTATCCAAGGGGGATCAGTAAACATTTGTAGGGATTTTGGAAGATCTCAGTAGCTAATTTCCTAATAAGAGATATCTAATAAGTAGGCAATTGGCACAATTGAACTTTAATTTTATTCGTATCGTCTGTTAAAAAGTATTTACCACGTCCCGCAGATATAGGACATAAAAAACACGTTAAAATCATAAATTGAGATTATGTCATTGATAATAGAATGGGCTTTTGCATATATACATATATATTCTGCAATAATTACGCAAGCCAGGGCTTGACGGGGAATCGATAGTGCTCCCCCTAGTTCTAAGACATTATAAATCACACATAATTATATTATCAGTGCGAGAGAGAGGGAGTAATTGAGGAGAGAGAGAGAGAGAGAGAGAGAGAGAGAGAGAGAGAGAGAGATATTCTCCCATTGTGCTCGGGGCAATAATAATATATGGGAGTGTAAGGCTAAACATAAGGCATAAGGCAATATCTTCCGATTCCCAATGATTAGCAAGTGATTTAAGTCGATTATTCGGCGAACATTATGCCTTACAGCGGCTGGGGGGATAAGGCACAAAAGTCACATTTATTACCAAGATAAGGCAGTGGGCATATGGGGAGGCAATAAGTTAGAACAACCCCCCCCCCTCTCCGCCCTTCCCGCTCCCTACCTCATGAAACAACATCAAATTCGCCATGAACAATGCTGTAATAATTTTGAAATGTAACGTACGTACATCTCTCGAGAGTCAAACGAGCACAAAAACCTCTGTTGAGATAAGACGTTTAAGTTAACGAAGCGGATTTCTTGTGCTCAGCATTATCTTAATAATAATATTTGAGAAACTTCAGTAATTGCCGAGACTTTAGTTGGGATACTGAGCAAGTGCTGTATCCCTAGACAACACTGTAATAGCTAGCGGCAGGCAACCGTTGGTAACGTATTGAACAAGATGGACAAAAGGACAAACATTGTTTGCCGGCCACTTTTAAATTGTAGAAAAATAAAGGCAACAGGAAGGTTAGAAAGATCAAAATTAATTGTCCAGAGAGCCATCTCTGAGTAGTTGTACTATGATCTAAAAAAAAAAAAAAAAAAAGATATTTAGTTTCAAATTTATGGGTCATTTGATTAATTTTCCATACTCTGAGCAGAATCGAATCAGGCAGTATGCATTTCAGAAAAAAATCGACCTAAAGCAAGAGGAAACTGTAATTATTTCATACGCTTTCCAAAAAATAAAAACCTTATCTTACAACTCAGCATCTTATGGATTACTATTCAGAGCTATAATTATTGTATTTTAAAGGTAATAATTTCTTCACATTAAAGAATATATATAACAAGAAACGTAATAATTTTTTTTCCCCAGTAATGATATGGAAATTGCAATTTGCGAAAAATTTGTTACCATTAACTCTACCCATGTCAATCATTTTGTTAAGTATAACCAGTTTAGATTAACTATAACCGATTGAGGTAAATCAAGCAAAATAAGATACCGCTAATTTGTAGCCCAGAAGATAAAGTTATTTCCAAAACGTATTATTTTCAAAGTCTATTATTTGCTAAATTGAAATAATTGCAAATGCGCCGCCGGATTTAATGGCTTTCATAATCGTAAAGGACTACGAGGATTTTAATTATAAAGGGAAGTAACATCAATGAGAGTACACATGTCTGAAAACACCAATTTTTTATAATCTATGTTTTTAAAAGTTTTTAAGAAAACGTGGGCTGGGCCAAGGCCGATATTTTTCTGGCCTTGAGCAGCGAAAAGAAAGTTGGGAATACTAAACACACTCATCAGCTGTTATTGTTTTTATTATCTGACAAGTTTTTAAAAGTGTTAACTGTCAAGAACAGCTTGTCACGTGAGCTAAGCGATCTGCTATCATGGACATCCAGGAATTGATAAGAAATGGCACAGCCTTTGCACATTTCTCCTGCTCGTTTCGTTTAACACTGCTAGCAATGCTAAAAAGTATTTCACAACTGTTTAAAATGCACAATTGGCAACTTCATATAAATTGCAACATCGATTATACGCCTCTCAGGCTCGTCTATATGGGTCTATTTAATTAACTTATTTTTTCCTCTTCTTTTAGAAAACGTCCGTACCTATTTATTTCAGATAATCATATCCATCATAAATGAAATCGTGGGAAATCATTAATTTGCTGTTCATATACGAATATCAAAAACGTTTTTATGAATTCAGAATTAAAGGCAATACTATTCAGTCAACTATTAGAGAAAGAAGATAACTATTTTGTGTATATATTTTACATGTTGCTATTATAGTCATTTTTTCAAGAAGTTATATTTGAATATCAAAGGAATGGGATAGTTGATTTTTATAACCGATTTTATAAAAAAAAATAAAAAAAATTATGTGTTCAAATATCTGTAAATGATGGATTAGAATGAGAGGTAAACTGTAAAATCATATATGTCCTCATCATTACTGGTCGGATCAAAAATATTCTATATTTTAATAAATTAATGTTATAAAATTGTATTTTCGCCAATTTTACTTTGCTGATAATTTGTATTTTTTCTTCTTTCTTTTTTAATCTTCACTTTAGCTCACATTAATGAATTACCGTTAAAGGCGAAATAGAAAATGCTTGACGGACTCCTCCTTTTTGGATCTCATCAGAATTTATTTAGAAATGAATTATCAATGAAAATGTTAGTACCGAGAACTTTATTTTAACATTACTATTATTCTTCGGAAGAGCTACCAAGACTGAGGTTTCTCAGTTATTGGACTGTTCTTGGGTTTTCTTTCGCTGGCAGAAGTTGTTCTATTCACTGACATTTCGATAAAAATGAACCTTGTCACATTAGTAATATTATCTGGTAGATATTTAGGGTATTTTATGAATAATTATATTATTGCAAGTAACAATGCTAAGGTAAAAAATTATATATTTATTAAATGTTCCTGTGACTTTTAGTATATGGTGTGGGTGCCACTGTCAAATATCATTTGTGTATTATTTAATTTCCCTTCAGATGATTTTTTCGGAGGTAGGGCAGGTTGTGCGGTTAAGACTACCAGTGCTTGCAGAATCGCCAATGTAAAAAATAGTTACTGATTCGATATCGATCCAGGACGAATGCCATTTAACCAGTTTTCTGGGAGATAATGCTAGTGGAGTAGCAAGAGATTAGGTGGTCCCGTTAGATTTACATTGAACTCGACCCATACGAATCTTTGCGACAATGCTGCGTACATCGCTCTCTGAAAGTTATACTCAGCTCAGGGTTGGTGATTTCTACGTAAAAAGGAATCTGCAGTTGACGATCAATGATACAAGCATTCAACGCAAAAAAGAAGAAATTGATCAATATTATGCGGTGGGGAATCCCATTTTATTGGTTCGATGACGGAAGATAAGATCCATGAGGAGAGGTGACGTAGATTGGAAGAATAAAAGATGTTGATGCGAGGGTGGGGAACACGTGAGCCGGCACGAGACCTCGATAAGGGAGCTGGGCAGCGGGAAGGGATGCTGAGGGGGAGAGAGGGAGAGGGAGAGGGCAGAGGGATGACAGGGAGTCCCTATCCCAGACACTTGTTGCCTCACAGTCAGCCCAATTCCACCCCTAATCGTCTTACCAGTCCAGTCACCGCACCCCCACCCACCCCAACACACAATACCCTACAAAGCACTTCTTATTTTCTCTCCTTCATCTCTCTCTCTCTCTCTCTCTCTCTCTCTCTCTCTCTCTCTCTCTCTCTCTCTCTCTCTCTCTCTCTCTCTCTCTCTCTCTCTCTCTCTCTCTCTCTCTCTCTCTCTCTCTCTCTCTCTCTCTCTCTCTCACTCACACACACACACACACACACACACACACACACACACACACACACACACACACACGCACGCGCACACACACACACACACACACACACACACACATACATACACACACACGCACGCACGCACACACACTCACTATCTCTTTCTCTCTCTCTCTCTCTCTCTCTCTCTCTCTCTCTCTCTCTCTCTCTCTCTCTCCCCTCTCTCTCTCTCTCTCTCTCTCTCTCTCTCTCTCTCTCTCTCTCTCTCTCTCTCTCTCTCTCTCTCTCTCTCTCTCTCTCTCTCTCTGTCTCTCTCTCTATCTCTCTCTCTCTCTCTCTCTTCCTGTCTCTCTCTCTCTTCTCCTCCGTTCTCTCTCCCTCTCTCTTCACAAATATTTTTAGGTTTACTCCAGATTTGTAATCTTTCGGAAGAAAAAATAGTGCAATTGATAAGATATATTAATTAACATCCATATAGTTATTGTTTTCAAATATTAGTGATAAGCATTCAATTTATAATAAATTTAAGTTAAGCTCCCAAATGACTTATTCAGAGTTAATTGGCTCATCTATCAATTAAAATATTTATATAATACCTAATGATTTTTAATAAACCTTTATGTACAAGAAATCAGAAAAAAAAAACAAATATCTCACCCATTCTTAAATTTAAAATCCATAACTAGAGGAGACAACTCACCTGAAACAAACAAAAATAATAAGTTAGTATATTATTTATAATTGTTGAATTAAAAGGATAAGAAGGGAAATTTCTGAACAAAACTTAAAACTATCAATATAGTAACGTAGATCATCGATTTTTTTTGGAAAATTACTTAGAAGATTATAAGAGCCGCTGACATACTAAAATGGAGATGTATATTATTTCCTAGTGATAACAGCTAATAGAATTTAGAAAAGTCGTGGGTATTACAAACTAATCAGGTATAGTTAAGATTTTGTTTAAAGCTATAGCTAAAATTACAGCATACATTTTCTAAAATTTGAATAAGCTATGAAATTGAGCTACATTTCATGCTTATTTCACAAAGTAGGAAATAATCAATGTTTTCCAATTCCTCTGTCACATATTTATGTTATTGATAAGGATTTTGTTGTTACCTCGTTAACTGAGAAAAGCAGCCTACATTGCTACATGAAGCCTTATAATTTCGTCATCCATTATAATTTTTCGTAACTGTTCAATGTATTAGATATGTTACCTCCTCTACTTTTCAGTAATGCGTTGAGAAAATAATCATTTGGGTTTATTCTTATTTTGAGTGTGTTCATGTCTTCTAAATGGAAGTACATCTTGTGAGTCAGTGAAGATGTTTCGGAAAGTAGGAAGTGAAATTTCGACTTTGATTTCATTTTAAAGGAATTACGTCAAGAGTGAGAACATAAAACTCAAGAGTGAAACATTTCATTTCTGATTTCAACAAAAGAGATGTAAGCACACGCAAGGAGAAGGTTAAATAACATTTTAATAAAATGTAAATAATGTAGAAATATAAAATTCATAACATTTCTTTTAGATGGAGAAAGCGGGCGGGGAAAAAAAAAAATAAAACAAAGGAAATCCCCTTTTCTTTGTCATTCCTCGTGTTAACTGAGGGTGGGGGGGGGGCGAGTAGAGGAGGGGAAGGGAGCGAGCGAGAGGGAGGGGAGAGAGAGAACCAAGTAATATTGAAGGAGGGGAGGAAGAAGGGTTTTAAGGGGTAAAATGGAATAATATATTATAGGAAAGCCTCAGAGGAAAATGGGGCGGGAGTTTTGCATAATTTATATATAAACAAGGGAGGGTAGTTAGTCATGTATATTATAAACTAAAATTGTTGGAGCTTTCGTGGGACGCAGAGCCCTGTAGGGGTGGGGCAGAGAAGGAGGCTCTTTATTCAAATTATTAAGTTTACCATAATGTACATTAATGTCCCTTCTCTCGTCGGGGCGATCTTTCCCCTTAACTTCAGCCCGGGGGGAGGCCATATAAAAGTTCTCAATTGATGTAAAATTATACCGACGGTGTGGAGGCTCCTTGGAAAGAGTTACTACTATAAATCCAGTTTAGTGGCCGTCTCTAATGCTCCAACTACTTTCATATTGCCCCGGGTTTTATGACCGCCCCCCACCACTCCCTCTGCCTTCTGACAAAGGGTTATTGTTTTCGAGGAACATTGTAGTCCTCCCTGTCAGTCTGCTGGCTTCTTTCTATCAGGCTGTCTCTCAATATGGCAAGCTATTGGCGATCATTGGTTCTTAAATATGCCGGACTAATAAACAACATTGCTCTATACAGGTTACTGTCCATTATCTTAAATTCATAGGCATCGCTGAAAAGTCAAATTGAGTTATTGATTTTGAGTAAAACTTGCACTACTTGTCAGTTTCTCTGATTGGTCCATACCATGCCAATACACGCCCTATTTGATTCATTCCAGATTTGCACTTGGTCACATAACTTTCTGGGAATGCGATGCTACACAGATAAGGATATTCGAATTCATGAAGAGCTAACAGGACATCGGCAGGAGCAAACCGAATGGTCACAAGTACTGAAATATGAACGGCTCATGTGTTTCAAAAACTTAGAGGGCTGATTCAATGAATATCAGGTTCGGGAAATTTTGAAAGATAACCGCAAAACCAAACCTTCCAAATGTTTGCCTTTGGTTAAACAAGGCTTGAGTACGGTTAAACTTGGACAACTCATCGAGATTTGGACTTTTCGTCACTTCTGAATTAACGAATTACTTTAAGGCACCCTCAAATGACAAGTGGTAGTACTTACGCATACACATGGAATAGGATAGTGTAATTTGTGGCATCGGGGCACATGGACGAAATCACGTCTAACGAGGATATAAACATTTCTTAAAAATCACTTTCGTTATAATTATAAGACAGTATCAAACCAGATGAGGATAGCCAGATCTCTTACTCAATCAGTAATTCTAGCGCTATATAGGCCTGATATTGAATGGTAATTATTTTTAAAATTAACTTGCGAAAGTGTTTTTTAAGAACATTTCAACAAGTGCTACTTGTTTCCAAACGGAATCGCAAAGAATGAAGAGGTTAATTCAGACAATAAAATATTCAGTATTATTAAGAATATTATCATTTTCTTAGATCTCTTGCGTCGAGGGTCCAACGGTAAGGGATGCCACAGGAAGTTAATATTCGAAAGTAAATGTAGTTCGGGAAAAGCGTTCATTCCTCCATGATACTATCGAACAATAAAGGCAGCAGAAAGAGTGAAACGTGGAGTATTGTTAGAGTGCCATCCCCCGAAACCTGTAGATTTCCTCACTAATTATGGGATTCGTTAGTACGTTTATGGAGTCTACAACTATAATATACAACTCGACTAGGTGCACTGAAGTAGTCCTAAGGAAAATTAGGAGAAATAGGTAGTACATATCTTAAAGGTTATGCATACAAGCAGCGGTGTTTTCCGCAACAATAAATGTGAGAATATTCTATGCCAATTATAATTATATATTAAGAATTATATACAACCAATAACATTTATTATCTTGTCAGAAATGTTTCCCACATCTATTTCGGAATAACGACCACGCTAATTGTATAATAGTGAGTATCAAACTATAAGTTATTGTTGCGTCACTTACACTATTTATAAAAAAGAAAATAATAATTTACACAGGCACACACAAAAAGAGGATATACTCTTTCGAAATACTTGGAGGTTATTAATGATTGCTGGAATCGGTGCCTAATTATACATGTGAAGATTGAAGGCTCGTTGCTGTTGGTGGAGTAGGTAGAAAAGTGGGCACCCGATGGAAACATTCCCCTCTTGAATTATAGGTAGAACACTCGATCTAATAAATTTATATGGAGCATGTGGACATGATTAGTGTTCATTAATCAAGGATACGTGAGCCCGTCTCCCTTGATAAAATCAAGAGTTTTCAATCTGGTCTTTCACTCAGGCTCCATGTTTAGTGTATTAAGTAATTACAATGATAACTTGGCATAAAGAAAATGAAACACGAATCCCATTCCCCCCCCAACACTCTCTAAGCGTGTATTTTTTAACTCTTATCACACTTGGACTGAGATAAGAGCGTTTATTATCTGATTACAATTTGTCTTGGGCGTTAGTTGACTAAGGGGTAATTGTTTAAAGGTAATTGTGTCTGTTCAAAAAGTGTTAGGGTCAGAAAATGTTCATTTTAGACAACGAAATGCATCAAATAAAATTTTAATAAGTATAACCTATTATTTATTTAGACTGCATTAAAAAAATATTTCCTGATTTTATAATTAAATAACATTCTTGATAGTGACTTGAAAAAAAATAAAAGATTTAGGTGCTTGAAAACTCGTATTATTAAAAAATAGAAATATTCGTATTTTAGATGGATGAAATAATCAAAATAGTCCATCTAGTGGTTGTTGCGGCATATTTCTCAAACGTAGCAATGATACACTTATGGCACCTTCATGTGTCAGTTTTACTTCTTGGTTCGAAATAAAGGTATTGTAATATTGATAATTTACTTTTTCTACAGATTTCAATGGAATTATCTATTTTAAACCTCTGAACACATTATGACTAATTTCGGCGTATCGTCTGTATGTAAATAGCAAAACTAAAAAAAAACATAGGAATGTTGAAATATATGTAATCAAAATCGACTAAAGGGGAGAGGGTTTAGAAAAGGGAGAAAAAAACAAAAAAACAATTTAAACGGCCTTTTATTTGTTTCTCATGAAATGATCTATAAATTATGTTCTTGAACATAAATATCGTGTATCAAATTCAAATGAAATAATTTTAAATCTTGCACATCATAGCATATATGGTGCCCACATTAATTTTTTTTATTTCTTTCAGTACTCTGTAACTTCATAAACAATGACATGCATTTATACTTATATATTATATATCGCAAAAACAATATTCTAAATTATTATATATATACACATATAAACATCTGTAGTAATTTTAACAAAGGGTATATTTTTGGTCCGGGGCTTCAAAATCATCCCAGAACATGGACTTATCGTTCTGTCGACAGGAAATGGGGAAATTTCGCTAAGATGTTTTGGAGTCACTAGCTTCGATTTATTCTTTTCGGAATAAAAGAATTCCTCCTAGCAACCTTTTTAATATTATTAACGCAATCGCAGACCAATAATAACCAATATAAAAGAGCAGAGAAACACTAAAAAATAGGCAGTAAGAGTTGCTTTTACAATCCATATAAAGCTCTAAACAAGAATATAAAAAAATATTACATTCCTAAAATGTATGTAAGTCAATAAAAAGGGAGTGGTATTGTCGGGGGGAGGAATACCAGGACATCCATTCATATGGAGCCATTAAGCTCTCTCTAATGGGACCACATAATATGAAAATATTTCTCCCTTCCATTATATATAATTTGTTACCTTATAAATTCTCTTAAATATTCTCTCAAACTAAATAATACCCTAATTAAAGTAAATAATTTATTTTATAAATGGGCTTTACCGTCAGTTCAATTTAATTTATGGTTTATTTAATGAAGACCGTATTTTAAAGGAATTTATTTTTCTTGTTAAATTGGGTTGAATCGGTACTCATAATGTGAGTAATTAATTCTCATGGATGAAAATGTATTTTTTTTATTTTTGATAAGAATATTTTATTCATTTAATAAATTCCTTTAATGAACAACTTTACAGAATTGTTTTCCTGAATAGCAAAACGTAACTGAACATATCGCTGTTTCAGAAGAACAAAGATGTAACTGCAATTTTATGACTGAGTTTCAATGCTTCATGATGCCATGAAGCCTTAAAGCTTATAGTGCAACAATGGCATGAATGATTGGGGGTTGAAATTTATAATGATTTTTTTCTAAGTCTGTTAATATAAAAGTAAAATATATATGCATATAAATACATCTTTGTCATTATTTTCTGTCCCATAATTAATTTTCACTGTTAGTATTTCAAACAATTTTTTCACCTGTTTTGGGACTCCTATAAAATTGCAGTTTTGGCTGTTGCGTCATAGATAGAACAGTGATATTTTAAAATAAAAATCTTGAAGACTTAGTGACTAATTTAGTGACATCTGTCATAGTGATCACATCGAAGATATCTAAACTTTTGCAATACTATGAACTCCAGAATTTAAACAAAAGGAGACTTTATCTATTAGCCATTAAATAGTTGAAAAATATAACAACCGACATCTTGAAAATTTAATAGCGGTTTATTATGCATAGATTCATAGATTAAATAGTATAACTGTATGAGATTACAAAGTTAAATCTAACCAGGTTTCTTCAATTTTCTGCAAGTGTATATAGAAAACTATTCAACACTTGGACTACCAGTTTAACTGTATCGAGTAATAGATACATACATCTATGAAAATCGTGAATAATGGACATGTTTTTCTGGTGGCTTTTACTTATATCTGGGCTATAATATTTAAACGGTATGTGATCTTGGTAAATTTATTTAATCTATTCAGAATTAACATAAAATATTTCTTCGATACTTTTATAACGGTAGTCCGAACGTCTGCAAATCCCAACACGTGTTGAACATCGCTTTGACACAATGACATTCAATCTGTAAAGCTGTCAACGTTAATCTTACCTTTCTGCGAAACGTACTGCGCTAACACAAATTTCAAATACACATCGGGGTGAGCTAAGCTGCTTTTTGACCGATTTAACACACACACCCTCAACAAAATGACACGACATTTCATAGATATCAGAGAAAATAGCACTACTGGATTGGAGGGTGGGTGGGATAGCCAGTCTATAAATATGGAGATCGGTCACAATGCTACGCACGAACCTTCTGCTATTTGATTATGCATAAATTGTGATCATTTCCTGTTGTGACCAGAACCAACAGCCAGAAATGCTGCCTCACCTTTTCCACTCTCGGCCATGTCAATAAACATAGTTTGTATTACTGAATAAATATTAAATTATGGGCACTCCAGAACTTCTTTCATAATACACACAAAAAAGGGGAAAAAATGACTACGTCATAAATATATATTTTCTCAAGTCCATTATAATGAGAACCTACTGAGAAAGTTAAAGAATGCAATGACCCAAAACATGGTGGTCATTTTGCTCCAATAAACAAAAACGTTTATAAACTTGTAGAGAATTATAAGTTTTACCTCTGGATGTAACAGAAATACACATTTTCTTTAGAAATGACCCTCACTTAATAAATAATAATATACATCAAATTCATTCACGAAATGACCGGGTTTTAATTCACTGACCTTTTACACGTAAGCAAGCCTCAAAAGAAATGAACACAGTGAAATATTTAAAGCATTAATAAAATCTCCGGTAACGACAACTAAAGCAAAAACTCTTCTTATGAAGGTACTAAATTTAAATAAAATTAAAATTTATTTGAGAACCCAATCAAATAGTCCCAAACTCATAGAAGCATGACATTTATATATTTATCTAACCCTAGAAGTTGGATATTGAACAGAATGACAAAAGAATATTCCATTGTGATGATAAAGGATTTATAAAGATCTAGTAAATAAAGAACTCGAAATGAAGGCTAAAGTTTACAACTATTCTCAAAGTTTTAATAATTAATATCCTAAGTTAAATAATTAATTTATTAAATGAAGCTTATGTAATAAATTTTAAATTAGTTGTAGAAGAGGTAAAACTGTAGAGTTACTATATATTCTTTTATTATGTACATTGAAAATAGACCATAAAATAAAGGAGACATTTTTGAGCATAAATCTCAACAGTATTTAAATAATAAAGTAAAAACGAAATTAGGAAACTTAGTTTAGTGTGAATATGTAATCAAATTATAATAACACATTGATAAAGCAATAATGCACAAAATTCTAAACGATAGTGGATTATCCAAAAATCATACTTTATTTAGAGTAGACTTTAATTGTATTTATCATTACCCTAAAACCAAGGGTCAAAATATTCTTGTAATAAATTGTGTATTTGATATACATTATGTTTAGTTGTATAGTCTCATGTGTTTTAGATTGGTAATGTTTTATGATCTAAAAATGACCCAAGGATAATTCATAACCGATTACTAACTTTTTAGAATAGATTAGAGGCAGCAAAGGCCTAAGTTCAGCGAGAAATTTGAAGTTCTGAATAAAATTGGAGCAATTACATAATCTAGAATATCTTAGTCATGTGTTAAGTTGATATCAATATGTAAGGATGGAATAAGCCCATAATTCAATAATCGTATTGCAGTATGCAGTTGCTACTTAATGATCTGTGACAAGGTTCACTGGGCTGAATTCTTCTTATTGAATGAAACAAAAATAAAATAAAAAATTAATTCTTCATCTGTAATTATTTGAATATGTTGCTGGACCTCTTATCAGATTTAAAAGATCAAAATAAGTAACTGTTTCTCTTTTGTTCTAAACGCCTCACATTTTCCACCGCTCGCAAATAGGTCCGCCTCTATGCACTTGGAAATGAAAATACAAAGAGGATATTTTCTTCGAAAAAAGCTTAAGGGAACATGATTAAATAAAATGATTCCTCCGTAACTTATTTTTTATGAATCCAGTCATAGCGAAGGAGCAATTTAATAAAAACGTGAAATGTTTTAAAAATGTAAAATACAGAGTCTATAAATATGATAAAGGAAAAGATATATAAACAGTCGGGGAGGCGAATATATGTTCAATAAAGTGGCGAGCAGTCTTTCCCTCTCTCTTACATAATTCATATTAAGGTTATTTTTACAATAATACACTTTTCCTTTAATAAAAAAGATGGATGCCAGGGGATGCTATTACATAACACAATCCATTGCTTACAATTTTGATAAAAAGGGGGACTCGCATTGTAGCCCCCGTTTTGGGATAACAGCGTACGGCTTCAGGCTCATCTTTATGCAGCCTTTTTGTATTAACTCTTATACAACTACTTTCATCAATTTGTTTTTCTCTATCCCGATTCGTGTGGATTAACGCCGTGTGAGATGCTTAAATTTCATGAAATTCACCGACCGGCCCCCTTGTTTATTAATATATCTCTCTGGGGGTTGAAGATAAATTGCTACATTAAAAGCAATATAAGCAATGAGAAATCCATTATCTTACATAATATATACGGTTCGCCCTTCTCAGTAGCCTTTAGAAATGGAGAAAAGAATTATAACGCATTACGCTTCCTAAAATAGATTTACACAGCATTTAAATAGAATTAAATTCTGAAGTATTATTCCACTGAATGAATGAATTCCAAATGAAATATTGAATTAAGTAGACTCTTAGGCTACATTGTGTTTTCCTAAGATTTACACAATAAACTAAAATACTACAAAAATAAATACAATGGTGAACTATTTGTGTGGAAAATCCAACTTCTATTTCAATTCTTTTCATTTTAGAAGTTAATTTCCCACGACTATGCCACATTTCAGTTTTACGGTTATTGTGTGTGGTACAAAGCTAAAGTGCACGAATTGCTTCAATAATGATCTTGTATTAACTAACTTTCTTACCAAGTTAACTTGGTAATTGTCATTAATAACCATGCCTTGTTTGTTTTAACTTTGTAAAATTCTCGAATAACGAAACATTTAATCTTCAAGAACATCTTAAAAAAATAAGTATCTCCTTACTAATAGTATCTGTTATGTGAAATTTCAGTGATTATACACAACACCAAAATAAAGTAATTTGAGCGTCAAAAGTAAAACCTATAACTGTCTGATCCGTAAATCACCCTGATACCTTCATCACAGGTTTTGTTTTAACTACAAAGCAACTTTTCGGAGCCAGGTATGCCATTTCAAAATGCCTAATTTTATGAATGTTTTTATAGAATTATACTTTTGCGTTTTTTCCATTGAAAACTGTAGATGTACACAAGATTATGTAAGTACAATAACCCTGACATGCTGTCACTTATACATTTTTCATTAAATTCAATGACCAAATCCTGACTCAGAACCCCAATATTTCACCCTGTTTGATTTACCAATCCCAAAGTCACTGTGCTTTGTTTTGCCCTGATTAAAGGCTTGGTAAACCACAATAGTATTTTATAAATTTTATTTCTTTATGTTGATTAACATGTTATTATTCTTTCTAAGAAAGAAGTTTAAAGCGATTTCTTTATATAGTAAGAATATAAATAGTTCTGAAATAATTATTTTTCTCAGAGTAATTTGGGGAAAAAATGAAATAATTTCGTAGTACTAAAAGTTTACAAGAAAGAGGAAATCTAAAGGCATAAATATAAAACATAATGGATTTTAATATTCCGACCGCAGAACAACGACCACTTCTCAGAACTATTAGCATTAATATACGAGATAGGGGTTATAAAAATTTCTTAACGTCCTAGTTTTCAATGAAATATTACTGCCATTATATTTAAAACTTAGTTACTAAGTAGAGCAGTTCACTTTTTTCACAGCGCCCATAAATATAGTAAAATTGCAAAGTAGATACGATTATTAGGGTAAATACAGAAATTTTCACAAATAAAATAATTCTTATATAGATATAAAACACAACAACAACGCAATTGAAGTGATTGTATTTTCCATAAAGGAACAAGTTTTAAATAACACTACATTTACTACATGTAATTGCTCGGGTTCATAAATGTTTAATGAGCTCATTCATATTATGTTTATTTATTTTATCCACAAGAAATATTTTTTTTTTAGAATTCTTGATAAGTTATTTAGTGTGGCTGATTGGAGAAAGATATCAGGGCTTACCCCTAAATTAATTCTTCATTCATCCTACTGGAAATCAAACCCTCTAGACTCTAGGTTTACGGATTTTATACAGCTAAACTATGACTGACTTGTTATAATTACGAAAATAATAACTGTCAAAATTATTAAATTTTTGGATCCAGGATATTTAAAAAGGAAAAAAAAACTGTATACGTACATTTAATAAACGATGATGGGGCTCGGTCCAACGAGATGAATAAATGCCATTGGGCATGGGGAAATGACGCTTGACTACGGAGTCATTATAATCACGAGGACAATTTCTGTTATATTTTTAAACTAGGCAAGATCAGTTTGACCTTTGCTTGGCCCATGCTATGCGAGAAACACACTGACCTAACGAGGCAAAAATGCCTGCTGATGTCAATATTCTACATACAAGCAATCATTCTTAACTCATTTTCAGAGAGGTACACATGTTGGCGCATTCACCATGTGTCTCAACGTAATACAAGTTCGGAAAATTTTAATAACTCAGACCCTGGCTAGAAAAGGGTGGTAACCTGTAGATAACCCGTCCCAATTAGCCTGAGTTGCAAAAAGTGGACGTTAATAAATAATAATAATAACTCAGGTAACTTATTGCAAGCGGCGAAAACGTGACTATTTTTTTTAACGAAAAATTTATACTTAAATTTCTAGAATATTTAACAGTTACAAATCTGGTGGCTTATTAAAAAAATATGAATTTTATATAAAGTTTTTAAATTTAATAAATAAAAAAGGTGAATTTATTTGTTTGTTTGTCCCAATACATCTTATTGTTCCCAATAAAAATGTTGGTCAAGTGTTAAAAAATGTATATTTATTTCTGAGTGAAAACGTTTAACCGATGATTAGGCAAAGGTCAATAAATTAGGCATTTACACAAATGACAAACAGTGTGTTTATTATAATGCGTACACATGTTTCAGGTCTCTTCTGCCTCTTCAGGAGCTTACTTTTTACTCAGAACAGTACATTACATTAACTTCCTTCAGGGAGGTCACACGTTTGTCTCTTTATGATGAAGAAAAAGTCTCTTCATTTATAAAGTAATAAAATGTAGTTGTTGTTATTTATTATCATTGAATTTTTTGCTCATATAGCGGGTCAGGACGGGTTTTAAACAGGTTATCAATCTTATTTAGTCAGGACAGGAATAAGAGTTTTTTATAGTGACATAAATACTCTATTTAATATTTATGTTATAAATGTGTATTTTCAAAAGCAGTTTAGTTGTGGAGTTAGTCCACTTAATGGAACGCGAGTTTGGGAATCACAAACGTAAAAAAGTTGGATTTGTTAAACTATGTAATATTATTGGAATACTTAATAAGGAGAGTAGTGTTCGTCGAGTTTCACTATTATATCTGTGCTTTTATATTATAGTATTTTATTAGTATGACAATTAAGGTTTTAATCTCGTACAATAGAATTTGCCCTAAATTGTTTTGTTATATGAATTTTATTCTGAATTATATAATTATATATTATGTTGATTCTAATAATTGTATATTTGAAAATCTTATTTTATGTAAATTTAAAATAATTAGATTGGAAACTAGAAAATATATGAATGTGTGAAGGGGCAGATATGACAATTAATTAATGAAATGTGTCAGAATAATTGGATAAATGAATGTGGAAATTAAAAGATACATTTGTTCTCCTGCTTTTTTGAGTGAATAACATTTATTTTACGATATATTAAATAGTTTAAATAAATGTGTAATAATGTTGTAATCGACTCATCAATTTCAGTCGAGCAGCAAACATTTCTACAAACCAATATCCTCTACACTTTATAATTAATTAATTTCCAATTTAGAAGTTATTAAGCTCGGACCATTCCTCTTGGAAGGTCTACCCATTCATATTAATGTCTCATCAATGAATAACACAAATCGGTTGGCTGGTTCAGAGCCGAAACAAAACATACATTTCTGTTAGTCCCTATAGTATTTGTAGGGGGCAAAACTCTGCCATAATTATAACAATCAGGCGGGCACTGGGAGGTCGGGAGGGATTTTGTGGGCCGGAAACCTCTACGTAAATGGGAATTGGTTTCGTTGCATATTAAATATCTAATGTAATAGACCGTATTAAGCATGCATTAAATTGCAGCGTGGGCCTTCCGACTCGCCCTGCCCCGTGGCAGCTAAATTTGCTGCGGGAGCTACATAATTAGGTTAATGAGATTTCTTGTCACAGTTAAGAAGGTGATTATGGGGTGGGGGAAGCTGAGATTATTATGAAGGTATTGAAATTGAGGTTGTTTATAGTAAAAACGGGGCTAAAACACAAAATTACTTTGCTATAGGTATTAATTTTATCCTCGAGGTTGGATTTTATCACTCAACATTGTAAGGGAATTGACTAACTACTTGACTAAAGAAATAGTGATGTATGGTCTGAAATAAAGCAGAATAAACCAGATCAATCGCCTAACTGACCCTGTGGCAGTTCTCGGCCTTTTATAGGCTGCCTTTTTCAATAAAAAACGTCATTATAATCTTACAACAAGCAAAAACAACCTCTGACAAGAGTAAAGATAGATCAGAAATACATTGCCGGTTTTAAGTGACAGTGAGAATTCGAATAAAGAAACAACTCCGCTAAATAACGGAATCAGATACAAATTTTTAAATCACTTTTTAAATTAATACTTTTCTCATTGCTTGATTTAGACTTTATTTCCCGCAAAAAAAAACATACTTTTAACACTATTTAAAAAACAAGAAGTAATTACGAAAACACATAATAAATCGATATTATAAAAAGTAATATTCCTAGTTTATTTGTTTCTAGCTTTCTATAGACTAGAACTCAAGGGGATCATGTAAATGCATTAATAAATATAATTAAATGTTTTAGCTGTGCTATATAGTTCTCTGGAATGATTTAATTTAATTAGAGATTATCTTTAAACGGAGATACGGCTGTAAACAATTCTGAAACTTAAATAAAGTTGCTTCTTCTTATTTGAATCCAAATTAAATTAATTATTCAAATGAAAAAACACATCTTAATGTAATCCATTTAAACTATAAGTAACATTTTAAATGCAAATGGATCCTCTGAAGATAAATAACTAAGCGTTTCCTCTAAGAAACTTAATATAGTGCTAAATATAATTGCGTAGTGTTTAATAAGAAAATATATTCCTAGTGACTTATCATTACATATTTCAGGCGTTATACCAGTAAGAGCTGAGCCACACACATAGACACACATAAGTTGCCGATAGAGATAAATTGTGATATATCTGTCAGCAACAGAGGCTTAGGCTTTTTGACTGGGAATTGCAATTTCTACGGAAATAAACAAGTTGCAGGGCTGGAAGACGGTGCAAGACATGCAGTCGTTTTATGACCAGACTATCAACAATAAAAGCATTATGAAGGCTTGAGAACATTTCACTCGAGGAGAGAATTTGTAGAGATCCATAGATCAGTGCCCGTACTCGGAAATAAGCTGACTAATGTCCATCAATATCACAGAATGGTTTTCCAAAGGTTGAATGAGAATTGTTGATGTTCTGAGGAAGGTATCGTCACGTCATTAAAGTATATTTGCAATCTCCAAGAATTGCTTCTGTCCGTCGTAAGTATAAAATACATTTTAAATGTCTATTGGTGCTATTTATGAACGCCAAGGTCTTTATAAATAAATATAACCCAAGTCGTCCAAAAGAGACTACTCCAAAAAGCAGGCACTTCCTTTGATCCTTAGCTTTTTCTGGCTGAATGAACAATTCAATGGATTCAGCATGTTCCTATATGATATTAGAGTATAAGGACTCGACATGTTGCGGCAAAGCTCCAGGCCATGAAAACAATAATTCTAAAGTGTTCTTATGAACGCTCGCTGGAAGTGTATTAGGCACCAACAATAGAAAACTCATATTGTTCTGAGAGAAGGGGGCCACAGGGCTGTGTATACACAGACGGCGGAGGGGTAAGATATTTAAATGAATCCGAAGGAAGCATGAGGCTGTTGGAAGTGGTTGAGGGGGTGGGACTCGAGGCTTTATAAACCGATATAAACCTGGAGGGGCTGGAGGAGATTGACACGGGCTAAAGACTCGAGCACCTGAATTAAGCCCCTGGAGCTGGAGTTTGGGGGAGCAGGAAGGGAAGAGTAGCAAATTGAGTAAATTATACAAGTAATAAGGCTGGAAGAAGGGATTACCCGCCGCGATCTTTCCCGTCCCTTGTCTCAATTGGAAATAAAACAGACGATGAGGAGTGGGTGGACCCGCCATATTGCTTCGTGAGGGAAGGGGGAGAGATTATACTAAAATCGGGTTAACTTTAATACTGGAACATCCACTTCGGTGACTACTCCAATAAATTTTAAACGAAAAAAAATACAATAGGGAAAAACCCCAGAGGATATTTTCCTTCCAGAGAAATCCCAAATGTAAATTGTTAAGTTGTGCCTTGAGAGAGAGTATTGTAGGTATAGGAGACCAGCCCAGGTGCCTTAAATTTTGGCAATTGAGGAGCAACATGTATATACAACTCACTAAGTAAGTATATCGAGTCTACCTATTATTTCTATTATACTCTTCGGTATTTTCCATATGACTGTATTCTTATAAAACATGATTCCAGGTATCTTTGGGCTCTATCTGATACTGAAGTGTTCATTTTGTCATAAATGTACGTGTATATTAAAAGCTTCCCCTTCCAGGTATCTATCTCTTGCAGTGGTTGTTAATTGGCAATCCCATTTGTACTCTGTAGACCACAATAGGAAATACAAACGACTATCGTAATATCATGAGATGCTCGCTAGGGAAGACAGCATCCAGGACACCATGTGTATGTGTGTATATCAGATGAAGAACTCTTCAGTCAAATTTTGGATACAGCAGCCTAATTACGGTCGAATTACAAACCAAAAATCTCTACTTTTTTAGATAAATGGGGATTGCAGTAAATAGAAAAGTCCCGAAAAAGGTGGAAGCATAAAATATCAGCAAAGAATTGAGCACACTAGTATAGATAAAACGAATTAGCCCCCAATTTTAAGTTAATTTTTAATTATTAATAGTTATGAATTTCATTCGTAAAAAAAACGTGTATATTAAGTGCATATGAATTCGTATAATAGAAAATATTATTTTCACCAACTTCAGTCAGTCTTATTGTAAAAGTTGAACTTGAAAATTGAATTCCATTTTCCAGCAATGTTTCAGATTACTTGGGTAACTATAAAGATACCCCGATGTGCCGAGTAATACTATTTTTACCGGGAAAGAATCAGGTTTATTTGTATCCATAACTATTCGTACACAAATGGGGCTCGTATTTGTTCACGTCAGGCGTAGTAATAACTATTTGCAAGCAGAAAACGGCGACCTTAACACCAATTATTCTTTTGCGAACGTGCGCAAAAATAGTTATAACTGTCACTAGAAAATGGCCCTTATTTATATACCCACGAAAAGACATCGGAACTAAGAAAATTTAAACAGGGCAGAAAGTGGATCCCCTTCAGCTACCCTAACAAAATGTAAATACCAATTTTTTTCTGCAAGAATGCAATGTAAACACAAGCCCAAGGATGTTTTATTCGTGGAAAACTAATATCAACAGCATTTTCCTCTCTTCTGTATTCAAAGCGATATTTTTAGTTGGACACCATCAACTCCGTCAGCGATTACAATCCAATTCCTTTTGAATAAGATTCATTGAACCAAGGAAAAATGAATAATACGAAGCTGTAGTTAGACTAATTTAAAGTTTTGGAGAAATCAGGAATATGTTACCAATTATTAAGAAGTGTCAAGAAATACTTTAAGGAAGATCCAAAATATTCTCAACAAAACAGCTCCATATATATATATATATATATATATATATATATATATATATATATATATATATATATATATATATATATATATATATATAGGGAGAAAATTTATAAATTCACATTCAAGAATTTTAAGGTGTCAATCCTGGATAACTAGAAATCAGAATAGTTATTGTATTATTCTGATGCTGGTTAAAAATATGTAATTTATAAAAAGCACTTTGATACTTTAAATTTAGTGGGTTCGCGTTGGCTATGTGAGTTAAGGATTAAATATTAATCTCACTTTGTAAATTGGAATTTGTTTATTGACAAACTCATTAAATAAAGCCTTAGTCCCCGCCCTGGCTAGAAATGGATGGTAACCTAAAGACAACCCGTCCCAATTAGACTTGTTAGCACAAAGTGTACGATAACCAACAACGCAATTATTAATTTAAGAGTAGAAAAAAGTTATGTTTTTTTTTAAATGACTTTACACAATGTATTCAATTAAAGTTATGTAATACCAAGACAATGGGGAGATAAAAATTTATTTTAAGATGTCAATCATGTAACTAATAAATGTCATCAAAATTTAATGTTTGAAATTATATGTCAAATATATATTTAATTTAACAGTTTGTTGCTTGAACTAGGAGAGTAGGTAGGCTTCCTTGTTGTCATGAAAGGATAGAATTATTAATGATTGAGAAATTTGTTAGTATTTCTGTTTTAATTTATCAACCTGAAGACAATAGAAAAGGAATAACTAATTTATGATAATGTTGCTGTTTTATTGAGCGAGTTTGAAACCCCTTCTTACATTCTCAAAATATATGGGCGCTATAAATGAAAATGAAGACCCTTAGAGTGATAACGTATCATTGCAAAAGTTTATTAACAATCTGATATCCTTTGGTAATTATATAGCGGAGTAGGCACGCCTTGAGACAGATCTAATAACCATATGCATATAGTCCCAAAGTAAAACGTAATTCCTTCCCCCTCTGCAGATGATATATGAAACCTCATGCATATGCAGACCAAATATATGTAGGGGTGGGGGGAGGTTGCAATGCGAGACCCTAATTTGCAGATTAAGTGTGTGTACCACTCCGGATAGGAGTTTAGCTCTAGCCGCGACATCTGAGTGTGTCATTATAACAGATGATCGACAAATCGATACGCCCACCGGATAAGCTGTGATGAGCTTTTCACCATCACGCCCCAAAGGCTGCCTGGAAGAATTTGGTATTGCTAACTCTATTTCTCATCCACCGAGCACATACATTTTAAGGGATTAAAAGGAGCTGGGTTAAACAAAGCAATTTCCCCAGATCTCAAGAGTTATCTCATAGCACCTTGTATTCTATATTTCTAATAAAATTCCGATGAGTAGAAGTCAGGGTTTACTGAAAGCTGAAAACAAGAAAGTACTTTACTCTCTTCCGATAACTCGCTAAATATATTAGTTGCAACAGATTGGCACCATAATATTTCTCATTTCCTATCATAATGATTGAGATATTTTGAATTTTTGAAGCCCCTCCCTAAGGGGTTTACTGGTTTCAACCATTAACCAACATGATTGATCTTTAAGTTTACATACAACGTTTAAAAATTGGGTTTGGTAACGATCAAACCAAAATTGCGTCAGCTAGAACGTCAACAGACAAATATATATATATATATATATATATATATATATATATAGTTCTGAATTGGCCTCATTTCGTTACGTCTAACGGTTTCATTGTGTTTTACTCTCATTAAAGCCTTTCAAAGTATGTCAATGTCGCCTCATTCTCTTTGGATAACTTTGTAGACCATTTTATCAAGTATTTTAAGGCTAATTTTATTGAATTTGGTCCTGATTTTAACCTTGGTGATTTCTAGAAGATTAAAATAAAATTTTAGTGAAATGAGACAGTCAATAAAACATTTATTTAAACGAATTATCAATTATTTGTCACATGATGAGGGTTAACGATGGAGTTTAGATACAAATCGATACAGTCATCGGATGAGGCCTGATGAGCTTCTCATCATCACACCTGCAGGCCGCGAAGAAGAATTTGTTATTGGTTTGCCCCCCTCCGCTTGGGCCGTCATAAGTTTGAACGAATTAAAATAATAGAAGTGAGCGTCGGCCCTTCTGAGGGACGACTCCCTGACATCCGATATTAATGGCAGTGGATGGGCAGGTCTGGTTATTAATGCCACGGCCTTCTCGATATCTAATTAAGAAAGTAGGGAAAAGATAAAATTGAAGTTTATCTGCGCCGCGTCCCGTGGTGGAATCTCCTCTTCTGACCCTTCGGCAGCTGATAGCTGTAATTAATTGGGAGGAATTCATCCTCGTTAGAGGAAATACAACAAAAGGATATCTGCTAATTGTAGTCATTGCCGTTCCAATAATAAATAGTTATCTTCTTCCGAGGATGGCCGCTCCTGCATTACTCCCCGACACAGAAAAGCCATTTTGCAACTCCGCCTTGATCCTTTGTCAATGATATGCTTTTGTGAGTCGACTAATCTAATAGCGAACAGTAAGGGTAATGAACAAATAAAAGGAGCACATATGAGTCACATGGTTGGCGCCCATTAGAAGAACCCTGAGGTAATGAAGAAAACAAAAGACAACATCGTACACCACAAAATAACAAAACTATGGACAACGGCTTTATATGTTTAATTATTTAAGAATTCATGCCACCTATATTTTTTTTATATATTTTTTTTAAGGTATGTGCTAATTCCGTTCAAATCCTACTGGCGTCATCCTTCGAAATAAATCAGTAGTGTAAACCTTTGAGTGGTCTGTATAAAGTATGATACATCAAAGTCATTAGATTTGAACTAGGCACAACCAAAAAGAAAATTTAATTAACCTGAAAGCACGAACTGCAAAAAATGACGCAATTCAGAATGTTACATTAATGTTTATAAAAGGCGGGTGAAACTTCAGTAGGTGCGCATTGATCTTGTGGCTAGCTTACCCAGGGAATGTCTAGATAACGTGTTAAATTTCATTTATTTAATTATTGGAGCTTCGCAACTTTGGCGATGTTGCTCAAAACAAAAGCTTCATAATTTAAATGGAACAAAAAACAGAAATGAAAAACAAAAACAGAAAAGGAAAACAAAAAGAATTAAATATCAAAAACCTGTACGGTTATCGGGCTTCTAGATAGGACTTCTAACCTACTTCCAGTAGATATAATTATGTACCCGTATATCGTCCTAGTGTAACATTCATTTTTTGTCTATGCTTTGATATTAAATTTATTAAGATTTCTCGGCTACAAAGTACTTTTTTCTTATATATTTCCTTGACCCATTATTCGATTGCCCTCATGTTTCGTGAAATTTGTATCAACTCTTCAGGGACCATTTCATTCACTTATGCAGGTATTGCCCATTTTACACCATGTCGAAACATAGGGTAGTCGAAAAATCACGGAATAAAGTCTGCTTAGAGGAATACGTTTTTATTGGTGACTTTTGACATAAAAGAAATCGAATAACAAATGGTTTTTATTTTTCAAAAAGACGTTAAAATAATTTTAAATATCTTTGTTTTTTAAGTGTCAACATTTTGCCTCTATGACTAGTACAGGTAACCTGTTTTTTCCACTGGTTAGTGCTCATTTATTTATGTTTGCGTAGTCTAAGAATATTTATTTTATTTAACAAGAAAATCGCTATACAAATAAGTTTCGTCTGTTTGGAATCTATTCTTATACTCAAAAGTAGAGGCTACCCAAAACCCCATTAATTTTTAATAGCAATACAAAATTACTGATCAGTAGTTCTGAACTAATTAAGAATAAATGTGATGCACTCAACTGAGCTGTTACAGTAGTTCTTGGCCCATACGGTTGAAAGCATTAGTAAACCAACAAGCAGATATATTAATATCTTCTTCAGAAGGCAAATTTAGATTCAATCGCCAGGCGGATCTTGACAACCACGACACAAATACAGACAAATAGCTCTAACTGTAAAACCACATACTTGTTTTTTTTTTTGTTATTCAATTACAATGTGGACAGTCGTAGCCCCTTCGTCTACAGACAGAACAACCATCCAGGTCACAAAAAGTAATGATAAATGTCAATGGGCCGGCCATATCCAAACATCAATGAACAATTTAATGATTTCTGATATGATCAGATGCCTATTGTCTGTTTGCTTTAGGCTATTAATATTCTACCTCTACCTGTCTATTGTTTTTCTTTTCTTAGTCCTTTTTTTAACAAGCATTTCAGTAACGCCACCATCAACAATCATTTGTCCTTATACTTCTTATTTCTTGTTCTTAATATTATTCTTTATTTTTAATTTTTTTTCTTCTGTACTCTGCCTTCATGATTGTTATTACCCCGATGAATGATAATGTTTTTGTTTGTGAAGTGCTTTATAGTATATTGTTATTGCGACATCTGATGAGTCTATCTTAATGATGAAAGTCTCATTGACGTCATAGATTTCCTGATTTTATAGAACTAAGTATTATTAGAGATCAAGTGATCTCATCCATTTAAAAAAATACAATAGGCCTGATAAATGGGATTTACTTCTCACAAGTAACAAGTGCATCTTAAATTTAAAATTCCGCGGAAAGAAAGTTTGACCCAATGTTCTAAACATTTTGAAAACATTTATGTGATTATCATGATATTAATGGAACAGTGTTCAGTTGGAAAATTTATATCTATTAAGTAACATTTTCCCAGCTTGCAAATACCTAATTTTATTTTTATTTTAATAAGATTTAATGCAACTACATTCCCTTCTACCAACATCAACTATACTTTCATGGAACTTGGATTGTTATATTAAGTGAAAAATAAATATTATTTTAGATCTGAGAAAGCCTATAATTTTATTTCTTCTTTAAAAATTATTTTAATATTAAAACTGCTAATATATATTTAATCATTTTACGACGTTTCGGCGTTAACTATTGTAAAGACTTTTCATTATGTAACTATATATTACAACTTAAGCATATAATGCATGTGTAAAATATATTCCTTGCTTTACAGAAAAATCGCATATTCATATTGAATATTCTCTTCGCTCAAAGGACATTTGGTAGTTATTGGTAGTAACAAAAAGTCTGTAAAATCATTGATAAAAGATTCATCATACTTAGCACTCCGTAGAAAGATTGCTGTTAACATTACTCGCAGAGGGAAATAAACTTAATATGCATTTATTTTATAGTAATGGTTATTTGCTCTTTATAGCACATATTCATTCATCAGTATTAATCAAATAATAGTAAAGAATATCCTGAAAAAGAATTTATTAAGGCTTGGTCATTTGGTTTTAGAGACATATGTAAAAAAAACTTTGCATAGGGATAAAAATAGAGAGAAAAAATCACCTTTAATTTTTAGGGGTTACATTTTATGGGTATCAAAGTGTCATTAAATAGATTCCCAGTGCTTAGTTGAACTACACTAATATAATTAATAGGAGGGCGAAAAGAGGTCAGATGTTTAAATGAGTTGTTAAACGTTTGAAGGTTCCGGTGTAGGTTCTTAATCAGCTGGTCCCGGGGAGTTTTGATAAGATTGGTCTGCGGTGAGATGTAGATAGTTGGTTGGGTTTGAATCCTGAATCTGGTCGAATTACTAATTGCCCACAAGCCAGAGGCAACCCCTGTCACATAACCCCAGATTCTACCCTCGGCGCGCCTCACTTTCCTTATACAACGCTATATACCATACAGCTGTTTGGCTCAACCAAACAACTTATACAGATAACTACAAGGTTTTTTCGACATTTCGGAGAGTTTCATCAACTATTCTTCCCATGAATTTATTTGCAGAGCCATTTTTTTTTTTTTTTTTTTAGTTCGGTTTCTTAAAACCTTTCTGTGCCTCCTGGATAATCCAATGAGTTAACAGCTGAGAGGTGTCTTGACCAAAAAATTACTAATGCCAATTATGATAAGCTAATGAAAATGGAAAAAAAAGTACTTTATATTTTTAAAAAAATGCATAGATTAATTTGAGAAATTTTATTTGACATTTCCAGAAACCGGTATTTCATAGTTTGCATAAAATTCAAGATTAAACTCGTTTGACCCTCTTTCAATGTTAAAAGATTTCTTTCTTTTACACTATTTATGTTAATAAATACGCTTATAGATTATATGTTATATGTAAAACTGCAAATGCAGTTCATTAGCAGCAAAAAGCCAAACAACAGAAGAGAGCAGATGAATTTTTTTAAAAAAAATTCCTGTTATCATGATTCAGATCTGAAAATATTATAAAACCAATCTTGTTAAAATTGTAACTTTGTACAAACGATTTTTTTACATATTTGATCAACTAGAAATAGTTAGAGCTGTGTTGTATTTTTGAATTTTGAGCTTTATATTACCCCCACTCCTAATTTTCTCGCATTAACAACTAGCACATAACGTCTTATTCCAAAATAATCATTGTATTGTAAACTAGCTTTCACCAGAGCTTAACTATGATACATTTTTCCCTAAATCTATTATTAACCGAGACTCTTGAATATTCTGAACAAGCTTCCCAAAATATTACTCGAGATTATATAAAGAGGACGAAGCTATTTTCAAGAAATTTCTAAAAATGTCCATGGAAATTATATATATATATATATATATATATATATATATATATATATATATATATATTGTAGGGGCGTGCGGTAAGCTTTAGATGTAATAGAAAATGTCGGCACCAAAATGTAATGGCGGAAATATTGTGTTAAAGGCAAGAAAAGGTGGGAGAGAATTTAGACTGAAACATTTGTTATTTCTCATGGAGAGATGAGGGAAAAGATAAATAAAGAAGACAAAACAACTATGTGAGTTCTCTTAAGAATTAGGTATATTGAATAGTTAAAAATATCTCTATAACAAAACATGAAATGTAAGCATTAAACAAACGTTAAGAACTAATATGTTAAGAATTAGGGAAATTGAATAGTTAAATATATCTCTATAACAAAACATGAAATGTAAGCATTAAACAAACGTTAAGAACTAATATGTTAAGAATTAGGGAAATTGAATAGTTAAATATATCTCTATAACAAAACATGAAATTTAGGCCGTAAACAACCTTTATGTACTAAGATGGCGGCCATAACTATATACACTAAATTAGCAGGGGGTCCTATAATATATATGAGTACTCATGCGATACTTGCGCTCATAATGCTAGCATTATTAGGTCGTTAATAGCGGGAATCATGTACTTCCTAGAGATGATGCAGTCTGGTAGCGGTGATAAATCTGGATGGACACGTGGCCAAGAAGGAGAAAGGCGGGAGCAGCAAAACCTGTTGACTCTAGTAGAGGTGATCATAGACTGTCCCGGGTGACTTCCAACTGCGGTTGTCTATGAAGCGGTCATCTATGAAGCGGTTATCTATGGAGCGGTGATCTGTAATGGAGGGAAAGGGGCTACGGCCCCTCTGGCCGTATGAACGACCCCAACGTCTGAGAGCAACTGACTGTAGCGGGCGTCTAAAAGCAACTGACTCTATCCTTGTTGTAGGCCGATGCCTTCTTGAACTGCATGTGGTTTTCCGCTGTAGCCACGGCCTTGGCGATATGCATGTGTGTGTGGCGGGTCTATGAAAACTGCGAGAGCGGGAAGTTTAAAATACAAACTGACGACTGAACATATATATAAATGAGGAACAAACACACAAGTTAGTGTGATGGTACCCAGAAGTCAGCTCATCCTGTTACATAGACATACCACTGAGCTACCACAAACCAGAAAAGACAAGTCAATCTTTTAATTATAAATTGGGAAATAACCTTAATTTGCTGGTGATAGGAGAAATATAATTAACTATTTGATTCTGAACACTTGTAGGCATTTTTATATGTTATAAAAGTTTTTTATTATGATTTTATATATGTCAGGGATCAGGACTGTAGTTTTTGTTGGATATTATAGGGAAAAGAAAACACCAATCCTTCATGATATCATTTAAACATTATTAAATGCAATGCGTTATTAATTTTTATACTGAGCTATTGTTATTGATATGTGATTTGTATTTAAAAGTATTCGCAGTGCAAAGAACAACATTTTTATTTTAACCGAGGACAAATATTTAATCTTACAGGTGTGAGAAATATTTCTCTCCTTAGGCTCGATATCTGGAGGATGAGTGTAAAAGGCGAATTATTAAGACGAAAGTATCCGAGTTACTAATTGTCGATCCTGAGCAAGAGTTGCTAATCCCAACCCCCGTTGGGGAGCTTCCCCTAACATCTCACCCCCTGCAGCCTCCCCCACCCCAACATCTAGACCCCTTCCCACCCTTGCCTTTTCACACCCCTCAGCCCTGAGGCGGTTTGCATCTCGAGTCATGATCCCTTCGTCCTATCATCATTATCTGTGGACATCTCCAGATTTCTAAGCCCATATTGCTAAAGTTCACTCTAAACAATTCACGGTCTTGATTTTCATTTGACGCTCCAAACAATCTTGAGCAGTTGTGGGCGTAAGGCTATTGGATAATGCGTTAAGCTGTCAAAATACGATAACTTAGAACAATGGTATTATTTGGATAGGACAACTTTGGAAATCATATGCTACTACTTAAGTAAGTTTAGAAAAAGCACAATTTATGGTTATGTACATAATCGTAGATAAGAGACATATTTTCCACGTTAGAAAGTCTGATTAAAAATAAAAACACAAAGTGATGGGATGAACTGAAATCTGAGATTTTTTTCAAATTAGTATATTCGTTAGCAAATAACTAATACTTTTCTTGCATTGAATGATAGATCTTTGATCTTTGGGCGTGTGAGCTATATAAACATTAACACATAAATTAAAATTATTAGATTTATTCATAAACTATAGCCTGCTTTCATATTAGATCGCCTAAGCCTCGTTTCAGCTGTGAGCTCCAAATGTGACATTCCTCAAATTAGATAAAATATGCAATAGTCAGGGTTCAAAGAAAAACAAGAAAGGTATCCATTTTTTAAATAGCGCTGTTGGTTTCACCATCGATATACAATGGATATCCTAATGTAATGCCTTCGGATGTGAATAATCTTTCCTATGTTGTCAAACTATTTAGCTGTATTGTAGCCACCGAAAGTTTCAAGAAGTAAGATTTGTTAGCTTGCAGGATGTCTGCCATTGAATGGCCCTACCCGATTTACATTTCATATTTCACAGTGCAGAACAATGTAAATGAATACAATATATGTCGATAAATATTTTGATGGAATTATAGTTATGGAAATCATAATACAAGTTCGATAAAGAGTTTGAAGATGAATCGTCAGCTGAACGTAAATGGAAATAAATTAATAATCGACGGATAAAGGGTTAATATGTCTAATTTTTTTTTGACAGAGACAGAATATAAGGATGGAGTATTTTAAATGGTGTCACCGTAACAAGTTAGGGGTTGGTTTTATTGAAGATTTATGAAGGGATTAGCGCTTTGAGTGAAATTGTCCAAAGCTGAGAGTAAAAAAAAACGAGGTAAACGGCTGAAGTCATCAAAGCGGAGGTGTTGACTGGCTCTGAGGGGGCGGGAAAGGGTTAGTGCGGTGTGGAAAAGGCGGGAAGAAAGATGTGTTTTGGCGGGAGAAGAGCCCAGTAAATCTGAGGGCTGAGCCCCGGTAATAAGGCCCCGGCTCTCCCTCTCTCTCACTGGATCACTGGCAACTGTTCGTGTTAATTGTAATTAGTCAGATTGCGTTCCTGACTCTGATAAAGTGTTTTGCTTGCGGCTTATCAGCCCCCACTCCCTCCCTCTCTCTCTCTCTCTCTCTCTCTCTCTCTCTCTCTCTCTCTCTCTCTCTCTCTCTCTCTCTCTCTCTCTCCTTCCCACCACCATCCACACCGTAAATAAATTAGAATATACGGGGCGCCTCCCTCCCATTACATCCAACATCCCTTCACGGCGGGGTAATTTTTATTAATATGCTTTATCTTCGCTCTTCCCCCACCCCCAACCAGCCTTCTCCATATGGGATTGCTTTTCCAAACCTCTCCCGCCCCTTGCTCTAGAGCACACACACTCTCTCGACGAATTTCACTCCTCTAAAACAGATTTAAACAAGACGGCTTAATAATTATGAACTTTCCTCGCCGTGACTCAGAAAAGGAAGTCAAATGAACGAATTCTCTTTTCAAAGGGTTTTAATCATAACTAAAGGGTTTTAACTGTATCACCGGCTCACTCACTATGTACAAGGGCCGGAGTTACATTAAATTTATACTAATACATGTTACATAGAAATGTTCAGTACACCTTAGAAACACCCCATTAATAATAGGACTTAAAAAAATAAGACAAGTCTACGTCTACACTTATTTCATTGATTTGTTCATTTCACGGCTCAATTAGCCACTGCACGTGTGAATGGTCGTAATTCTTCAATTCTCGTGAATTTACGGATCAGCCAAATAGTACACATCATTACGGCAGGCTATCAACAGAAGAGATAATGCCTGTGAAAACAGGGAAATATTGTTTCAAAAACAAAAAAGGAGTATGTTTTTATTATTTTTATTTATTGCGGTGAACGAAATGCATTAAATATTTTTAACAAGTGAAAAAGTTTCCACCGCCTAGAAATTCTATGCTAGCACCCCACTAGTTAAACCACTTGATACATTCTAGGTTATGCACTTTAAACATTAGATATTCGGTCGATTACGAGTGGTTAAATGACAGTTAACTAGTTTAGGATATATCGATTTTAAAGTTTGGCTCAACATTGAGCCAGGGCAAATGCCATGACCATAAAATAAATACCATTTTGATACATAACATAACATAAAAACATAGTCTTTATGTAATAGTTCTTTAATGACCCTCAACATTGTTTGTATTTTCAATAAAAAAGAAAAACAAATGAAGGTGACTATTTGCTATTTACTGAATTGTCATAAAGTGTTTTATGTGAAGAGTTCTTGGGTGTTCCTAAATAAATGGTGTAAGAGTAGTCAATTCATAAGGCAAGAAATTAGTAGAGCTATTTAAAGTAGCAACAATTATGGAGGAAAAATAATAATGAAACTCAATTTTTTATGTTAATACCAAACTCCTAAGTAATCTATTTCTTGAGATTTTTTAGTGTATGCCCTCGTCTTCAGTGCTCAATCTAAACAGATCCACTGCTAACCAAGGATGGGCACTGACTCGACTTCTCCCAGTGTTGGATATCATCTTTGAGAAAAGAGATCTTCGTGCTGGAAGAGAACTAACAAAGTGTATAACGAATTCTATTAATGAATATTATAGAATAGAACATTAAAAGTTAAAATATAGATGATAAGTGTTATAAGTAATGCAAAATCTATTTATAAGGCAGTCTATGATAATCCATTGCTTTAGTGTGTAGTAATATTTAAGAAATGCTAAGCTGAACTTTGTGTTAAACGCTCATTTGTTATGAAGAGAGTGCTGTTTGAAAGGGATAGCTGGCTTTCAAAGGGCCTGCTTTACGCGCGCATTGTATCTCTGGCCTGAAATAGGATATTTTAGCTGCTATTATAATTTCAGGAAGATATTCCCTTCAAGGCTCGTATGAATACGCAGTGAAATGCAAATAGACAAACGACGAGCAAAGACCTTGGGACTTAGTGATATAAGACAAACATTAAGTATTAAGAAAGGAGGACTGTTTACTTATATATTCAGGTGTACGTAAGGAAGGGGCTGGAAGGGTGGGGGAGAGATCTTGAAGTGAAACAAACGGAATTTATAACCCGCCAGTGTAGAGCGAGAGAGAGTGAGTGTGTGAGAGAGAGAGTCATGAAAGGATGTGTGAGGGTTGTCATTAGAGAGGATATGTAAATGGAGGTTCTCCTTGGGTTAGGGGTATTGTTAACTAGGGGTGGCTCAACCCCAGTGTAACAAATGCCACCAACACGGCCACACACACACGCGCGTCTCTAGCCACTGTTATTACTCCGTTATTGTTCCGGCTGTTATTTTGATAAATAGCTGGTTCTCTCTCACAGCTCCCCAAGACGCCCGCGCTACCCCGGGAGATGGATAGGTTAGAGAGGGGAAGGAGCTGCCTGCGAGATAAGACCAGAGATGAATGCGTGTGGAGACTAAGAGCGCGCCGCCTCCTGAGGAGCTTACATTGACAACTTCTATCTATCTCCTACCCCTTTGATACGTCGGCTGGGAGGGGTTCTACTCCCCGATCCATCACGCCGGCAGAGGAATTAGCATGCTGATGTGAAAACCTCCTCCGCCGTATCGACATCTGTCTCTTGTTGGCAGAGTTCACGCCCATTGTGGTGACTCTCCAACCACACTATACACCACCACCACAATATCCATCATCTCACTCAACAACACTCCCAACCACCCCCCCCCACACCCAACGATATATTATGGCTTTATGGCAGGAAGCGTTATAAGTAAAAATTTCAAGAAATGTAAAGATACCACTACATTATGAAATGTCTTAACTTCACCTTGAAAAATTGAATAAAACATCAAGAAACCACCTACCAAACGGTATAATAATAACGAACCATGTTTACAGCAATAATTAAATGTAATATCATAACATTCCTTGACACAACAAGAGCAGAAGTAAAATCTTCAAAGTTTCTAGATCTTGCAACGAGATGGATGAAAAAAACTTTTCTGGTAACATCAACAATAATCTCAGGACAGCTTTTTTTTTTTATTTGTTCTGATTATAGTAAACCTAAAGGGGCTTTACCTAACTTTGAGTACGTGTGAATCAGTCCTTTTGTGGCATCTGTCCCCATCAATTAATAGATAAATTCCAGTGGTAAGAGGTTCCACGTTCGATTCCCATGGTCAATCTCTATATTTTAATTAGTAGTGCATTCACCGTCCTTCTGAGATTAGACCTGTCCATCTATTCATTGCCGAAGCTCAAACTCAGCGTCGTGAGCAAAATTGAGTGGCTAGTTTAGAAGGTTCCTTAGGGTATAGTGCCACCAAAATGCGTCAACCTGACCACCCGACCTCCCAACAAAGCCAACCTCTCCACAGTCGGATGTTCATTTGAAAAGAAAAACCTCTAAAAGAGAATCAACACGTATTATCCTTTCGGAAGAAAACTAAATTAGAAACGTTTTCGAACAAGATTTAGCCAGACAAATTCTGAAATAATTGTCAATCGGTCCAAGTAGGCTTAAAAATCATCTACTATAATGCTTGGGCAAGCAAGTGGACTCAAACTATTCGCTGATTGGTAGAAATCAAAAGTAATTAATTTAGTTTTTAAAGTGATAAAAACTTTAGTTGGTACCAATCTTTGGCTCTTCAAGGCTCAAAATGTAATTCTAAGATTGTACAGCAAGTTCACTTAGTGTTTTTAGCATTGCTTCACACCACTGGCGGTACTATATTTATTCCCTGTCTAGTCCGAGTATAAAGAGCTCGTTGGTAGATTGAATAACATTTATAGGCACTTTGAAATCTAAATCTTTATTGTATCAGATTAGAAAACGCATAAGTACCCTTGCATAGGACTATAAATAACTTGCTGATAAATTGGAGAAAGCTACGTCGATATAGAATATGTGTTGAAGGAAAACAAACAATGCTCGCACCCAGAAAGCATTCGTCATTCTCGAGGCAATACCCTTTTTGTAATTTCAATATTAATGTATGTTAATTTTGCATTTGGTGTTTGGCGCGCGCAGCATGGGGTTTCTTTGAAAGTATATTCTATATTGAAGCCACAGAGGAGCCCCTCCATATAAAATTCCATTAAAATATACGTCTTTTTCTACGCGATGAATTATTGAATACGAAGGGGGCGAGAGAATGGTGGAGAGAGAGAGAGAGAGAGAGAGAGAGAGAGAGAGAGAGAGAGAGAGAGCGTGAGAGAGGGGGGAGAGGAAGAGAAAAAATGAAGAAGGCCTCAAGAAAAGGAGTGAACTCTGTCTTTAAATAACGAATATGTCTTGCCCATCACTTTATTCTTTAGGCAATCTACATGTATCTTTTTGTTATTTTCCCTTCTTTTATTTTATTCTTTGCCCTCAACTCAAACTAAATTGCATTATTAATGAGCCTACATTGGCTAAGAGTGCTAATATGGAATAAGAGGATTGTCCATAGTTTTGTTGGCATAAATAAATATGCCATCTTCCGGAACATGAATTAATTCTTTTTGCTACAGTATTCAGCTGTGCAATTCTCTAATAGAAAGTCACTGCACGATCAAAAGCACAGAATAATAAATGCAAAGATCTTCTGCGTTGTCCTTAATGATCACATATATTTAGTTTTTAGTACAAAAATTATGAGAATGTGTTTCCGTTACAGATACACATTTATTTTTATTTTCCAAAAATTACAGTACTCAACGGGTTTACAGGCCATTAAACATTTTATTTTGAATACAAATTCATAGAGAATACGTATACCATTACTGTAGCTCACAACACTTAATTTTAAATTACTTTTTGGTTTTCTTCCTACTTATTAAGGGGATTAAATCTTATTAGACTGAATCCTTAATGTCTACATGGAAAACCACTACAAATAGCGAGGTATTTATTTGGAGTTTAACGCCAATCTCTGTGCATTGTTCCACTTAAATATTTCTGTTTGTGATTGGAAGGACTTGTAGCGCTCATGAAAAGCTTGAAAAAGCTGTCCACTCTCGTTGCTACGTTATCGCCTTTTTCACATGGAAGTTGCAAAGATGGCGGGAGGGGGGATACGAAGAAAAACAGGTCGACAAACAATGAATTACAATTAGCGTTTGGCTTAATGGGCGTAAGTCTATGTTATAAGGATTTATGACGTCTTCATCCGCGCTTTTATTGTCACTATTACTAGAGTCGTCATATTACTGTCATCTCCTTCAGACACCTTCTGTCCGTCCGTCCGTCTGCAAATACAGTGATTAAAGCCTTTATGGGTAAACATAAAACAAGTCTTTCAGCCTCCCCTTCATCTAGTTGCATATCTTTTTATATCTCTCGGCTGTTAACGGAATAGCTGCGTTGGGTTCTCTGCGCCATCCTACAATAACCATTCAAGACCAAGGAGGTTTATTGTTGCTCCTCCAGTTGGTACATTGTTCTTTTGCTCCTCGATAATTCCAGAGGATAGACCATTGTATTATAAATTCAGTCCGGAGTCTGACTAATTGAGACTTGTTCAAATGAGTATTGTTCGTATTAATTATTATACCACTCTTATTTGAGGGTGGCGCAGCTGCTTCATTTCCGTTATTTGCGCCAAGAAAGGCTGACGTTTCGTCAAATAGGTCTCTCACTGTTGACACATAGGTCTGGCACTCACCTCTTGAGTGTTTGCTCATTCATCTTTATCACATTCACAATTTGTATAGAGGGCTAAAGTAGTTGGATTACTGACGTTTCTATTGATATACTTAGCTAGCTCTAGCCCCAAAATAAATCCATAATAAAAACCCAATACCATTCTCAAACCCTTCAGTAATATTTTACTCCTGCGTGCCAACGATCATTAGTTAAAAAGAAATTTATCATAATTCCTCTTCTGAGTTTCCTGAAAAATAGTAAAGAACCTCCAAGTTAAACACCGATTTCTCTAAAACAATATAGTTTCAAAATATTAAAAATAATATTTAATAAAATTGCTATTTATAAAATAATATAACAGTAGAATATCAGATTCAACATTCCAATTTGCACAATATTGTTAAATTAAATATAAAAAAAAGATTTCAAATATCTGTTTTAACAAAGTTTATCCAATTTTCTTGGCCCTCAAAAATACGCAAGATACTTTTTGAAGAAGAAGAATATTTGTGCAGCTTGCTCAATAAATAAATAGAACTTCTGTAGATAAGTGGAAGTCTAGCTCGAAAAAAAATTGAACTTCAGGAAGACTAGGTCATCGAAATAACTCTGGTTTAATATTTTTAACTACTTATTAGTGTACTAATAATTATCACTTAAGAATTAAGTAAAAGTAAATAAGTAAACACTGATTTGTATTTCGAATTAATGTATATCACTTCTAGTATGTATTCACACTAATCAGACTAACTTGTATTCTTGTATTCCAGTTATCAATTATGATTAACTTTGAATTATCACTATCAATCTGTAAGGCAATGAATTTTCATGCAATCAATTACTACGCTATCCGTTGCATCTCATATGTGCATGTCTCCCTTTAAGTGACAATGATATATGTATTCGAAATCATGTTTGTAAACTCAATAGATTCATGTTGACTTAAGCGATTGGAATTCTCTAGGCTAAACTCAACACGAAGTCATATTGGTATAAGATGTCAAGGCATGACCTTAAAAGATTAATACCCAATTTAAATGCACTTTAAATATTTCATACTGTCATTTATACGCAGGGACTGATAGTAAGTCAGTCATTTATAAAATACAACCCTTATAGATAACTTTGTATCTTGATAATCAAGGATTATCAGAGGAAACAATTTTTCTTAATGTATTATTGATTAATTTATGACATGACACTCGCTTTTAACAATTACAAAAATGGCATATTGTGGGATAACAATAATTAAAATTTCTGTCATTAAACATAGAGGTCCGTACAAGTGGCCACTTTGAGCAAATTCAGCAAACTAAATAATTTGTCTTATGCTTTTCTGTTTATTACGTTCTCTCTTAATATCCTTAAAAAATAAACTATCATTAAAAATTCAGTAACTTTTGGAAAATGACTTATCACAAATTAATAAGTTTTAATCAAAGAGGTGATGTTGTCACATCATATGTGTTCTATAGATCTCTTAGGAGGAATTCTTCGTTTATGAGACCTGATATTTAAGTTTATGTATTGTTTAGAGATCCAATAGCTTAATATAAATACCGCATGATAGGAATAGTGGTAAGGCAAATTGAAAGAAAAAATACAAATAACTATGTTATTATTCGAGGTAAAATAAAACGAAGCAATTGGTGGGGGGAATATGATTAAGGAAAGTGTTTTTTAAGATAAATTGAGCCAAATAGTAGTAAGAAAATGTTCACGATTATTCATTTTGCCTCATGTGTATAAACACTAAAAGTGTGACATTTGATGCCATACGTATGTCGCATATTGCTATATTAACGAATTACTTCACTTCTTCGGTTCGAGGACGGTTCCCCCCCCCCCCAAACGAATTAACAAAGGCTTTATTGCAATATCAACTGAAAAATTGACCACTTCCCCACGCGTTTCATGTTTAGCTTAGGGTTTTCACAAGGAATTACTCTCAAGGCCCAATTTAATCTATAATATTGAAAAAAGAAAAAAAAAATACTGTTTGAAGTTAGTTATAACAAATATTCGCTTGTTAGACTTTAATACCAATTTTAGTAATCGAGATTAATACCTTGTCTTTGTCATCTAACGCTTATCATTTGATTATCACCTTTTTCCGATTTTCTGTTATCAGTTGACACTTGAAGAAATTTTCCAAGATTTGCAACATCAGTACATCCTCAAATGCCGTCTTTCCCTGAAGAGAACTTTAGTGAGCTAAAACTAGTTAGTTCTGAATTATAAAAAAAAAAGAAGGTGTCCCTTTGTTGTGCGTGACGTAATCAGTTTGGTTTATCACTATAAACACTGATGGCCGTATAAATTCTATAAGTTCATCTACATATCTGCGTGTTTAATAAAAGAATATTTTAATTAAAAAATAATAAAAGGTTGTGCTCTGATTAGATTATGGTGAGTACTTTTATAGTCAGAAAGAATTATTTCAATGCTAGGTCTAAGCCAATTTAGACAGGCTTTCGAGTTCATTAAATAGAAATACGACATCGTGTTGTTCTAGTTAATTTTAGCATCAATGAAGTTCATAATTTAATTATTCAATTCAATATTATTCAAATATGAGTAGAATCAAGCTATTTAAAAAGTGCGAAAACAAAAATTCTTATTAATTCCGTTATTATAAGTCGGATTAAAAATGGTATTTAACCAAACATTTTGCAAATGTTATTTCCTATAACTGTTTTACTGGTATTTATATACTTTTCTGTCTTTTTGAAGCTGAAATTTCATGTCTTGTGTTATATAGGCTTCGTATCGAAGAGAAAATGGAGAACAGGTGTCAAATCAGTAGCATACATTGGGAAGTTTTTTTTTTTTTTTTTTTTTTTTTTTTTTTTTTTTTTTTTTTTTAAGAGAAGTAACAAATGACAAAACTTGACCAAAGCGGTCACCACAGAACCTTTAGGCAATTAAGAAGATCTCTTTGAGTAAAAAGTCAAGTAAAGCCCATTTCATGATGGGTTTGATGTAATAACAAATTACCAGCCTGCAGATGTGTATGTTTTAATGTTCTCGGCATTTGGGGTCAATCTGAATATTTCGAGGAAGGAAGGCTTGAGGTTATATTGGGGTTAGTAAAATGCGTAGAGTGGAAGGTTAGAAAATAAGCGGAAGGGTTTGACAGAAGGGTGTATGAACCCTAACCATAGCAGATGGTGGAAAGGGAGGGGTGGCTTACCCCAGGGAATTTTATCTTGTCCCTCCACCCTCTCCGCATGTGCTTATGTTCTACTAACCATGGTCAGGATATGCTCCTTCTGTCAGTCCATGGTGGTATGGAGCCAAGAATCATTTAGTAGTTGTTTCATTAGTTATTGTTATTTATTAACGTCCAATTTTTCTGCTAAGGGTGGTTTTAACGGGTTATCTACAGGTTACCGCCCATTTCTAGCCAGGGTGGAACTAAGGATTTTATTTAATGCGACCGTCACTATATAAATACCTATTGCTCAGGTTAGAAACTGATTCACGACTCTATGTTTATCATTTGAGATTATTACTAAAGCCTTAACTCTCTTGGCTAACTTGAGCCTCTGTTTCATTAGTCATCATATGGAATATTTTTAACTACGTAATTCATTAACATTTTTTTCTAAGACCTGATATTCTTGTTTATTAAGAACACAGTCCTCTAAGTATTCAGTCAGAAAGAACCATTTGATATTGAATATTTATCTCCTTTTATTACGAAAAAAAGGTTCGAATCTTTTGAGTTCAAAATTTCTAACACAAGAAAACTGACGATTATGACTCGCTAGTGAGTGATAGGCACTCGCTAATTGTTGATTTATCAGTTGAAACTTCCTTTAAGCCTTGAAAACACACGGAAACTTGTATGTTATCCATCCCAGAGAAATCTAGTGAGATCCCTTTGCTATGAAATTATTTTTATTTTCCTGTTCCTAATCATTTTCATCATTTCATGGTAGAGGACAATTTTTCATACTCGGGGAATACGGCTACTTGCAACTGTCTAATCTGTGTTGGAATACTGGGTTAGATACCCAGGAGTTGTGAACGCAGTTCTTCCCCTATACAAAATAAAGAAATAATTAAATAATTTCTGGCAGAACTTTCCTTATCCAAAGATCAATATAATTCAATATTATGTAGTACCTCAAGAAATTCATGTCTGAGGTTTTTTTTAGGCTTGTTTTAGATCTGTCGACTCATGGTCAGTCAGTAAACACGCGTCATTATGACGTAAATCTTGATCTAAACTTCAACCATTATTAAAAAGCACACGGTATAATTCAAGGTTGATATAAGCTACCTACAGATATACCTAGAAATATTGAATATAGAATATTGACACATGGTATGCTTACTACCATAAATTACTCTTAAAATCCTGATTTTGGTACCTAGAGTTATGAGTTAGATTACTGGGATATTTTTTTGCCAATTTAAATTTTTTTATTGATGAACTTTCTAATTAAAATACTGTGTAGAATGCTAGCTGGAACAGTGTTAACCAGGAGATAACCACCCCAATTAGGTACAGTAGTATAAGAGGACGTTAAAAGTTAATAATTTGAATTTAAAATCGGACATATTCTTTTGGCATTTCTAATATAAATAGTAGAGCAGCGACACTCATAACCTGGATTAGAAGTGAGCACGTATATGAATTAAAACATGTTCCCGAGCAGCGATAAAGGATAAATCATGGATAGAATTTAGTGCTATACTGTGCCTATAATGTTTTATTAAAATGTCATATTTCGGAACCCATTAGAATGAATACGTAAAAAAAAGTACAAATACAGAATATGTACGTTCCGCAGGAACCAATACAATCGTTTTTCGGAAAGCGTAAAATTATTTTTCATTTAAAACGCGGGGGAAAAAAATATGAAAGTGTATTTTATGTGTAGTTTAGGAGGGTGGTGTATGTGGGGAGGGCTTTGTATGAAAACCTAGTTATACATATATTGAAAGGGTTTGGGGCTAAGCTGGATTTAACAGAGTCACGTAACCCCCCCCCATACCCCCCCTGGCATCGAATTTATCCGCAGAAACAATATATATCATTCCTTTCGTACGTCATTAATCGTATTAGCTTTCCAATGGCAACTGCACATTTTTCCATGATTCGCCCCGATGCTTTTCAACGACGCCATTTATAACAGGTTGCATTGTCCTGTAGTCCGGACATATAATATCGGGGTGTGTGCGTGAGAGAACTGTATCCGATTGTTTATCAATGCGTCCAGTCTGGTGGACATTCAGCGTTTATATTGTTTTAATGCCATTCAGATCGGTTCCCCCTCCCTCACATCTCGCTGGTTCCGATGTGTGCTTTCTCTGTGGACTTTTTTTTTTTTTTTTTTAATCGGATTTTATTGAAATATATCTTTGGAAATGCAATTGATGCGAAATGTGTCGGCTCGGTCACCGATTGGCGCGAAATAATATTGAAAAGGGATGTCACACGACGACATATGCCATTCTCCAGTGACGCTGAATGCAAATAAATCAAATCAAGCACCAGAGAAATGGGAGAAATTATTTCATCTGATTCTTCTGATTTTTTTTTTTTTTAGTAACGGACTAAAGGATAAAATTTCTTTTATCGTTAGACCCTAAGCATTAATCTACGAAAATATTATAATACATTTAATGGCAAACTACCGACTAAGTTGGTCGGGTTAGCCTAAGGATATAGGAAGAAATGAGCGTTTGGCTCACTCTTGCCAATTTTAAAACAGCTGTCCGCATGTATCTTTCTGACTAAGGATGTGGATGAGTTCCAATGGAACTTAAATAACCCAAGAACAATAATCGGGGCTATAGAGACTGTTGTCAATGGAAATTTGTCCTTAGAAGAGTCTAGCACCCTTAATCTGCCCAAATGAGCAGACTGACAGAATGTTTTGACAAGATATCTTTGTAAAATGAAATTGGTTACGAGTAATGTAAATATCTTAAACGCCATAAAAATTAATGATAATGACGTGCTGATGGTATAGAACAATTCAATTTGTTCATCAGATCCCCCTGCGTTGTATGGTGAGGCTGAAATGATCTGAACCATGAATAGGTGTTACATTCGGGTTAGTTATGAACGTACGACTGATTCCAAACTGCACAAGGCAATTTTACATGTTATACCAGGATGGAGAAGGAATAGAGGCAGTCAAAAGGAAAGTTGGCAGAACGAGCAGGTGGATGACTTCCCGAGGCTAGGGATCCGTGATTGAAGATGCACAGTTGCGAATGGACAACTACGGTGGAAGCAAACCGTCCAACAAGTGTATTGTCACCAAAATAAGTTGTTTGTAACTGATTGATTTTAGCCTTTAATACTACTGTATAAAAATACTGTTGACCTGATTTGGGTTGAGCCCTAAGACTTTCTGTTTACTGAGTTACGCAATCCATCTTGAGAAGGTTAAAGTTAGCAATCTATTATTAAAAATGCAAGCAGGGTATATTTTCCATCTTGTTTTTAGAAGAGACGAAACAGAAATAAGTCTCGTGCCGTCAAGTCCAGGAAGGCGTCCTCTGTTTTGGAGTCGTTCCTTTCGGGATCTGGGACACCCCCACGCCGGGGTCGGACATGCTGTGAGTCCTTGTTTTTGCTCGGCCATTTCTTTCCAAATATAACAACTCACTTTCCTTGTTTTATTCCTGTCACCTGTCTTAGTATATCTCAGTAAAGAGATGATCTAAATACGTCCGTCTATGATAAGGAGCCCGCTCTTGCGCAACTGCCCTAAATTCCTGCAGATTTTATCCTTAGTAAGCACACAGTCAGGTTTAGATTTCAAGATATTTCGCACCACTTTCCGGGATGCGGCGTTATATTTTAAGACAGCTCTGATTCGGAATTACAAGCTATTGGAGTGAGGTAAACCTCTCCGAAACGATTATTCCCAGGGACAGTCTTCACGTTTTTAGGATAAAAATCTGAAATGTGTTGTATTCATGGAAAACCCTTGATTACTTGAGGCCGCACATTTTGAGGTCACATTTCGGAAGAAAAGCTTTATTCCTACCATTTAAAATGTTGTCTACTGTCCTACACAAGGCAACTTCCTCATGCTCTACCGAATTTCCATATATTATGACCAGTATTGTGACGAATTTATAGACAAGGGAGCCACGAAGGAGAGTGCCAAGCTGTATATCACTGAAAACAGGGCATTTACCCCCGAAAGTAATCTGCCTCTCATAAACTCTAATTTTTGAGTGGATTATTTTTTTCTAATCTAATCCCAAAAATGATTGAACTCCAACATTCCGCCAAAAATTCGTAATCCATGAATTTTCATTTATGACATTTTTTGAATTGATGCGTTTGGACGGTGATATCGTCCCATTCAAATAAATAATTATTAATGAAGTGCAACAAAACATGTCGTATAATTAATTTAATAGGAGTAGATATTCCGTATTCAGTATATTTTCTGTCTTCAGCCTCCAGTAAATCCATATACGTAGTAGAGCGACTTTTACGTTAACCCAATGTATCGCTTATTATACAAAATTCCTGCTTATTTATCTAATGTGGTTTAAACAAGGCCTTTACTCAGGGAAATATATAGAGAAACAATTTAAGCTATGAAATGACTTGATACGTTGGGAGATAAATGCTGACTTTCTACAACCACTGGCTTCAGGATTTTTTTTCACCGGTTCTATAACTATGGTTTTATCAAGTTGTTTCAAAATCTTTTTAAGTAAGTAGGGGGAGAATGAGTTGAAAGTGGGGCAGTTTTGTATTCGATGAAGGAACTAGGAGGCGGTGACAAGGCTAAAGAAGCCACCTGGAGTTTATAGGGGCGTATTTTCACTTTACAAAACGCCGGGAAAAGGCAGCAGGGGGGGGGGGTTACCTACCGCAGCAGGGGAAGGGGTTGATTACAATCTCGTCACGCAACTTGTGTGTTAATTACCGCGTTCCGTGTACTATCGGTAAACAGTACCACTTGTTATACAACATTACCCTCTTCTATCTTAAGTACGTGTATATATATATATATATATATATATATATATATATATATATATATATATATATATATATCAAAGTTATCAAACATTTTATTTAAGCGCTTCCTGTAATACTAATTATCAAGTTCGCCGTTGGCTCCAATTGGAGGAGAGATTAAAGGGGGGGGGTGACAATTTGAAATACCCACATTATTATGAGTTGGTTAAAAGAAAAAAAAAATTATACTAGCAAACATATATGTAATGCCCTACATCTGTTGGAAATATTTGCAAAATATTTGCATTGCTTAGTTTTTAGCATTACCTAAACAGCCTCTCCGGCTTCCTTCAACTTGCTGGAAAATGTAATATTCGAAAACTTCTGTTGCATATAGTTTTTTCTCTAACTGAAGCATTAAACGAGTTATTCGTAGTTTTTAATTGTAGGTATTTGTAGGTATCATTTACTTCTAGTAAAGAGATTATTTCTAAAATCCCTTGTCCAGATTGAATTTCAAGTCCTGTTCACCTTAGGCTTCGTGTAACGGGACTTTGAATTTCAAATTTCAATATTCTGAGGCAAGTTTTTTTTTGGGGGGGGGCGGGTTATGCGAGATACGTACAGATGTACTCTCTGAACTAAACGGGTATTTACGCTGGAATAGCGTTTACAATATTCCCTTTAGTTTGTGCAAGGAATAAAAAAAAATCGATTAGGCAGTTCCTTAGAGAGAAATACGCTAGAAAGGAGAAAGGACAATAATATTGACGGTCTAAGACAGGCTCATTGAAGCCCGTCACTGTAAATTGAGTATAGGGTGGTTGGAGGTAGATATCGCGACGGGGAGAGGGGTAGCGATAATGCTGATATATCGATGCCGAGCGATATTTTAAATAAATATCTCCCCCCCCCCAGGAGAATAAATACCGGGGGCAGAACTCTTGATTCCTCCACATTAAGCCCTCACATTTGTCAAGTTCAGGGCCACGTGGCCCCCAACCTCCTCAGCACCCCTTTCATTTGTTTCACATCTATATGCCCGCTATTATTATAAATTATTATATCAATTCATCTTCTTTAGATTTTTTTTCTTTTTTTTAAGGGTGAAAGGAGGAGGGAAGGCGCTATGAATCATTTTTATTTTTTTCCCCGTTTGCTGAAAATTCATAATATTTTTCATTCTTCATCTGTTTAATGTTAACAGTCAAAGGTGTAATTTTTCTCTAACTCAGAAATTAATATATTTTTTTGTTAAATATAAAAATGGCCTCATTTTCCGAGGATAAAATAAGAAAGACTTATATTTTTCTCTTTTTGAAACGCTTGAGGGGTTAGCTTGAATAATGGCTCTCACGTCTCCTTACTAAATGAAGAAAATTAAATAGAATATAAAGAGGAAATTATAAATACTATTAATTCCGTCTGATGGTATTTTAGACAGTTATTAATTTTGTAAACTTTTATTTATTGTACTAAATAAACAGATGCATAATTAGTAGTTAAAAAGTTATCTAAAGTAAGTCATTTGAGTCATGTGAGATGAATATTGAAGTATGCTATGTTTGGCGATGGTGGGCGTGATTAAAACTATGATTTTTAACCCTTGAAGAGGTGGCACCGAAACGGCCAAAAATATTGAACAAAATACTAATTATTTTAGGGATTAGCTAATTTATGTTTTGTAATAAATATCCTTAATTATATTGCGAAATTAAATTTATAAAGAAATCCATTTTTAAAGTAAATAAAAAAGACTTCATGCCTAAAGTATACTTTTACACATAGAATGTTTAAATGTCTCAGCAGTGATTAAACAATATATTTTTTTATAGGTTTACACCATGAAACGTAAACACTATTTTTTATTTAAGAGAAAATATATTTAATTTTCAAAGAAATGAATGATTTTCGCATAGTAGTTTATAAATGTTTTATAACCAGGTTTACTCTATTCTACCATACCATTATTTGAGTGAGCTAAATAAGAATATACCACGAAAATAATTGGAATATAGTTAATTGTTTTACAGGTTTCTTAAGATAAGCGAAATAATTTCATTGACGTAACCCATTGTTTTTATTTCTTGGTCTCAATCAGGCTAGAAGAGGCTGTTAACCTCCAGGTTAGCCTTATTCATTTTTTTTTGTTGTGTCATTTCAATCACCATGCACCTAACTTACTTAAACCACATATAATATATATATATATATATATATATATATATATATATATATATATATATATAGTATTTTACTATGAATGTTGGAGTTTTACAATTGGGCTTAAGGAATAATTTAGTGTTTCCAACATAACAACTATTTCAAGATCATCTATTCCAAATGTGTGATCTTAAAAAAATAAACCTTATTATAAAACCAAACATCAAATTGTATGGCGGTTGCAGTGCTTGTTCTGTTTTTAAAGAAAGCCGATCGGTCTTCTCCGTCAGATAATAAAGAAAAAATAGGTGTTATTTGAACAATGCAGTTACTTGAAGTAACTAAGATAAGCGTTCCAAACAGTAAGGCCACTGATGGTAATTAACGAAAAGAAATTAAAAATTGGAAAAACATTTATTTTATCTTTTATTTGGAAAACCCTCACAATGTGCCCCTTCCACAAGGAGAAAACTGATAGAAGTATAAGGTTTAGCTTAGCCAAACCTAGAAATATATAGGAATACAATCCTATTTCCTTTTTCAGATTCATTTGGCAATTTTCCGTAAACCAAAATTTCACTATTTTTAGCTGCTTTGAAAACCAGCTACCAAGAAATCAAACTATAGATGCCCTTATTAGATTTTCTAAAAGTTCATAATTTATTAATGTGAGCAGAATGAGATAGAGAACATTTTAATATTACCCCTCCCTCCCTTGAGATATCGTTTATATTTTAGGCTTGTGAGTCTCAGAGCTAAAGTATGTTTTTCCGTACGAATCGTACCATATGTTTTTTTTTTTTTTTTTACAGAAAACCTTCGCTGTTTAAAATTACTGTCCTCTAGTTATTATATTTTGTCGTTTCCTTGGAAGCCCTTGGCCATCGGATGGCTTGCATGTTTGGAGCGTTCCGGTTTTACTGACAGATATCTGTTATTAACAGTCGTGGATCCTCCTGTTGTCAGCTGAACGAGGGATTCTTTTAATTACAGATTTCATTAGAACTATAAATTAACTTGTAAATTAATGTTTGAGTTTGGATGCGTGCTGCGAATAAGCGAGCTGTTAGGAGTTTTAAACAATCTTCTACTTAGTTCCCATCAGTCCAGGATTGTTGTGGAGAATGCATTGTAGTTCTGTCTCATGGAGAATCTTCTAGATTGAAAATTTCAGAATTATATCAGTTAGAAAAAATGTATATTCAATCTAAATATTCTATTTTCAAGGACAAAATAACTAACAAAAAAAATCATAAGATTTGTAAAAAATGAAAACAACAACAGTTATAAGTTCATGTCATTTGGTTTGTCTACCGGCACATAAATTAATTTAAATTTAATAGCACAAAATGACTCTTTTTACTAATATCAAACAAGTTTATAAGGATCGCCACAAAAAAATATTTGCATTCCTCGAAGGAGGTTGTAAAAAAAAAAAAAATTAAAACTTTACAATGAATAATAAAGCCAATGAATGAGTAAAAACTTGGATTTCTGATGGGGATATTTAAAGACAGTTTATAAAAAAAATATTTCTTCTATCAATAAAATATGGATTAATAAACTGAATGACTTAGGTTAGCCATGTGAATTAAAGTGTTGGCCTTAACCAAACCAGTAGCGATTTAGATTCCCGCCTGGGAAATAGGAATTTATTTAGTGACGGACTCATTAAGTCCCCCTTGCTAAAAAAGCTTGATAACCTGAAGATAAGCCGTCCCATTTTCCTTAGTTGCAAAAAGTGGACGTTAATAAATAATAATAAAGTGGGCTGATTCAATTGATTTCAATGTAATTAGATTCCCATATAATTGGGGTTTGCAGATGGCTTTCAATGAATTCAAAGCAATGGCCTCAATCAAGAGTTCGGAGTAAACCTTTTAGGAAAAACGCAGAATGTACATAATTTAAAAACATTTAACCACCAAAACGCAAACATGTAATTCATTTAATAAATTAGTACTAAACAAATTATAATAGATGATTTCCTGTGTACATCACAGGATCAATACTGATTGGGACTGTGTACACATCCTCTGACACACTAAACTTCCTTATAAATACTACCTCCGAACTAAATTTCGTAAAATGTGAAATAAAGATCCTGAGGCCTAGAATGACACACACACAAATATATATGGACAAACGTCAAGTTGGCATATAACTTAAACCCTAGCAAAGAGTGTTATTATGTTGATTTTGAGAGCTTAGGTGAGTCGTGGGATATTGATTCAAAAGTTATTTAGTGACAGAATAACCTAAAAAAAAAAAACAATAATTTTCGGAGGACCAAAGGGATTAAAATCTACAGATATTCTGTCCCGAGTTTGCTCTCACAACCTTTCCTATCTTACATTTTCCGAAAACTAGTTGTGGATTAAGTTTTCCTTGTGAAATCTTCGTTACATTCCCACGGCACAATATCTTATTTCCTATCAAAAAGTCGGAGTGGAAATTTCCCCAATTGATTTTATCCTCGCAACTGAGTTCGTAACGATTATTGAAATTGGCCTAATTGTAATAGAGCTTTTGATTGGTCTCAATCCACTTTCAATATGTCTGGACATATTGATATCTCACCTTGATGACGAGCTATAATTATTGTTATTACGGGACCAATCATGGCTCTGATATAATACTCACATACATGGTGAAATGATTTTTAAATTATTTTGTCCGCTTTCCAGTCTAATGACATTTGTGGAACTAATTGGGCAAGCCTTATGTTTTTCGTTTCACAAGATCAATAAATATTCCCATTTGGAAACGTTATTTACAGAATGACAGCTTAAAATGTGAGCATTAATTTCATAAGTGGAAAAATTGGATAAATTATTCCATTCCACTTTTAACTGATAATGGCGTCACTAATTTTTCTAATTGCTATTTTTAGTGAACAAATAGAGAAAAATAATCTTTGATTTTCATGCTTGATCAAGCATAAATAGCCTACAGATCTAAAAAATCCAAAATTTCGCAATTCTCAAAATCAATGTTTTTTTTTCTATTTATTTCGTCTGGTATTTTGTTTTTCTGGGAGGAAGATATTCGTGTTAAGCACTTTATGAAAAACCTATTATGGAAACTCATTTATCTTATAAGAAGTAATATAAGCGATGCACACAAAAACTATATATTTTCTCAGGAAAAAGGCCTCTATCATTCACAATGATTTAATTAGATGGAGTACTTTCTGAGCACACGTACCATTTTTAGCACACTCTTATTAGAGTGAGCCACTTGATATATATTCTCACTGGGGTGGAAATATATTTTCTATTTTTTTTTAATTTCTTTTTATTTTATTTGGAAATTTTTTTTAACTTCATCCAGGAAATTTCTTGGTTTACTTCGAAAGTCCTGACGCTCAACGAGGAAACTTACACTTTGCTAAAAAAAAATTCTTTGAATTGTTTTGACCTAATTATGTGCTAATGTTTTAGTGGGGGTGGGGTGATATATTAAAAATGCCTTGGATTATAATACTCTTGTAATTAATTATTATATCATTAAAAATGTTTATCTGAAAACAAAAAAAAAATTATACTTGACTAGTAGTTAAAATAAGCTGTAGAAGTCTCATGCATCGGATCAAATTTAGTAAAACCATGAATTCTTTATTTTATAGTTTTTGGACCTAGAAGTGAATTAATACTTCAGCCCTTCATTTTCAGTATTTTTCTCTTTACAAAACTTCGAGTATTAACAAAATTGAAGGAAACTCTGTACAGTTTTTCTTGAAAGAAGAATGTTCACAATTTTTAAGATATATTTAATGTCTTGATGTAAAAATACTTCCTGTTAGAAATGGTCGTAGAGATCGTTTTTAAACGACTTTCACCACAGATTAATATAATACGTTGTTAGAAAAAAAAAAGTGTGAAACATATTAAAAAAAAAAGTGTTAGGGAGGGTTGTGTCAGTGATTGAGCCGCAAACGACCAGCTCATTACTCACGTAAACAAAACGTATTTATCCGACAAGCGACCCCAGATATTAAACCTACCCCCACTTTAACCTCCTCCACCCACCCCCTCCACTCTTTTTTAATTTATAATTTTAACGGCCCCGCATAAATACGGCACTTTAAATAGGAGGCCGTTTATTTGATTTATCCCCGCCCAACGGACCGCCAACGGCGGAGAAATTTTTTTATTTAATTACGTCGGAGAGGGTGGGAAGGGAGCCACTGAGGATTGGCGGGGGGGGGAGAGATGACCCCCCACCATTTGACCGGTAATCTACGTGTACAGGAAAAAATTGGTTCGTTGTTTGTTCTGAACAAATTCGATTGAGTGCCTCTCCCAGGGAACACAGCTATTTTTTTTCCACCATTTTTTTTTTTTTTTTGGGTTCCCTCGAAACGCGTTTCATTGAATTCCGAATGCTTAATATTCTGGTACATTGTTAATTGGACCTATTGATCATAAGGAATTGGTTTTGGGAAAAAATGTTGGACACGGGAACAAAGTTAAACAAATACTGGATGTAGAATTCAAATCTGACCGCTCTCCACCCTTTTATTTCATTATTTTTTCCCCCAATAGAAATGAATGTATAAAAGAATACAAAGTTTGATTGTCGTAGCCAATAGAAATCAAGGTCTCAGGGGGAGGGGGTGAAGAAAAACTCTCCAATTCTGCAGAATGATTTATAAAAACAAATAGTATAAAAAACCCAGAAACCAATGAATATTTTGAGCTGAAATGAAAATAGTCTTGTTGTCAAATTAATTAAATCATTTCAGGGCTTCTATAAGAAGACTACAGCAAGTGTGGTCTGAAACACCTCTAATGTATGAATAAAGTGCTGTAAGAATATAAAAATATTAAGTTAAAAAAGTGTACAGAAATGTATATTTAAGAAATTGACACAAGTCTAAACTTAAGGCAAAATAAATTTCAGAATTTTGGAGGCATTAAACTCAATCACTATCAATTAAATATTTTAATTAAAGATTTGGCAGACGAAGAGCCAATATAAGAAAATATCTTAGTTCTCAGTCATCACAAAACTCCTACTTATTTCCCATTACCCATAAGCCAATATATCACGTAGTCTTTTTTCAAGCTTAAATACGATATGTTGATGGAAAAGGAATATAATAAAACATTCTAACTATCTCCGTAATTATGTAGTCGAAAAATGTTGCATCACTATTCTTGTTGCATATTAGCTTTTCCACAATTATTGTCCTATATGTTTTTTTCCATAACTGGAAAATTAACCGAGACATTTGTAATTAGTCTGCTTTCAGTGTTCTGTAACCTCCCTTAATGCGATTTTCACGTCGAACAGAAGAGACGCTAAAAATTTCATGCCCAGCTTAAATGTTGAGTTAGAAGGGCTTCTTGTTACAGGAAAAAATGGAGAATGTTTACGTGTCGAACGTTTAAAGTATTTGATTAGTTAATATATTTGATTATTCAAAAGAGTTATTCATATGTTATCATTAAGTAATTGCCTGACAAAATGATTTTTAAATAGGAGCGGAGAATGATTTTATATGTTGGGTAAGCAAAATGCAGAACTTTTTTCTTTTTTTTTGCACTATGCGGGAAAAATTGAAGAATCATTTTCATTAGAGAAAATTTCTCGTGTGAAATCCGTCCGGAGTTTTGAAGTGATTTAAAGCTGGACTGGAATTAGAAACGACCCATCCAGCGATATTATAAATCGAATTTAAGCCCCAGAGCACAAATTCATACTTCCATCCCCTGGCGTGTGGGGTGGGGGGGGGGAGTGGCAACCCTTGAAAATTACGCCGGTATATTTCAAAGTGTCACACGACGGAGGTCGATCCGCATATGCGGCGAACCCCCCAGCCATTGCTAAACCTATAGGATTACAACATAATATTTTCTGGTCGCGTTAGAGGATGCCCGAGGATGACTAATGTAAAACATGTGTGTTATGAGGGGAATTCATCAAGTGAAAAGTGTGATTGCAATGCCACACCTCTGTGGTCTGCTTATCATAGGGACACAAAACACATATATAATTTTCTATACAAAACAAATAAGTAAAAAAATAAAATCTCTATGAATGTTTTATTTAAAAAAAAAAACTAGTAAAATGCTTAAAAATATAAATAAAATAAAATAAAATAAAAAAGAACCGAAATTCCCCCCAAAAATATTTAAGGCTTGTTTAAATATGAACTGTATAATTATTTTTATTTCATTATCAACGCCTCTCACGTTAGAAGCCTGAATGGTTTGCAGTTGTTGCACCGATATAGTTCGATTTTACAAGATTTCAAGGAAGTTTTAAGTACTTTAGCATTTTAAACGACATCTCAAGAGTATTTATTTTTAGAGAATTCCTAACTAAAATACTTTGGAACCCAGTATCTCCTTGAGCATAAGTTCTATTGATAAAGTGTTGAGGATGGATATTCACATCCCACCTGACTTGGTCCAACACGTTATTTGCTGGGTACGCACATTGATGACTTTAACAATTGTTTAATTGCCATTAATGTCGGTGCATGCGGTTGTTACGGCTGATTGGGGAAGCGCTTTCGTCGCTAAAACAACATCTTCAAGCCTGTTGACTGTTATACAAAGTAATTACTTATAAATTTCCAGGTGACCAAGTGTACTCGACAATTAGCTAGTAACCGACATTGTGGACAATAGTTTACTTGCTGAACAAACACAATACCTTAATTAAACTTATTATTTTTGTTTTCGTCTTTCGAAGAGACCAACAATCTTGAGAAACAGCAATAGGATCTACAACTGTTTTTTTTTCTGTAATTCAAACAATTCAATAATTCTGGCATTTAGAGAAACTGTACCTATCTTATAGGTGATCTCAGAAGTTCTTTTATTTTAGAGGAAATTATTTAAAAACTAACACTAACATCTTACACGTCTCTAAAATACAGTAAAAACAGTAATTTTTAGAAACATGATAGATAGTATATTAATGAAGTTTCAATTCTGAACGAAATCACTTAAGCTGAGGATTCTGTCAAACATTAAAATTAACTATTTCTCGATATCTCATTAAATCAGTCTTATTATTTTAAAATTACATTTTTTTTTATTTCATAATATAATGTTATAAAATGTTAGTTAAGATACTGACTCAATGAATAATCTGCAATTGCTTGACTATTAAAATTAGTTTGCAAGGGTACGATAAAAAATCGTAATTAGTTATAAATGGGTGTTCTACATTGTATTTTAAAACTTCATAAGTTAAGCATTCAATAAAATGTAGAAGGGTCTACTTCTTAACTAATCGCTCTTTTTTGTTTGGAAAGTAATTTCAGGCTGTCAAACATTATTTCAAGCTCAGGTCAAAAGTGCTAAGAAAGTTCGGGAAAGCCATTATAACAAATATTTCTCATGAAACCTAACACTTCACTTTTACGTTTAATAATATTTAATATGTTGCTCAGTTTTTTAATTTTTAATATATTAATTACTTTATTACAACGTATTCTTATTTTTGTCTCGCCCCATGGGCGATGGGCTTGTTTTGCTTGTCTTACTTATGAATTATAAAGCTCCGTTTTGTGACTTATAAAGATACTTATTATTAACTCTGATAATATAAATGGAAAAAAAAGAAAAAGAAAACACTACAATTCCCAAGTGTCTCATTGCGATTCGTCTGATATTACCACTATACTTTTTCAAATAATAAATTAAACAATATGTCAATTAGATTTCCATAGCCAATTTAAATTGCTCAAACGCGTTTCCAAATTAGTAAAATAAGTAAAAGGGACGAGAGCAGTTGACATTCAGAACTTAGAATGGGGGGAGGCCCTTTAAAAAAAAAAGAACTGGAAAAAAAGAAAAGAGAAATTGTAAAGTGAATTATCAGATGGCCAAAGAATAGGAAATTCCCTGGAGGGTCCGATAACCAAATTTCCTGAAATGGCATTAATATGGTTAAAGACATCTGTTATATTGCGTTACCAGCAGATCAGCCCAATTACTATGCTACAACCGACATTTCTGCTCGCCTACTTCTTCATACACATTATAGAAACCACGTTTTTTCTTAATAATTTTTTCTCCCAAATATAACTTTTAGTGGAATAACGGTAATGTAAAGACTCACTCAAAAGGCTTAAAGTAATAATTCAAACACAAAGAACTAAGAGCACATACAAATCCGTTTATGCTAACATAAACCACCTATTGGTTTTATGGAATATTTCGTTATTCAAAATTAAAATTAATCCATTAACTATCATATTTTAAGCTAAGCTTACTTTTATTTTATATATATATATATATATATATATATATATATATATATATATATATATTGTGATTAAGTCTATTTAATTATATAGAGAAAAATAATCTGATTTGGGCACCACAAGTCTTCTTTGTTCTCCTATTAAAATAAATAAACAGAACGTTTAGTTGCATTTCATTTAAAAGTATATCATTTGATAGTGATATTTGATATCTTCGTTCCAATGCCATGGTACATAATTTATAGATCTCTTTATAATAAAATAAAAAGAGGTCCCATATGAATATTCTCTATCCCTTGTACGTTTGGAGAAAGTTAATTTATTTTTATATTTACTCTCTTCTAACTCTTCCTCTCACTCATAGTCGATTTCGTTCGAAAGGGTGGTTCAAGAATAGGCGTTATATCTATTGCCAAATATGACATTGCAACATTCTAAGGCTAGCCATTTTTGAGTAATGTGCAGGGAGGCTCGTAACAGTTGATTAGTTGAAATCTAAAAACCAAAAATATATTTGGGGTATTTTCCTTCGTACAGGGAATTAATTAATAGTATACTTTGAACAAGGGAATGCTACGTAAGCATATAAGGAGAGTAAGGAATATTATAAAAATAGAAGGTAAGAAAGACATATATCCATTTTATAAAAATGAATATTTGCTATATTTGAATAATATAATTGACATTGAACAAGAATTACACCAGGTCTATATATTTTGTCTCTTATATTTTTAGGGGTCTCAGGTAAGCCATGTGAGTTAAGGTGTTGGTCTTAATTCCACTTGGTAAACCTTCTTGGTTCGATTCTCACCCGAAAAATTTATTTAGTGTAGACTCACTAAATAAAATCCTAAGTCACATCCTGGCTAGAGTTAAGGGTGGTACCCTGTATATAACCCGTCCCCTTAGCGACACAAAGTGTACGTTAATAAATAATAACTTTTAACTGAGAAGTTTTTATTGTACATAATCAATAAAAACTTCTCAGTTAAAGCTTATAAAAGGAAATGTTGAATTTCAAGAAACCAACTTCCCAATTTAAACCTCCATTGAATTCAAATTGTAGCCTATGGAATGATAGTCGGTTGGATCTCGAGTCGTGTCACAATATTCCGAGGTGTGTAACCTTTGGTCAGAATGTTTGAACTTTGAAGTAATAAAGGAGCGGCAACCATTAAATAAGTCATGGAATTATGATGTCATAATGGCCACATATCGACTGTTTAATTCAGTACTTTTCCCACAGAAAACGTGACTCCTGCGGTAATCTTTAAATTAGTCAGTGCCAGTCGGCTTTGTCAAAGAAAAATATTCTTGGAAACTCTAAATGCAATTCCTATTATTAATATTTTATTTCTCCAACTCCATACTGAACATGGGACTCTTGAGCATGCCATAAAAAATGTAGGCTTAAAAACCTGTTGCACAAAAAGTTTCAATAAATGTGTATTTTAAAGATATAATTAATTTGTCAAATCTTTGTTCTGATCTGTATCCGGCCGAAAAATGAAGTCCATTTAACACAATAAGATAACAATAAAATAGAGTTTATTAATTGTTTAATTGACAACATTTGAAATGATAACCTGTACTGAAATAAAAACCAAAGTTGTAATAACTGTTTTCTCAACCTTATATAAAGTTATATCTGTTCAAATTTTAAACACCTCAATGCTTCCACATTACTAAATATATGCTTAATAATCTGAAACTTCAAATAAAAGAAATTCCTCCGGTGTCTTAACTTACACGAGCAGTCAACCAAATCAATACCAGGTTTTGTGTTTCACATCCAACTGTAATGCTAGCAAAAGCATCACCCGACGCTTTAATTTTTACTCTAAACGCAAGGAAAGGAGGTGACAAGATTTTTTTTAATGAAAGAAAACTAAATCGAAACTTTTAGAAAGCAAACTAGATACAAAATTTGCAGGGATATTGTGCGACATGTCCGTGAATCATTCTCAAAGGGTAAAATTTCAATTTAAGTTTCTTCACAAAATACTTCATTCACTGGTAGGCGATTCACGGTGCTCAACCTCTCGAGGAGCATAACTAAATACTATGATAGCTTTTTAAGAACGTTATCCTAAAATTCAAACATTCCACTTGGCTAAACCATTTGACGAACGACTAGTGTTTGATATCGAGGACCATTGGCAGTATTTGTATTCAGGAATGCTGTAGAATTCTTAGGTGATGAAATTTGTGGAGAAAAATTACTAATGCGATTTTTAGTTATTTATAGAAATTTAAAAAAAAGAAGGTATAAACAGTGATCCTTGGTGAACACCAGGTTGAGCCATAAGCTATATGGGGATTGCCGTAGGGTGAGTATAGACTATAAGCGATAGGTGATGTAGAGATAGTGGGGGAGGTACATTGAAGGTTTTAAACCGTAACCCACCGCCATACTGTAATTGTCCACATCTCTCTACATAGCAGACATTTACAATGACCAACCCGTGCCGTAAAACAGACACCCTATACACTCTCTCTCTCTCTCCTGTTCGACTATAATTCTGATTATCTAATCTGCATTCTAATAACCGCTCGTGCCCCCCCCCCCCGTAACCCTCTTTATTACAACGGCCGTACCACCGACAGCCAAACCGAGCCTAACAAATCATTGTCTTTTTATCTATAATTATTATATCCGCGATGGCCGTAACGGCGCTCAGTTGATAAAATATTGAACATAGTGCTCCCCACACACATTTCAGGGGCATAAACATAAATTGAATCCTACTCGGAGGACCCAGAAGCTTTATTTCTGGACAAACTATTAGACATGATATAAAAGATGCATCCACAGGGACATGGCGAAATATGCTCTGCAAAAAGGTGTTTGATTTACCTCTCCGGAGAGGAAGCAGAGTATAAAACCGAGTGTGAACTGTCTCAATGAATAAAAGGAATGATCTACTCCTCTACGAAGAAGAACCTCAAGGCAGGAGTGAATGCAGATCAACAGAGAAGATGGCGTAGCAGTAAGGACACCCAACTATTGGGTTAGAACACCGAAACGGGCATAATCTTTGCAATTAAATGGGCTCCGGCTTTTGATAAATGCCAAATAGAAAAAGTCCGTCACGTAGGGGTTGCGTTAACTTAAAACATTTGCATTTATCTCAAAACATAATGGTTCAATGAGAACAATATTTGGTAGTTAGGCTTGAAATAAAGTGATTCATAATATAATAGCTTTTTGTTAATATGAAATGTATATGAGTGGGGGTTTACTGATAGATAGCCGAAAACTAAACAATGTCAATATCTTGGTTAATAATAAAGGTAGCGAAGGAACGTAGATAATAACATTAATAGAACATTTCCAATAAGATTGATTCTATACAATATTTTTAACCCGACGCACAACGGAGAAATTAAGAGTTTTTCGAAAAAAAAATGTTTTTGAATTTAAATAAGATGATCTGAAAAGGATTTAAGAATGAAATATCATTAAGAAATTACTACCACAAAAGAGTTTTGCAGAAGTTAGAAAATATGTCATGGTAATCCTACAATTAAATGGCTTCACATTTTGATTGTTTTTATGGTTTTCGACAGTATGTTGATTAATTAGATTATGATAATTCCATTTCACTTTGCCTCAATTTACAAAATTTACCATTATACAGATTTTGGTTCACGACTTGAAGAATTATCTCGGCCACAAGGATAAAAGACATCTAACTAATCAACTTGGTTTGCCTTTGCATTCTTTTTAGATAAACGAAACAATAGTTGATCGATTCTAGAGCCCAGAAAAACTATATTATTTGTCATTAGATATTTCTTTATGCCCGCCATTAGCCTATATTATTTCCCGTGGATTATGAAATTAGAACGTCAATTATATATTAGATTAATTAAGTAATCAATAACGATGCCTTGAACATGTAATTCTGAAAATAATTACTGCATATTTAATGTAGGGAATCGATAAAGCTACCATTGAACGTAGGCGTCTTGTTTCTAGTTTTCTATATTGATTAAAACTTGAGGAAATGTTTCAGTTTTCAGTGAGAATTCTGAATAAAAACAAACTATAATTGCAGTACAATTTAGCGTCATTATACATTATTATGGATTACTGTTTGCCTATCGGTTATATTTAATACTATGGTAAACGACAGAAAGTAGGTAAGAGTATAGAGGAGAGGAACAAAATAGGAGAATGGACGACTTCAAATTAATTTTATATTGAGATAACTTGTATCACAGACATTTTTTAATCCTTTACTGAACTTATCCAACAGCACTTGCTATGCTACCTTTATCAATAAAGGATTAGTGAAAAAAAAATTAACTTTTTCGAAGTCGTTTTATTATTAGTATGATTTGATAAACTAGTTTTGAAGCATAAAATCAACAAATTGAAAACACCAACCCGTTCAGGTTAAGGTCGCCTGGAACGGAACATAACCTTATATCATTTCTGGTCAATATTCACAATAATACTCTATAATATTATCCTTTATTATTGACAATACTCAACAACAACTTTATCGTAGAAATTGTCTCATCAGAGGTATTGGAGTCGTGCTTATGGAGAAATGAAATATGAAGGGCCAATAAAGCAATCTAGAACATATTGGGGTTTTTTATTCCCTAAAACAGTATTTAATTGAAATAAAAATATAACAGTAATATAATTTGTTCATACACTATTAAATTAAACCAATTCAGACATTAATACCTTTGGACAATGTAGAGAACCTTTTTCAGGAACCAACTGTTTAACAAAATCTCATTGATTTTAATACTCGAATAATATAACTTTATACAATATTAATAAATGATTTGACAAAGAATTTCATTGTTGAGTCGGAAATAAAAATAAGTCCTATATTTATTTTGTTACTCCATACGTTTATTCTTACTTTTATTAATGCCTCATACGCCAGTCAACACAATATTATGCATACTAAAAGAAATTTCTACAATTTAGGTATATTAGGGATGTTCTGAGCAAATATGAAGATGAAAATGTGGTCTGACTGAGCCATTTGGTTGATCATGTTCCTGTAAGACCGTCAGTGCCACAAAGATGATTTTGTTGCAGCAAATACAAAATGAAATTAAGAAAAAATAAAAAAGAGTTCGTCACTACTTTCAAAAATGTATTTTAAATATTTATTATATTGTAAAATATATTTCTAGCCCAACGATATTTTTTGTTACGCCTTATAAAAATAAAAATAAATTGACGATTTAAGGATAAATTTTCTTAGTCATCTTACGAGCAAAACCAAAAATTGCTACAGACATGAAAACTCTTAACGGATTATAAATATTCATCAGTGCAAGAAGAGAAATTAGTTTGAGCATGTTAATACAAGTAGAATATAAACAAAGGTAAACAACTGGAGACATCTCAACATATATTATAAAGGGCTTGATGTGGTAAAAAGAGAATATACAAAATTAAAAAACTAACTCCTAAACAAGAGTGTACGGCTAATAACCAGACATTAATGCCGCTTCTTTCTTTGATGCATAATTCACGGCGGAAACGAATGCTAAAGTAGAGAAAAAAAGGCAAGAAGACGTTGGAAGAAAAATGAAATTATAATTATTCCCGTTGATTCGACAGAGGGCGCTGAATAAAGCAGAAGACATAATCTTCAGTCGCCTCAAATATGGAGAAGTTGATTTTTCATTAATATAAACCACGCATCCATCATTTTAGTTCGTCCTTTTTCTTTCTGTACTGTATTATTGTGAACTACTAGGCTACCATATTAATATATTACATCGTTTTCATCTCCTTTTCTCCTTTTAATGTATTTCTTGAGTTTCGTAATTTTTTTTCTTTTTAATATTGAAGGAACTCATGCTTAATGCCAACAAATGAAGAAAATAGAAGAGTTGCTGTCTGAAACCATAGGGATGCCTGCTAAAAATAGAGCAACTATTCAAAGTTTGGTGACTTGCATCCCGCTTATAATGGAGAAACCTCAGACAGTGGTTTCCCTTTGCCTTCTGGCACAATTTAAACGTTATACCAGGTTCAGTCACTGCTCCGTTTAGCCGAAGTATTCCTCTATCATTCTTATCAACCAAGATCCCAAATACAAGACATGCAGTGTGTTCCGTCATAAATGAGGTAAACGCACTGGTCGGTAAAATCTGTTTTATGGAAGGATTTTTTATTGTTGTATACTGTAGAAAAAGTGAGAAATTATCCGTGTAATAAACTGGCCGCTGTAAAATACTGGATAATAGATGAGACATTGTCTTTGCAATACAATACATAATAGTTGTAATATATTAAGTGTAATACACTGGACAATAAGTTTGTTATTTTTACTATATCATACTTGATAGTAGGCGTGATATTTTCATTGAAAAATTCTGGGTAATAAATGAGATATATTCACTGTTACATAACATACATAATACTGGATAGTGGATGTGTGATTTTCACAGGGTAACAACAGATATTTTCACTTCGAGAAGTTTTTATTCAAAATATCGATTTACGGATACGACATAATCGAATTAAATGTCAACAAATAAAGATTACACTTTATATTTGTAAGGAGCTAAGCGGAATGAATGTATGATTAATTAATAAACTGGTTACATAAACAAGGTTGGTCTGAAAGTATACCCGTTACAACCCTTCTTCTTTTTTTGAGCCTGAAAAAATATACTTGCTTCTAATAGACCGGGGTGATAAAATTAGTCGGCATACATATTGAAAATAACATAGCTCGCCACAAAGAAATTAAATAAATATAAGCTAAAACAAAACTTTGGGAGTAAACATTTTTTTAAAGGCAAATACTAACTTTAAGAAAGTTTAGAAATATTTAATTGTTGATAGAGGTGATTTTCAATTTGATTTTATGAAAAATAAAAAAAAAAAAAACAAATTCCAGGGGGCATAGTAGTTTCGTAAATGAGAAATTAGTTTTTCTTATTGAACTTTGATTTCTATTTGAGATAACTATTGTTTAGAAGCGGCCCTTTGAAAATATATTAAATTAAAAACGCAGCTGTTAAAGAATGCATAATCCTTTCATCTCTGTCAGACAATTATTTATTTTTGATCATCAAAAGGCCCCTTTGTTTCAGATGCTCTAATGTCAATACATCGACGTATTCTGGCTAAGCTGAAAAATTAACTCTAATCCTGTTAAGATTTCATAAAGCGTTCGTCAGGAGTGTCTAAGGCTGGCTTAATAATTCACCACATCCACGGACGGAGTTAAGGATAACTAGCATTGAATTTGTTCAATTGATTTTTAGTTAGGAACTGTCGTGAAACATTAATTAAATAGCTGTATTAAATATTAACAACCCCGATCGGGAGGGTGGTTAGAGCCGGGCGCGCTTTTTAAAATGCCGACCAACCGCCATTAAGGATGCATGAGAACGCGTAGTAGTCAAAGGTTTTTAGAAGAAACGAAACAAGGATTAGTCATAGGCGACTTATCTCATTGCTCATTGCGCACAACCTGTCTGATTCACCTTTTTCCCAATGGGATTGAGTTGTGGTGGGGGCAGAGGGTAGTCTGATTATTAATTAAGGGTAGTTACGTGTAATAGTGGAAGAAGGATTCGAGAAGATTTAAAGTTTTTCTGATCAAAGATTTTCAGTAATGAGACATAAGTAATTGATGGTGCATACATGCTGAGATTTTTATCAACATATATTCCTAATTGTTCTTCCGTCAAATAACCACATTTTCATAAGACAAGAAAAACTGAGAATATGTACTGTGCCTTCTGATTATTACCTTCATTGAAAAAAACGTAAATTAAAAAATATCCATTATTATTCCTTTGGGTTACAACCCATTGGGGCATTCAAGGGAACGCAAATGAGGATAACGTTGAAAAAACAAGATACTGAAAATAGGATTAAAACAACTTCGAAATTAATATCCCAAGGAAGGACAAAGAGAATAGTCTAAAAAAAAAAACAGGCCTTAGAAAATGAACAGTCTTATCAAATAAAAATGAACCAGTGAATGGCATCGCTAGCACTTAAAGGATCCCATGACTAACACATGCCGGGAAAACCTCCTTCAAGTTTTCTATATGATTCTTATGTCGTTCATCATTAAGATATAGATTGCAAACGATGAGGGAAGAGACCTCTTTTGAAAAACTGATGATTTATTACAGATATCCTGGCTTATTTAAATCCCTTATTAATTTTTTGGTGATTTACTCGTAGAAATTTTATGATGAAATTTATTATTCCATTTATATTGGTGAATTTCCATTTTTTTACGATTTAGGTCTTATACTGGTCAATTTTGCAGGTAGTTGCCTGTCATGTTGTTCTCTGATGGTCTCTTTGTTGCTTTTGGAACTTAGGGTAAGCAATTGCCAATGTTAGTACAGATATGGACTCATTGATAAAACATTGCATAATATTGCGAATAATGTTTCTAGAAGAATATGACGTACTATTATAGATGGAAAATACAATGAGAAACTAATGAAGGAAAAATGAAGAGTTATATAAAAATTGTATTATATAATGAATTGAATTCTTCAATTTTTATGAGTCCCATATTCAATGATTAAAAAGATAGTTCTTAATCTGACTGTAAATAATAACATGAATAGACACAATTAAATAATAAGTAGCAATTTATAAATGACCTTAGAACTAGCAAATCCCAGGTAATTAAAAGACTATAAAACCCCTTTGAAATGAAACAAGCAACCCAATTATTTCACCTATAATCTTGCAACTTGCTACAAAGAAACTTTTTTAAAAGGCAAATGGAAAAATTATTTTTATTATGAATATTAAATAATTATGTATACCTACTTTGTAATGGATTTTTCTTGCTGGTCGTTTGATCATTTTAAAAATATTGAGTATTTTTTTCTGTGCAAGTTAAATGTCGTTAATGCGATCTGTCTTATCCAAAAAACAGAGTTTAACAAGTATTTATACTCTAATGAATTTCCTAAATTGCGAAGTTGTAATTATTAACTTAATGTTTGTTCCTAGGACTAATTTGGGGAATATAACAACTCTACTTATATATTCTCACGCATATGAACGTAATAGAGAGTTTAAACAAACGACATTCTTTAAAAATTGACATACATGTTAAAACTTTTAGTGTTAATTATTGAAATTCATAAGAGATGTACAAAATTTGAACATTTGTGGGACCAATCAGTTCATGATTCATACGTCTTTCGAAATACTCATTCAAATGCAAGTATATATATTCTGTAACATAAATTGTAACCAATCAAAGGAATATATGAGTTAGTAAAGCTGTCCGAGATATCTTAAATTAATTTAAATGGGGTTAGAAAAATAGCTATCTCCCTGAATAAGAGCTAAAACACTCACTTGTGGCAGAATGTTGAAATTTCTTGACTGTGAAGACCAAATTGCTTCCTGAAAGGGAAAATTATACGGTTTTAGTTCAAAAAGAAAATGTGCAACCGAAATATTTTGTATTATGGGTAATGAATGCAAGCCGCAGACAGCCATTTGCAAAGCGGGATCCCAAGCCTCAAGTGTTAGTTAATCATTCAAGGGATTGTTAGTTAAAATTAAACAGCGCAAACATTAATATTTAAATGCAAAAGCCCTGCCAATTATTGATAATATATCATGCAATATTGTATTTGTCTGTTTTATAAGGGTTAGTTGTCCTCTCCACATTCACAAGTATTACATTCAAGTTAATATATTAACTATTAAATGGCTTATGTATATTCCTAATTTAACTCATCCACTAATGGCTTAAAATCAAATTTTTGATGTTAATGAGAAATGTAGAATATTGTTATTTGCCTCAGACTATGTTACCGGCAGAGTGCTATTAGAGAGAAATTGTTAAATGTATGTACATCAATAAATGTATTTTTTTTTTAATTCTTACACTGACTGATAATTTTCATCGTAACGGAAAGTTTTTTTATATGTATATATTCCACTTATTTCTTCCGATATATGATATTCTACCTTAAAATCTCTTTCCATCCAATTTGAGACAGATCATTTTATTTAATATGATAATCACTAAATATGAACCTAGAAGCTTGTTTATCGAGAGCACTGGAATGTACACATTAACGTACAAGGTAACCCAGAACATCGTTCAAAGCCAAAAGGAGGCCTTTTCGAGCGGTATGTAGGAAACATTAAAGCTTTAGTTCAGGGTTTATGCGGCGAATAGTAAGCAAAGTTCAAACGAATGATTTCTGAGTACATTTCGATAGTAGTATGAAGTAGAGATTCGTATGTCTACTACATTGGACCACATCGTAATATTCAAGGCTTCTAATTAACCAATATAAGATATGCAAGAAATTGTCACTTATTGCCTCTGTGGCTGATTGAAGATGCAGTTCTTATGGATTGCATTAGCAATGTGTTCTTAAGAGATTTTCGACAATATTTGGGGATTCGATAACGAAACCCTCAATCGAAAGAAAACAGTTCGAATATGTACTGTCACTTTTGGATAACCTTAGTATCCGTCTTCAAAACAACTAAGTTTCACTTGGAAGCCATCTCGTTAGCAATATCAAAAAGAATATCCATCTTGATTTCGTTTGGTCTTTTTATGACCCTCCTGGTGAAAGGTACCTTCTCTAGATAATGTTATAATACAATTAGTGGTAAGACACGAGTTATTAGCTTCTATGAGGGTTAACTGTGGGCTGCTTTATTATCATTTTAAAAATTGATATTTATACTACTTATACTAACGAATTTAGTTGGAAGTTTTTTCAATAGATAACTACTTTCAAAGAAGAATTGCCTGAAGAATTTGATTAAGCTAATTAGAAAATATAAGCACCTCCAGTATTCCTTTTTGGGATTAAATGAGAAAAAGAAATCAGGGCTTTGGAGGCCAATATTCGATTCACATTCTCCGGCATAAATTCGTAAAAGGAGAAGGAAAGTTACACACATCTGCGCAAGAGTAAGCATTTAAAAGATTCAAAGAGTCGGTTCAAGACTTCTACTCACAATTTATTCACGACGCACCCCTAAATATGGCAAACAGCCCTTCCACTTATTAAGGAAGAACTTCCACAGGAGACCTACATTTATAGGTTGCAGAATTCAGGGAAACCATTGCATATTAAAAGCTATTTGTAGGCTCCATTATTCATATGCCTCCTGCCGATAAATGGTGAGTGAAAGCTCAGTGTGAACTTCTAATAGTGTATTTTTTAATCCTTTAAGAGCACTATAATCCGAACCGCAAGATAGGTTTTAAACAATACTCTCGAACTCTGTCGAACTTCTCTCGTCCAGAGAAACCACACCCTCCGAACTGGGCCAAATAGAATGAGTAGCAGCTACCTGGCCGATAGGGGATGACATTAAATATTAATCCACCAATAACAGTGTTAAGAGAAGGCGCACTCCCGGCTCGCAAACTTCAGGCCCTTAAAACATAAAATAGTAATGGGCCAAAAGGTATTCAAATTATTAAGTCGCCTTGGGGCGATTCTCTTCCAGGCTTTTTATTTGCCTTGAGGGCGTTTTGTACACGGAATTAGTACATCAAATATGGAAAGGTATAAATGGAGGTCTTAGCAATTGGTAATCAAAGATAAACGGGCGTCCTGATATGGCCATTTTGGGAGAATCACGAAAATGGCCAGGGTCTTAACAACGCATTCATGGTAAAGGTGGCTTACATAAACACCAATTACATAATAAACTATACATAAGTCATTCTCCAAATTTTTACTGGAAATATTCTTCATTTCGAACTGGCATTCGGACCACAATACTTAGTCCTCAATCACTTATTCATCGAATACTGTTATTCCGAGAAATAATTTGCACTCACACAATTTTAGAACTAGTTTCGATAACAAATACTATCCAATGTTGAGTGCATATTACATTTACTTATATTTATAAATAAAAAAGTAATGTCTTCCCGAACAATTTCGCTTTTCAGATTAAACGGAATAATCCGTTAATTACTTAACTCATTTTGGCTAACTTCAGGCGTGGCATCTATACGTATCTTGGCAAATAAAAAACGAATAGCCGAAATTTCAAATTCAGACCTTTTGATTGAAATCTGCAAGAGGAAGACAAGGAGTAAAGAAGGCGGAAATTTTGCAAATAGACCCGTACCTACATATTAGAGAGATACATAAGATTTGTATAGAACCATTTTTAATTTATCATAAGAAGATCTGAAAATCAATAATCCATAAGTCCAAGGAATAATGGATGCTGAGACCAAGCATTTTTTAGTAGAATATTTCTAAGAATTATAAATCCACCCGGAAAATAAATCTGGCCATAGAATTTCTTGTGGTTTCTATTGCCGAGGTATTCTGTAAAATAGATAAAAATCAACTACGTCAGCAACCCACCTTTCCTGAATATGAAAAAAAAAAAAAATGATAAATTCACCTTGCTAATAGTCAGTTTTTTAATGTGTTGAAAAGCCGATTGAGTTTTTTAAAGACACCCATAGCAACAGCTGATTCAGTGTGTTGAAAAATATAATTATTTTCTTTTTTAAGTTTTATGATTTAATGCGTATAATAAATATAATTTTAGTTTCAAGAAGTTTTATTAAATAACTCTATAATATTTTGAAATAATTGACCAGGGTAATATTATAAAAAAAAATAACATTTTCATTTATATAACAATATTTTTAAAAAGTTAATTCTCAGAACATTAAAAGTCTCATTTATTATTGCAATTATTAATTTGGCTTATCTTAAAAATGAGATTCTTTATCTGAATTACTCTAGAAATTCGGACTCAAAGTTTAAACATAGTTTAATCAAATAATAGTGTCTTGCTATAATTTACCAGGCAAATTAAATGACGTTTACTATGATACTAATACAAATCTAACGCTGACGAATGTGTTTAAGTTTACTTTCCAGACTTGACAGACTTCTTTGTAGTATTTTATAGTTGAATATTAATCAATACACCTAACAAGAGTAAATAAAAAGAATATAATAAATGTGGAACAACATAAAATGTCCCGACGTCAGTGATCGGTATAGAATAGAAATGAATCAACTTCTGATAAGGAACTTTTATAAGTTTCATTATTATATATATTCTTATCATATTTCAATCACTACTTTCATCATGCATTTTTATTTTGTAGAAATATCTTTTTTCTTGATATGTCATGTCAGAATATTTTTGTTTTCTTCTTGACAAACAATTAATATTTGCTGTGACTTTGATTCACAAAACCTCGAGTGGCGTTCGATTTCCACCTGGGTAATAGGATTTTATTTAGTGAGGTACTCATTAAATAAAACCCTTAGTCCTACCCTGGCTAGAAAAGCGTGGTACCTATAGGCAACCCGTCCCAATTAGCTAACGCAGAAAAAAGTGGAAGTTAATGAATAGTAATAAGATGAACTTTGAGTCAAATTTATATTGAGTAATGAAAAATGAATATAAAGATAGATAAAATATGTTTTTGTACAGATGATTTAATCCATGAATTTAACGGTGGGAAGTAATTAAAATCAATTCGAGAAGAAAACATGAAGAAATTGTGGATTAAAAGCTTAAGAACATTACTATGGCAACGTAAGAAATACGATACTTTTGAAAATGGATGTAAAATGACTCGTGCATCAAAAAAATTTTTCTTTTTTTTTTCATAGTAAATATGACAAATTTAATGGCGAGACATCAGATAGTACATTTAATACTATTATACATTTATTTAATTCAAAACATAACTGTGCTAATACGAGCTGGATCTGCCACCACATTAGACCGACTCAAATCCTGAATTAGTGTACCATAAAATATTTTTGGCAAGCCTGTTTGGTTCTATTCTTTCTACATGGCCTATCCCGGTTGGTCTTTCTTCATTTCTTATAGTTTGTTATTTATCTACGCCGCTCATTCACAAGTCTCTTTTTCATAGCTGTTTTCTCCCAGATAAGGGCAACTATACTATTTTTCTGGTTGAGAACCCAGGTTTCACAGCCACACGCAAATTTAGAGAAATGAAGTTTATGTAAATTTGCACCTTTGCTCTCTCTGAAGAGACAAATAGGACAGCATAGAAGCACCTGGTACTGGTATAAGCTTTCCTGCTGTTGTTCGCATACATAGCGCTCAGGAACAAGTCGGCATCTCAGCAGCCGAGTAATATTTTGCTAATCTGTCAGACAACAGTCAAAGGAAATTCGCCAACTACACAGATCCTGCGTGACTAGACTTTCCTGTAACATGTTCGTCCTGTTTACTCTGCTGGACCTGCTATCATCGTCGGCCAACTGTAAGATTTACCGAAACACCAGTTCCGTAGAGTATCATTAAAGAAGTTATGGTGTTGATATTGGAGCCGGGCATCAAGGCAAGTAGACAGCGAATATATATGTTTTATATATATAAAAGCCAGGCCGAAGGAGATTGGAACAGCCTAATAACAGTATTTCCGTATACTTGAGCGCAGTCTTTAAACCTGAGCCAAACAGGCCCCAGACGATTTACCTGAAAGAGTTAAGGCCTTTCCGTTGAGAGAAACAATTAGCGCTTATTATATTTTTTCTTGGCTCCTCCTTTGAATTTTTTTTTCGCCCACTTTGTGTTCCTAAAACAAGTATTTAGTGCAGCAGGAAAGTGCCATTTGTTTCGTCGTAATTCTAACGAAATGGCTATTTTTTCCAGTAAAATGGTCCCCTTTTTTTGTCATACATTGAATGGAAAGAAACTTTATCTTTGAACTCGTTAGTCAATAATGAATATAACAACAGTTCAGTGGAAGAAGATATTTTAATTTTTTTTATCATCCAAGTACTTTGAACAAACGTAAAACCATTCATTCAGTTCATTTTGATCAGCTGTTACCTAATTATATTAATGCAAACATTTTTAAACAAAACTCCCGTTCTTGGTAATTTTGAAACTATTTAAATATCTATTAATTAATTTATTGCTCATTTATAATAACTTTATTAGTACAATACATTTTAGCAGATTTCCCTTAAGGGAAATCAGCTATTGAGGTCGTACTCATGACGCGATTTTCGAAATATTTCTTCAAATGTCCATTGATCCTACCTTGAAGATGACGAAAATGAGGTCCGTTCAAAATTATATATATATATATATATATATATAGTATATGTCTGTTAACGCTCTAGCGGTCGCAATTTTTGTTTGATCGTTACGAAACTCGATATTTAACCGTTTTATGTAAAAGGACAGATCAAGTTCATTAATGGCTGAAATCGGACTAGAGGAAGGGGGGGGGTTAGAGGGGGGATTTTCGAAAATTCAAAATATCTCTGTTATTATGCACCGGATCGAAAAATTATATAGAACCAATCTTATTGTACATTAAGTGTACTATAAATATTGTTCTATACATTTATTCTCTATCTTGAATATTAACCGAGATATTGGCATTTTATTAAATTTGGGCCGATAACCTAAGACGGTGTTTCCCGCCAAAAGCTAGTTCGGCCCTTTGCCGTAACTGTTCGGCTCTCGTATGGAGATTTCTCTATTGTATAACTTCACGTGGGAAATCTGCTTAGTTTACGCAGCCCCTGCGTGACGGACTTTTTAAAAATCATATATTTCACAGAGCTTTTATTGTAAATTTTAGTTCAATTGTTCAATTTTTTTATACATATTTAATTTAAATTTAACTAGCCCCATATTCAGGGTGAGGATGTCTAACGATAAAATTCATAAGATGAGTGTTCGAACTGGAAGCTCACCCTAAACTTAAAACTTTAGAGTGTCACGTTATCAATACCTCGTTTACGCTTAGATATGATAGCCAATCACTAAATGAATACGGGTTTCTCCAATGATGATTATAAGGAAGAATCTATCATTTCAGATTTGATAGTTGAAGCTAATTAAAATGAATTAAGTAATAGACATTGCGCAGAAGCACAACTTATGTATAAACAAAATTATTATTTTTTTTTACAGATCTGCCATGTTTCGTTTCAAAAAAGCCGTCAAGTAAGTTATTTCATAAAAGCAATACATACAATAATAATTGAATGCGTAAGCAATAAATGATCTCAAGTTTGAGGACCGGATTGAGCCTCGTTCATCGTTATTTTCTGTATTTAGCGTTTTGAATTATTTTACGACCACGGCAATTGCGTTTTATTATATTTTACTAGGATGTGTTTGCTATCCGCAAGGTGCTTTATTATTATAAGGGTATTAAAATTCACACCGACGACATTATTATAGAACAATTAAAGCAAACAACCGCACTTATCTTTTTTAGTTGCAGTAATTTCCAGTTTGAAATACTATTTAGAGCTCAATGAAAGAGCTCCGTTAAACGATTAACAATAATAGGCATATCGGCAATAATTGTAATGGAATACTTTGTAATTTACCGGAGAGAATTAAATAATCCGCGTGAACACTAATTAAAGAATATATAAACGCATAGCTGAAAACAATTTAATTAATGGCAGCAGTAAATAGTTTACTACGTGCAATTAAAACAAAACGAGGATATTTTCTATGTTTTATGTTATAAAGGTTGTGTTAAATTTCTTAATTTCTAACCATGAGCTTTATTACAACCAACGTGTTAAGAGTATCATGCGAAAGGAAAAGCATAGGTATCAGGCATGATGCCGACATGATTATAATTGTATTTATTTCAATTAGTTCAGCCACCATTTTGTATCATTCTACTACATATATCCATACCCTTGTCTTCATATTTCCATTCCAGTTGCCATTTTGACATGGGTTATTGTCACTCACCTAAAACAAGAAGAGAAACTCGTTAGAAGTCTATAGTAATTGCAATAACAATTATTGAAGCTATTGCTTATACAACAGAATAACACTTTTAAATGTTACAAATAGTTATGATAAAAGTGAAATATTAATAAATTTATCATAAAAGTAATAGCGTGCAAAGTGCCCATGAATATTAGTGGTTTGAAAAATTGACGAAATAAGAAGGAGACAGACCATACTTAAAGGAAGTATTATTTAAAGAATTAATAAACCTAGACTCGTGAGTTCGATTATCACGAGGACAATAGGGATTTATTTAGTGGCGAACTCATTAAATAAAATCCTTAGTCCCACCCTGGGTAGAAAGGGGTGGTAATCTGTAGATTACGCGTACCAGCACGCGTCATTAGTCTTAGTAGAACAAAGTGGGCGTTAATAAATAAAAAAAAATACTTAAAATATCGCAGGGATGCTGCCATTATTCGTTTTCCATCAGTCCAGTAGCCTTTACACTGTAGACAGATTGGGAGAAACATCATTTAAAATTTTATTGAGAAGATGTCTTGGTGGTAACATTGAGGAAAATTTTAATTTTCTGTTGACCGGGAACTGACAAGTCCGTCTTATTGGATGAGTAAAGTGAAATATCAGAGTTCGTTGGTGGAGGCTAGGTTGGTAAGATGTGGCTTGGTCTTGCCAATGGATATTGACCGAGTAAAGGGCTCTTTAGAATTTGTCCAACACTCATACAATAGTATAATCGTGATTTTTGATTAGATGATGTCGAAATATGGACCATCCCCATTGAACAAAATGTTTATTGGTTTTTACCAACCCAACCATATTTGCGAGAAGCAAACATTCCAGTGACCAGGAATGTGCAATACTCAGATATTTTAAAGCCCATTCATATGAAGTTCCCCGAGTGTATACATTCGTGTCTCGAGTTAGACAAGGAAGGGAGGGGCATCCCCGGTAATATATACGGCCGAGGAAGGACCCGCTGAAGCCAAAGTTTGAATGCGAGTAGTTTGGTGCCGAGTTTAAACTGAAAGTATGATAAATAACGAGAGGGGGTGCAAGTTTTCGCTAAGCAGGTGATTTGTAGCTCAGGGAACCCCAGGCAAAACCTTCTTACGCCCCGTGTCAGGGCGCCACGCAGTCTCCTCTCCCTCTTTAAATGTAACATATATATATATATATATATCCTAAGAGTGTACTAATCATATTTTGATTAATAAAGGGATATACGGTTTGATGAATGAAAAGCAGAATTGTTATCCAATTCAGGGTTTTAGGTGAAAAAGTAGGCATCAATCGTTTAGACATCACAAGAGAAAGTGAATCACCAATTACAAAAATACTGCCTTCAGCGGCAGTACACTTTCATCTATCCTTCGAAGCTTTCATCTTCGCCCAGGAATAAAGAGCCAAAGAGTTTAGAGTGAATAAAACAGAATATCATCTTTGGGTTTTAGTAACCATTAACAACCTTCCTACTGTTCCAGTTGTTTGAAGAACCAAACCACCTGCAATTACAAGATCAACTCCCACTTATTTTTTCTTACGTTCATTCAACGTCGTCCCTAGCTTAGAAGGCATTTCGAAACACACAGGCCACCGATACACATACATGATCTAGGCTGCAGAATACAGTTTTGTTTCATTGACAAGGTATGACTTGTTCGACCGCATGTGTGTAGAAGTAGTGCTCCGTAAAACGAATATTGCCACCAAAATCAATATTTGTTCACTTCTAGCCCTTTGTATTATATCGAGTCATACAATTTATAGAACTCGGTGGATGAAGAGTGGCAGTGTGACCAAATACCACATCATCTGTCGAAGACTTAATTTCGGAGAGTAACTTTACTATAGAGATGACTGTTAAGTCCTTTGCTTCGGTGGCCAGGAAGCTGGAATTAACAGGCATATATATATTCTATTCCTGGCTTCAAGATCTTAATCCGCCTTGGAACTCCTTAGCGTCAATCACATTTTCGGTCTTCCTCGTGACCGGCTGCTTGCAAGTATCACATCCATAGTCAGCCGGATTATGATGGCGTTCAGGCCATTGTATGTCGTTGTCATGTCGCAGTTGAAATAGACTATAAATATTTTCCTTCCCCAGAATTCTAATTCAGGATCAATTGAGGCTCTTTAATCTTTTGACAACTGTTTGGCGTCCATTAATTGTGTAATCCGGAATTTCCTTCACCAATTTAAACATCATCGCTGAGCCTTAAACGTCGATTTGTTACCTTTTATTTACGAGACCTATAACCTCACTCATAATGACCATTTAAACAAGTAGAGCTGACTCTGAGGTCGAAAGAGTCGGTCCCTTGGAAGAGCATGGTCAATATGAGAGTACGAGCAGAGGGAGAGAAACAAGTGGTTGAAGATTGGGCACAATTAGGGGAGTAAAAGGGCGACTGGGTTTAGGGGTGGATGGGTCGAGGGGTGCCTCTGGGTTGGCTGGGTTGAGGGCTTACCACCTGCCTACAGCCCAGTAGTCCCTTACATTAATCTGCATTACAACCCAAAGATTTCGCCACCTCAGTCCCATTTCATTCCTACTCATATCTCTCCCTCTTTTCCTTTTTAATCCACACGAATTATACACACATTAATTAATATTTGCCTTTCGCAGTTTTTTCCCTTTATGGAATAAGGGTTTTCAACGCTAAATCCCTCTCCTTGTATTAGACCCCTCCCGGGTTCAAAAGTGCGTACATTTTATCGCCCGTGTTGACACCATTTTCGAAAATGTCCTAGTTGATGTAAAAAAATGAAATCCCTTGATATTTGTATTTATTTATTAACGCTTTAGCGGTCGCAATTATTCCAAACAAGATATTTAAAATAAAAACGATAACATGTTTAAGTTAATGGACGAAATATGTTTACGCATCGGATGAAGGAAAACCCGTATTGAATATCTGATTGATAAAGTAATATTCTAAGACAGTCTACATATTCCCCGCTAATTCCAGAAACATTCGAGTTTCTGTTACTCATTTTTTTTATATTTCCACTGCATGTCTTTAATAAATCTCCACAGGTAGTCATGTAATTTTTCACATTATGGAATTATATAACTTACTATCTCATCTCCAACCAAGAGAGAAATAACAACTATATTAAGTCAGGATGGAGTATGGGAGATATTCAATTGAAAAAGGAAATCGAAGTTTAAAAAATAGTTGTCAAGTCATGTCATTAAAGTATAAGAACAAGTTTCAGACGTTATTTGTCTGTACATTTGTTGGACGGATGGTGACTTGGAAGAAGAGAGGAGATTTAAAATGGAAAAGAAAAATCTTGTTTATAGGAAATAAAATACATCAAGCACATAGTAATATTTAAATCTATCTCAGATTGAATACTAAAAGGGCGACTTTGAATTTCTAAATCATTCAACGCCTAAATCCATTTGAACACTATTTTTTATCGGCACTACTTATACTAATCTATGTGCATCAGCTACGTATAACATTCGAAAAACAAATCTACTATTCACGGAATAAATATTCAAAGAGAGTGTATAAAATCAATAAGACTCGAGGGAAATTCCAATGACTGATTGAAATCCATTTTCATAAGTATTTTTTTAACCCAGTTTATTTTTTCATCGTCTGTACCTAAGAAAAAATTTAAATTTTAACCAAATCAATACAGAAACAGAATAATCCGTATTGCCCAAGACTAAAGAATAAATAAATAAAAACTACGAAAAAAACAAATATTCAAAATTGATAAAATATTTATCTATTTCTAAAACTGTTTGTTTTCAAGTGATTATCGACCATTTTGGTCTACATAATTAAATTAAAAGTTTTTTCCATTTTTTCAGACTTTATTTTCTTTTGTTATTAATCTGACATCAAATATTAACAAAAAATCGGCCGATTGGGGATTTAAGTAAAACAATAAATATATATATTATTAAGCATCAATCCCTTTACCATAAATTATGACCCAGGCTGTTGGAGAACTATATGAATTTGAGAAATAAGATGGCCTGAAATAACTCATTAATTTTAAAATGTGTCTCTAAAATCGAAAAATATAAGAATATGCAGAAATACAAGGCTTAACAACAACTTGAATTATATTCAATCAATGAGGGAGATTTTATTGTCTTAAATGTTTTTTTTCATTTTTTTTTCGATCCTCTACATGGTTTAGTTTCATATCACAGGTAAACATTTCTGTAGTTATAATTTACACCCATTTATGAATATTGTATGGTATTAAACCATTTATTATTATAAGAATATTTTATAGTAATAAAATTTTTAATTTTATTGTTTATTTTTATTTTCTTTCATGGTATTTTCTCAGGCAGAGACAAGATTGTTTCTAACTATTTCTTTAAGGAAAACATTTGGCTTCTAAAAAGATCTGTAGGTCCACATAGTTCGGCTGGCTAAAGATTTTAGAAAGAGTTATAAGGTTATGTTAATAATTTTATTTTATAACAATGGTCTTACACGAGTTCTTGTGTCATTGAAAATTTATGTTGGTTATTCATAGAGAAAAAGTGGTATTACAATTGTGTGGGTATATCTTTATATTACTCGGCTGTATCTAATTGCGAGTGAAACAATGCTAACATGATGTTGTAATGTGTTAATAATAATTAAGAGGAGATAGGTTGATAGAAATCTGTTTGATGAAGGGATTATCGACTGTCGGAGAGGATTGTTAATTGATATTCTAATTACAGGCGATTGAGGGAGTCTAATCCCGGAGACTAGGGTAAGTCTGGGCAGGGATGGTGAGCTAATCCCTGGATCTGACCCTTGGCTACCTTCAGGGATGGCTACGGGATAGGTGGGGCTTTTGGGATTTACTCCTTCTCAAGCTTCTCCATTCCCAAAGCCTAGTCCTTAACTGATTCTGATCATTTGTAGATCTCCCTTCGATTTAATTCTACATAAGAATTTTATATTTTATTCTATTTTTAGTCAGTGGGGTTTAAAATACTAATAATATTGATTTTTATCTGGTGGTGAGGGTGATGAATCAGGTTAATAAGAAACACAATTTCTGGCTCCTCACTATTTAAAATATTAAACCCAAAAGAAAAAAGAAATGAAAATAAAGTCCGTCAAGCAGGGGCTGCGTAAACTAAGCAGATTTCCCATGTGAAGTTTTACAATAGAGAAATTTCACGAGAGCCGAACAGTTAATGAAACGGCCGAACTAGCTTTTGGGGGGGGGAAGACATTTCGTCCGTTAGCCGCCCAGATTTAATAAAAATGCAAATATCTCGGTTAATATTCAAGATAGAGAATAAATGTATATAACACTATTTATAGTAAAATTAATTTGTAATAAGATTGATTCTGTACAATTTTTCGATCCAACGAATAGTAAAGGAGATATTTCGAATTTTCCAAAATCCTCCTCTCTAAACCCCCCCTCTCCGTCATCCAATTTCAACCGTTAACGAACTTGATCTTACGTTTTACATAAAACGACTAAATATCGAGTTTGGTAACGATCAAACAAAAATTGCGACCGCTAGAGCGGTAACAGACAAATATATATATATATATATATATATATATATATATACAGTTTTGAACGGACCTCATTTTCGTCATCTACTAGGTAGGATCGATGGACATTAGAAGAAAAATTTCGAAAATTCCGTCATGAGTACAACCTCAATAGCTGATTTCCCTTAAGGGAAATCTGCTAATAGTCAGGTCTGATCAGGTTGCCTGATCATAGCAGTATTACCAAAAGTGTCCTGAATGAAAAACTAGTGACCTCATCTCACCGTATATTCTCTATAACTAAATAAGTTAATATTTTGGCTTATTGTTAAAGGCCAATGACTAAAAGTGTGGATTTACTGAAGGCTGCAAATAAAAATAAAGAAAAAAAATCTCGTTTAATGTTTAAGATTGGGAAAAAATGTTCAGAACAACATTTATAGAAAATTTAATTTTTAACACGATTGGTCATGTAAGATTTTTCCATCTGACTCACAATAGCCGAAAACTGTTGAATTTTTGGTTTTAATCCCCCTCTCCTCCCCAGATTTCAGCCATTAACGAAATTGGTCTTTAATTTTTACATGAAACTCATAGTGTGGAGTTCGTTAACAATAAAAAAATAATTCCAGACAGCTAGAGAGGTAACAGACAAACGTGTGTACATATATATACAATTTGAGATGGGCCTCTTTTTCAAAATCTCATGGGTAGAATAGATAGATATTTGAGGAAATATTTAGAAAATCGCATTGTCTCATTCAGATTACTTCTTGTATCACTACGAACAAACTACAGGAAATTTACGAAAATGGGCTAATACTAATTTGCTATAATTGGAGACATTAAAGACCAGACTCCCCAATCAGTGTCCCCAGAAACAAGTTTAGACATCTTTATAAAGCAACAAATATATATTTATTATGAATTTGGGGAATATTTTATTTATAATATTCAACATGAAAATGAACAATACTTTATTTGTTAAAAATTGTAAAATGTTAGTTAAATCAAGATATCATTTAATTAGAACTGTTGTTCAGATTGTCCTAGATCTAGTTTTTCGTCCAGTCCAATTCTGTCAAAGAAATGTATTTTATTGACTCTTAATATATCCAAAACTAATGTTCAGTGATTCTTTGACTCATCAACCCGAGGAAAGTGAATTCATCTAAACTCTTATAATTATTATTATATTAGTATGAATTACTAAGTTGGAGATTTTAGGTACATAAGTAAGTGACAGTCAACTAAAATTTTACACACACACATGGAGCATACATTCAATATCACAGACTTCAACTGACAAGTGATTGGCCAAATAAAATTCAAGTGAATTTCAACAAAAATACGGAGAAACAATATTACAATTGAGGAAATACTTTAGAGCCGTTTGTAAACTAAAGAATAAACCTCAACAATAAATTAAACCTAATTTCCGTTTCTGAGTGGGATTAAAACAGAAATGAAACTACAACGAGATTAAATTGTGAGGAGTTTCAGATTATACTTTATGCACTTAATGGCCAGTGGGGAATCTAAAATTAAATCATTTATTCTCCCCCTATAAAATTGTAATTTGCACTGAGTATTTTATGTTCAATTTTATGGGTTATGTTGCGGCAGAAAAACCCTAAAAATGAAATATTAAAAATTCCCGTAAAAATAATTAATTCTCCTCTCCTTTTTTTTATGGGTTAATAAATTTATTATTTGCCTACAATTCCTTTTTCTCAGCATTTTGATGATATAATGTGCAATAAAGTTTGTTAAAATGTAAAAAATTAAAGCATATTTTTAGAAAGACAGGCTCGGGTAAAATACGCCTTCGAACTTCGGATTTACGAGCATGGTCTTTTTATTCCTTCTCGGCTGTTTAAATCAGGCCAAAATACATATTTTATTCCGACAATACCTTGAGATATATATGATTTGTCTTTTGCTGGATAACCAAGGATACACCGACAACATATTTCTTTCAACGTTGAGGTTACAAAAACTACCCCTTGTAATGGCATTATTCCAGGCTGAAAATGTCTTGTTTAACCTTTCATTTCCATTCGAAAGAAAATTATTTTCATTCAAGGAACGGTTCATACTTTATCTCATAAACCCTTCCAATCTCTTATTGAGCCTTTGAGCTGCTATCACATAAATTGATAAAGTAATGTTTTGATATAAATTAGTAATTAGAGTAATTGGAAAAAAAACAGTAATAATGGATAGACTTTTTGGGACAGAAATTCATTTCTGAGCATAGTATGTATTTTATATAAATATTTAAGTGATTAATTATACATATATTACATAATGTGGAAAAAGTTTAACTGTGGGTTTTTATGAAGATTAACACGACATTTCTTTGACTTTTAAAAGTTTCCTTTACTTTAATGTAGACTATATCATTTTTGAAATAGGATTAAGGGTAAAAAAAAATATTTATAACTACATCAATACTATGTTAACTGTTTTTATTATTATTTCAACTATAAGAAAAAAAAAAGGTAGTCAGTATTATGCTATTGGAAAGTGACACAACTTTCATTTGTACGATTCGTTTCGTTTTTCTAGGTCTGGGATTTTTTTTAGAGAAATTTCTCTGAAATTTGAGAAAGGTTTTTTTTTATACTACTTAAAAAGGCGGGAATTAACTGATAAGAGTACGTTTTCCCGCGTCTTGGGAACATAATGCAGTTGCCAGGTCACTTTCAAAGAGATGAAGTCAGAGCGGCTGTTTACAATCCAAACACCCGGTGTCTTGACATTAAACTATATCATTATCATTATCATGAATATGGTTTAGTCAGCAAACAGGCTAATCCTAACATATTAGCCGTTAATAGCCTTGAGTCAAATCCAAGATGGGGCATAATATCATGAGAGAAGTTACCCGTATGCCGTCCAATATCCAATAAATACATATACCACCCCCGGAGCGCATACACGGCCCAATTATCGCGAATGTGAAGCCTCACTGACTTCAAACTACCCAATATTGATTATTGTTATTATATCCGCAGTATATTAATTAATGTTGTTCCATAATGATATGTTAATTTCATATTAAACCGGAGCAATAGCACGACAAAGGAAAGGGAGGGGTATACTGACGCGGAATGACTAGACAACACAACTAATACTAAGCGCTAATAAACCTCAAATAACTTATTAATAAACCAGCAGGATCAAAGTTATGTTCTTGACAAAGCCTTTTATGAAATTACGTTAGATCTGCATTCGAAGGAAATACTCCCGGGGACAAGAATTAATTTAATGAATCGTCACTGGAATCGGAGGTTCAGATGGTAGCTCTGATGAATTCGAGTAAAAAGGAGATCCCATACACTTTACTACCTTTAAACATACACTTAAAATAGTCACTGTATATACAATCCAGGCCATTCTTTTATTATAAAATGAACAATGACAGAAAAAGAAAGAAGGCCATCACCAATGTGCCGTTCATCTATAATTCATTTCTCTAGAATGACAACTATGACGTCATTCGTTGTGGGTGGCGCTCTGAACCCACAAACTCAAGAAATAAAGAAGAAGAAAAAAAACAGTAAGAGAAAAATTCAATGGATCACAAGAGTAGTGCACATATTCCCAAATATACATTAGCAACAAGATCGAGTATTTAACATTTTTCAATCCGACATAGTATATAATACCTTTCAGAGTGTTAACAATATGTAAATTCATTAACATTTGTAACGGAACAAATATGGCTTTTCTTCGCATATAACCGACATTTCTTTGTTAGCGTAAATACAATCTATTGACGTTAAGTATCTTTGAAAAGCAAGAGAGATCTAAAGTGGCTCAATTGAAAGACATTGTTTATCACAACTATAATAAACTTCTCCGTTTACTAGAGTCAAAAGGAAAACGCTCTTAAAGCCTCTTGTCGGTGTAGTTTTGTAACCCGGAGTTTCGGATGAGAACACTGGCAAGTAATGAACATAGGGACTATACCATTGAAAGGGAACTCTAGGTACACGTGGTCGATGGAAACCCTCGAAGCGTATTTCATTCGTGAGCACTTGTAGTTGTAACGAGCTCTCGAGCTACCTATAGTTCTATAACTAGGCTGACAAGCCTCCTATATAGGGCTGATATGTGTTCTCCCTGGCTGGGGGCTGTTAGCTGGCAAGGATTATTAGGTCATCCCTGCGTTATGAAACTGAGGCTGTTCGCAGAGCAGGACAAAGGGATGGCAATGTGTCTGGAGTGGGAGGCTCATTGCAAGGTCTTTTCTATATGCATTATAGATAGAACGGGGTGATGATTGCTGTTCGCAGGCAATGTAGGGGGAAAACTTATTAGGTCATTCCTACGTTAGAAGTAAGGCAAGCCAACGAAAAGACAGCGTGGGAGGGGGAGGGAGATTATTAGGACATTGCTTTACATTGAAAAACCTGAGCGCTTTCATAGGACTCCGGGATAGCTGGCTGGTGGGACATGGAAGTGGGTATTTCTGTCAGGAATTGGCTATGTGTTTGATGATGGTAAGATTATTACGTGTTTTGTATATGTAATAAAACTCGAGGTTCTTCTTACAGAAACGCCAGGCAGAAAAAATGTAGCCTACACAGAAAACCTGGTATGCCCGAAGATGGCTCTTCTTGATTAGCCTAGTATCATAAGGTGTATTACAGTTAAAAAAAAAAAAGTCCTTCAGACTGTCTGCACCTACTTGTGAATATAAGTCTTGCTCTACTGAGCCAATGCATATTCATGTTATCAGCCTTACTCTATGCTTATTATAATATGAAAAACTGCTCAGATTTACTGATAGTTACAGTAGGGTAAGTTAATGCATCAAATTTGTTTCACAGTAGTGTTGTTGGGTGTAAAAAATTCTGTGAATTTGGAGAATAAAGCGTCCAATCCCCCACAAGTTTTATTATTTGAGCGCTAAGCGCTTTCAAAGGCTATTGCATAGTTAGAAAGAAAATCTTTTTTCGTGGGATGGGGTAATGGGGCGGTAGACGGAGGAATAGTTGTAAGAGAGTATAGTGTTGTTGGATGTTAAAGGGTTTGAGCAATTCCATACGAATAATCAAAAAATAAAAAGTCAGTCGACAGCAACCTTTGTTCGGCTGCATTTCTGACCTTTGCCGCTTAACGGGTTATTCAGCGTCTAGGCTGATCTTGGGTTCGCTTTGGAATAATTGGGGGAATAAGAGTGAGTGAGTGGGAAGGGTAGTGAGTGCGTGTGTGTTTGTGCGCACGCGCCTGCGTGTGTGTAGGAGCTAGAGCGATCACTCTGCTAATCCGGTCCCCTAGTTTGTATGTAGAGTCGGCAAACAGAGGTTTGAGAGCGATATTACTGAGAGAGAGGGAGAGAGAGAGAGTATTACACATTAGAATATCCCCCCACTTGCCGTGATCGCAGGGAGCAAGGGCTAATATCAGCTAGCCTGCTCGAATTGCCGCTTCGAAACACATCATCAGCATACACATCATCTACGTCATCACAGCCGTGTCGACAAACGTTTCTCGCTCCTATTGATCCTCCCCCATACAAACACACATATAGAACATAAGGTAAACACAAGACGCTCACTCCCAAAACTCTCATATATTAGGGTTTAAGAACATGGGAGAGGAGGCCTTCTCCATCAGACGAAATGAGAGTCTAATGAGAAAAAATTCATATTTTAAAGTCTTGGAATCCCGAAGGAAGGAAGCCGAACGGAATCTTTTCATATCCCGCGATTAGATGCGAGAAATTCTGAATTTACTGCTGAATCTTACATATTCATATGAACTTCCAACTCAAGTATTTTAAATACCAAAGTTGAATCAATTTCTGTCCATATCCAAAGTATTGGAAGAAGTGCTTTTGCAAAGACATTCCTGGTTCTATTGTCGCTTAACACCTTCGAGGATCACACAACGAGATTATAGGTGTGTATGGTAGTGTGTCACCTTCTTAAACTACCCTCGAATGACATAAACACCGTCATTTCGGATTTCACAATGACATTTTTTACTAATTCATGAAACGGTGTGTCACAGCAGTGGTCATCAATGATATAAGTTCTGATTCAACTGCTGATTAGGATAATGTCTTTCCACGTCTCACAATGAGATGGTCTAATTATTGTTAGCCCACAACAAATATACTAGAAATTCTAATATAATTCCCGATCAGGGGTATGGAAAAACGTTTTTCTACCGTACATTATGTCTAGCTCATTTTAGAATGAAAAATCTTTTTTTTCAAATATTAGTAATTAAAAAAACAATTTAATTCACTATTATATTACCCCAAAATGTCCAATTTACAGTACATGTATTCCAATCACTTAAAATATACGGAACAACACGGATCTGTCTACTGTACGAAGTTCCCCATTCCGTTCTGAAACATTTTAGGATAATGTTTTCTTCATAACTCAAAAAGGATTACATATTCTTTAAAAAGCCTCTTCTATTTTATTCATTATTTTACGAAGGTATTGGATAGAAATGAAAAATTAGTAACCATAAAGGAGGGTGTTTAATTTTTGTTCATCTTAGAATATACATTTTCTTTCAGGAGTACAAGACACTTCATATTAGTATGTCATATTTGCAAAATATTCCTGAAAAACGTTTATAAATAAATATAAAATTCATAAATATAAAACAGTATTTTCCTGAACTTGGTTTACTTTTGAGATTAACGTTCTTAATTACCTTTATAGGAGGAGGGGGGGTGCTTTCTAGAAAGTATAAAAGTATTCGCTATCAATACAAATGTCACAGTTACATGGGCAAATAGTGAAGCTGTAGTTAGTTATCTGTTGGATTGTTTGTCATAAGATTGTATGTGCAAACGTGATATGCAAACTACAGTAGACACGAGATTAGATATGTGAGTATAGAATATTTGGGCATAGCTATTTCCGCGTCAGGTGACACTATTATTTGACAGGATTTTCCATTCACAAATGCAGTTGAATTCTATTTATACAAGCGTGATTGATTCTGTGGCGGCCAATTCAATTCACCGACAAATGCCCGCATGCCACAAAGTTTGGTTGAATCAGTAAATATAAACTTGATTTCTCAAATCAAATAACAATCGCCCCGCATTAAAATGGTAAATAATTTTAATAATGGATTTACTCAACTTAATGCAGCTTCCTTGGAAATATTAAATTAAATATTTGGCATTGATTTTTTGTGAGGGAAAAAAAGAAAATTTTTTTTGGACCAAATATATAAAATTGGTCTTCTTTTAATATAAATATTCATTTTAACAATCAAATAATAGTAGCTTATTTATAAATAATACTATTTATCTTTATTTTAGATATGAAATACATTAGAATAATTGTGGAATTTTCTAAAATCTTAATAATAAATTATATATTAAGTAAAAATGAAATTGAATTATTATTATTTTAGGTTTACCTGTGATTACTCACATATTTTTCAACATTTTTCTGTATTAATTATCTATCTCCCAGTAAACAAAATAAAATAAAAACGACATCATTTAACAAACGGATATTTTTGAAAAGTAGAATATAAACTTTGTTGACATTCTAGGTTTAATTGCCTGAAGCCAAGCAAAGCTATACGGTACCTTTTGTAGGACGATGAATATGAGATGTTAGTCTCCAAAGATCTTTGTAGAACTAATAAATATATAGAGGGTAATAGTTTTAATTTAACAATGCATTAATATTTTCCTATGTTCTTCAGCCCCAGTTTAACTCCAATTGGTTTCGTTTATTTTAATTTGTCTACACTTTTTAGTCACGGTATGTTAGATTTTATACTTTTTTGGGAATATATTTAATTTTATTATAACCTTTAGTACTTGATTAATCTTGTAATTGTATATTGCTTATTTTGTGTGACCTGCAGAATGTATCTTTATTTGTATGTCTCTAAATGAGCTGGTATATTTTAAACAGCGTCCGTATATCCTATTTGGGTATTTCACCTTTTTGTAATAATAATTTTTAATACTCATGCGAACATTGCCAAACTCTCAAATAAGTAAGATATGTAATAGTTCAAACATTTAGTTGTTAACGCTGACAAGGTTGTAATACAGATTTGTATTAGAATAAATAAACTGAATTATTAAATTATTATAGCCTGATAACTCAAATAGTAGTGAACAGGTTATGGTGTCTCTAGGGAATACTCAAATACACAAGGGACAAAAATAAATTAGAGCAACATAGGTAAGTTAGTAATGCTGACATTATATACATAGTCAATAGCGATACAATGAATTCAGAGTAATGAATCTATACATTTAGAATTCATTTATGTGTTTGAGTGGGGGGGGGGCGAATAGATATTCTGTTTAGATGGGATGGATTGATAGTTAATATTTTATAAACTAACTCCATCGGGAGCCTTACTCATCGGAGACATCAATCGGACCTGAATTACTCAAGTCATTTCGGTAAATACACAACCCATAACGGCCATGTTAGAGATAAAAGTGATATTTGATCAAGTATTCATGGCACTCTTTCTAAAAGGATGACAAAAGTTCTGGATATTAATAAAGCATTGGCATGTTTGGGCATCACGCTCCCGGCAGTCAGCTTGCCTCGATTTGTTCTTCAATAAATTATTCTGGGTCATTTCGATATATCAACTTTTGATGCGAAGGGCAGGTAAGAAAAATATAACATTTCCAAGTTAACTTAAACTTTCAAGGCTCTTACGGAATCAAAAATAACTCGTATATCGCCCTGATTGGGGTTATTTTGAATACAGACTACTTACACGTCGCCTTTCCTGTCATACGCCAAAACTGATACACTAAACATTGAGTTGCTCTATGAGTATACTTTATGTTTTTTATCAACCAGAATTCTTTGCATTCTTATTTGAGCAGAATTTCTTCAGACTTGGTTTGATCAGGCTTTACGGATATCTGTTTACTGTAATTCTGTTTTTCTTTTAGTTTATTTCTCGGTAAATGAATAGCCTGGCAGAAAAATTGCTTCCCTTTTTTACAGAATTTCTCTACTATTCGAAACTTTACTTTCTACCTTCAGAGATTTGCAACTAGAGAGAAGATGATTTTCTAAAAGTTTTGATTAAATATTGTGCGAAGGAAGAAACCGCCTTGGTGTGACATCCTATACTTTATGAGTTCTATAGAAGATTATGTTACTAAAGAGCCTAATAGAGAATATATCATGGGTTGTATCTATTTATGTTGGGCATTGAAGAAAATATGGAAACCGGAAAGTGGTATTGGAGAAATATGCCGGATGATGGCAATTGTAGCATGTTTGCAAAGCAAGATTAGATACCGAGCAAGCATCCTTAGCATAATTCGTGAGCCGAAGTTTTATTTGAGCCGAAGATCGTTAGCATATCGGCGTGAGAACTGGGAGCATTAACACTATCAGACGAAGGAAAGCGGTCGATCCAAAGCATCACATTTTATTGTACGGTATCTCTTTGGATCGTATGTGAGCCATCATCTGTGTGTTGTATAGAGTGCGCTGCTCCCCCATCAGCCGCAGCTCCTCTATCACCCCCAGCACTTCCTACACCTCGACGGCAAATGCCACCCCTGATGCGGGGGAGGAAATGTCAATGGCCGCATTTACCCATATTTACCAGCGCATTTACACCCCACATAGTAGCATTTTTCACCTTTAACTTAATGTCGCAACGAGTTAGGAAGCATAGAATTTCATTCGAAGCCCGTTGTCTGACCTATTCAGGAAGTATATCTTATATCAATTTGGAAGCCGAAAAACGGAGTCGAAGCTGCCAACGTCATTAACTTCGCTAAAAAATGTGTTGGAGATATCTCGTGCCTTCTTTGCTATCCAATTAAATTAAATATACAAAATGACATAAGCTCTATATTCAAATGCATCTGATCAAAAAAACCTCCCCCTAACTCTCAACTCCTACCCCCTACATATCAGACGAATTCTACGTGCATTGCTAGATGGTGCTGCAGTCCTAAATATGCAATTTCAGCATGCTAAGGATAGTTGGTTTTGAGTACGTACACTCGAACTTGCATTTCCCTGAAACTAGCCTAGATGAGTTCAAGCTAACGATCAAAACTAATAGCTCCATTAAAATCTGAAAACCTATTTTTTGGAGAATACAATACTCTCTTTATTTCGAAGAAGGAAGAGTAAACATATACTCGTAGACTTCGACTCCTTGTCTTAGCTACAGATGTTCGGCTATTGAGTGTCTTCGTGTTTTTGGCCGACTTCTCGCTAAGCATACTTCCAGATTCCTCACGACTTTCTGTGTCCCAACTCCTCCCAAGGGGAATATATAATATTGATCGAACAATAAGTAAAATAATATAAGAAATAGAAATCATCAGTGACAACGGTAAGAGAGGGAGAGGGCTACAAGCAAAGGCAGGAGTTTTCCGTTGCCTTCTTCAGGTGGCTATTGACTATGCTTCGGGAACAGAGCTGAGAACACTACTTGGCTTAAGAATTGTTTGGGAACTATTCCTTTAAGCTGACAAATCATTAATTATATAATACAAGTACCCTCCAGTAAGCAATTCCTGAATATCAAATCAATCTCTAATATAGAACTTTTAAAACCTTAATGCCTTAATGAGAGCTCAGTCATTACTGGCTTTACCGCATCGAGTTACGACAAAAAGTTTAATTTGTTAAACGCTATTTGTAGCTACACCGTAAAGCAGTTGATGAGCTACTTAGATAAAAAATAGTCTGACTCAGAAAAATAAGGTAGGCTCTTTGGTGCATACATGATGGTAATTGTACCGCGAAACACCGTTTTTAACATACCATCAATCTACATGCCTTTTTAATTTCTCGTTACAATTACTACAATTTAAAGATGTTCACAGTAATATAAATGAGAATGCAGGCCGTACGTAATGCGTAATTGGCCTTTTTTTTTGCTCATGAAGGAAAATGGGCAGTTCCATGGGTATTCAAAAAGGGGGCAATCATACTCAAAGACTTATTCGGAAGTAGGTCGTAAAGTGAGTTGAAATCGTTTCGTTGAAGAGATTACTTAAAAACGTAGCGTTCTTGTTGGAGACAATTTTAAACATACAATTCCCTTAATAACTTCAAAGAAATTAATTTCCCCTTTTCTTCCCTTTTAACAAAGGTGATCATTATAAGTCAGGAGTTCTCTAGTTTTTATGATTGAAATTTCACAAAGGTTCTATCAATTTTTGTGTTTTAGTACTAAAACAAGTTAAAAATTCTGTTTCTTTAGTGCCTGAGAGCTTGTTCGATATAATTACTCTCCTTTTAAATGGAACTTGAAGTGCATACTCTGACAATTAAACTATTTTAGTAACTACTAATTGTTTAGCTTGCATTCTAATGATTTCAGAGGCAGCAATTTCAATAGTTCTAAAGGTATTTTTAATGTTACTTAAAGTCAAAAAATTTAAAGTTGTGTTTCTCCCCAGGGTGTTTTCTTTCTTTAACCTTTCAACGACAAGGCCGTGTCTTACACGACACCTATGCCGTAAGTTGTACACACATGAGCTTGTAACAAACAGGTCAAGACTGGTGTGCTTAATTCCCTCCAATTCAGTAGTCAACTACATGTCAAGGTCATTCATTGTATGTTCTGTCCTCCGCCATTTTTCGTACTTTTTCGGAGTGTTTGTGCCGGCCGGTAGGTGTCTTATTTGACACAGCCTTGTTGTTTAACTTCCCTTTTGTATATCTTCTATGACAATGAATTCGCTATTCATCACTGAGGATGAGATTAAAAATGAACTTTTAAGACAAATGGAAGAAAGTGATAGTGATTTATAAATAATTAAAAAAAATAAGAGAGGTACCAGTCTTTGCTGTAAATGTCAAAGAAGTATTTGCGGTGGACACATAGTATACAATGGTTTCCCTGAATGTTTTCCCAATAACAAATCGTCAAGTGAATGTTTTTTTTTTTTTTTTTTTTGCATTATTTTCTTTATAAATGAGTGTCCTTTGATTTTTTTTGTACTGTGTAGATTAATATTTGTATATAATTTTTTATACTTAGGTATATTTTTGTATAATAATATGCTACTAATATATGTTTCTTAGCTTATTTATTTCGCAAGTAAAGGTATTACATAGTATGTTATTATATAATAAATACTTCATAATATATTATTATACTATAAATATATGTTTTGCATATTTTGATTTAATATTTCATTTTAAGCTCTCATTCACATGTATGACACCTACTTGTCGAATTTGTCCTGGGTCACAGCCTTGTTGTTCAAAGGTTAATTACGACGGCCAAATTTAAATGTTTCAAATAAACATATAAAAATGATTTTTTGTGATAAGCTATATTAATTTGGTTTTCTAATTCTTGGAGAAGCTCTCTGATGCAGTGAAAATAAATCACAGAAGCAAGATCAGGATGACCCGTGAAAAACTTAAGGATGCTAGAGGTCTCAGTTAGAGGATCTTACCAGCTGATAAACTTAAGATGATGGCAGAGGTGAAGGACTACAGGGCTGAGCGATTAGATTTAGTTGGTGGAAATGCAATTTACTTCTAGTTTTTCCATTTCCATCTATTCATAGCGACATATTTCTTGCGCAGTAAGATTCTTATAAACAAGACTATTTGGCTTTGATCAAATACTGTAATTTCCTGAACAATCACCTGGACTAATTCCACCAACGATCGTCTGATAGTGATTACTCTCACCAATTTTGGTACAATCAGCTGCTCCGACTTGTATAAGTGTCTATTATTAAGGAGAAGTAGAGACGCGCTAATGGGGAGCCCCCCCCCCCCGTGCGAATCCCGATGCTACCTGGCCACATGGCACAGACCGCCCCCACCTAGAACATTAAACATGTACAAGCCCACAACACAATGTTATACAACATTCAAGAGGACATCCGCTCAGTACATATTGATGCCAGCTCTACTTACCTTCCTCCATTTCAACATTTGTATTCCATTTTAAATTTTATTTTGTTAAATTCGCTTTTGGTTTAATTCATATAATCTTTTACTGAGAGAATTTATAAGATGAGTAGGAGTCATTGGTTTTTGAACAAGATCATTATAAACGTAGATATCCATACCAAAGGAAAACAAATTAATTTAAAACGAAAAGCTCCTGCAATGATGTCTAAAAGTTCTCAAGGAGCATTCCGCAAAGGGCGTTATAGCTTGGGATGGAATAATTTAGGGCAATAGCAATGCGAAGCTACTAGTAATATTTTCTTGGGATCTTGAAACTCTGGACGACTATTGGGCATTTTTGGGCTTTTCAGGATAATTGCAGAATGACACTGATCATCTGATAAACATTCATCGATGAGATCTTGAGGAACGTTCTGCAGCTGTAGCCCACCCACTGGGCGTCATGTACCTATTAACGAAAGGCACCCGTCATCTTGAAGTTATCCGAATAAAAATACCATCGTTTCTGCCAAATATCTCACTCCCATTCTAGGGTTTCGAGGCTCCAGTTCTTCCATCCTGATCAAGTTCTTTTTTTTCTGGCAACCGAGTCTTGTAAGTAACCTTGTCAGACTTTAAGAATCAGATAAATGAGCTGAAGTAGTCACGTTTCGATATGATCTAGAGCGATTAAGAAGAGGTAAAAAACAATTTTGTGTCAATGAAGACACGGTACAATATAAGAAATTAGTAAGAATGTGAAAGCAATTTTCATTGGAATTGGTACCACCACTTGTCCTTCAAAATTCATATTTTTTTCCCCACAAAATCATAATCCGCTGGATTTTTTTGACAATGGTCAAAAGTTTAATGCTATGGGAAGGACATTTCAGAAACCAACTTTACTATTTTTTTTTAAAGCGTTTCCTAAGTCAGAATTCTTATTTAAGTACGTTTACATCTAAGTCCCACTGTCTTCGGATTCCAACTGTCACGTTTCAAATTAAAGGGACTAGTTGTACCACGTCAGACCAAAGTAAAAAAAAAGCTGAGAAACAATTTTACCTTCTTTTTTTTTAAGAAAAGGCTGAAATCGAAAGAGCCGATAGAGGGAGAAGAAGATCTAAAGTGAAATAAAAATAGTTAAACAAAAGTTGTGATGGTCGTGGAGGGGGAGTTGAGATAGACTTACATTGAAACAGTGTTGGAGGGTGGTAAAACGTCCGATCGTAAATCCTTGGAGGGGGGGGGTTGCTTGAAGGGTAGTTACCCCCCTTTGGAAATAAAGCAGCCAATCATGCGACGGCACATCCCCAACCGGTCTCCCCCTTTTAAACTGAATGTAGTAAAAAAAGGACTTGAAACATTTTATTTCCGGCTGTAAAATATTTTATTTCGTGTGTAACTCGGGGAGGGGGGTGTTCGGACCCAACGGGGGAAAAAACTCCTCACTTTGGATTGGTTTTAATTCAACTTTATACCGGGTGGAACAATGTTTCGTTTAATTTCCTCTTCCTTAAAACCGTTGTCCGGAGATTCCAACGTGTTAAAACGTAGAAAGGAAAAAAAAAAGGGGCTAAATACTAGATTTAAGGTCATCTACGTTTAGAGAGGAAAAATCTTTTTCACATAAAAGAACATTCGTTCCATTATAACAGTAAAAGGCCTCGGAAAAAATATTGCCTACACAGATTACATTTGACATTGCTCAGCACATTTTGCCTTAAACACATTGATCAGAAGTCCAGTTATCTCTAAACCATATAATAAGTAGCAGCAGTTCAGGGAACATTTATTTTTAGTATTTTGTTCATCATAAATGACGAAAATGGTTCAGTTTTAATGTCTTGCTTCTTTTAATACACGCATATATATAAAACTAAACATTTATGGCATAATGCATGACTACATTTCGAATAATGCAATAGATATTTATTCATTTTTAATATTCAATCCTATTGGCTATTGTAACTCCATTGCATTTCCAATGATTTACTTTTGAAAAATTTTAGAAATAAATTTGAATCCTTTCATAAAACAGCAGCTTCGTCGGTCAATATGAATGGCCAACTTTTGGGACTTATATGAATTTAAATTTCTTTGTCTTGTTTGTTTCTTCTTTGAGGGCTGATTTCGACTGTATTGTAAATATGATTTTTTTTTTTTTTTTTTTTTTTTTTTTTTTATTTTTAAATAATGATTCTTGGGAGTAATTTGCAGAGGTACATATTCACTGAATAGCCCGATTTCGGTGATACTTCGGGGCAGCGTGCTAACGATTCACCAAATACACGAATGCACTAGTAGAAGGTACTTGGAGAGATAAAGACCCAATTCTTCAGAAATTTTTATTTCAGCGCTAAGTGCTTTCGAAGACTATTGCCTCCATCTTCAGAGCTACTTGCATGTGCTCATTGGGAAAGGCAGCAAGCGAGTGGAACGTACTCTCTGCAAACCTGCAGCCATTGCCAATATCTCATATTCAGGATGGTCAGCGATTGTATCTAGGGTCCTGCATGGCAAACCCCCATCCTCTCTCTCCTTTAACTCCCTTTTCACTCAGCAAAAGCAAGAAATTATAAGTTGGCTTCTAGCTTCTTGTTTTGGCTCCTTTCAATATGCCCGTGAGCCTTCTATATCTCCGCGCTTTTAGCTTGTCAGATCTTTATTCACTCCATCAGTCATAGACTGCTCAAGCTGTAGTCCTGGCTAAAAGGTTGATGATATTGGCTTGAACTACCATTCAGAAAGCTTCACTTTGAGAAGAAAGTAAAGGGAAAATTGCTTGTCGAAAGACAAGTAGGCCAAATAAAATTAGTATCTCTTGATCTTTTTGATAAACCTAAATGTGCTTGATGGTTAGTTATTGAGATGATCGAGAACGCTCCCCAAACTGCCAGGACTTGTGACCAATACATCTTCGACTTATCTAAGATAGTTTGCCCATGAGAGATAAATAAAAAGACTCAGCTTTTGTCAAAGAGAAAGTTCTTCCTTCTTGAATATACAATATTCCTCAATCGGCGGTTGATAAAGATAGATTCGACATAAAAGATTCGGAGCTAACATGGACGTCATTATCTTTGCAATCATAATAAAATGTAAGCAATCTTGACGTATATGCTATTTGTTAGATGGCATGTACAAAAGACGCGAGAGTCAAGGTTTTATTTTCTACTGTGGGTAACTAAAAATACGACTTCAAAGTGAGACTTAGCGGCACCAATACAACTGGTTGTCAGCAGAGCTGTTCAGATGACAGCCTGGTGATCCTTCTCGTGAATAGGGACACGAATCATCAGGGAGTAAATTATTCGAATACCTCTCTGAGATTATCTCTTTGCTTGTAATTTAGTATCATCACCATCAAAGAAATCTCCAGACTGACGCCTTACGTTCCGTTATTAACAAGAGCTCATTTATAAGGATATACATAAAATGAAAAAAAAAAAAAAAATGATGGGGAAGGAGTAACGGAGCAGGTTACACAATATATAATGACTTTAGTATTGTTAATAGAGAGGGAAAACAATGTGACTAGAAGTCAATTTGGAAGGTGCCAATATTAATGGAAGTGGCGTGATTGATGGAAGACTGGCCGTGGATAGGACCCCGCTGTCGGGGGACCAAGTGTAAAAAGAGCCAAGAGGAGATTCCAGGGGCCGAGAGAGAGAGAGAGGAAGGGTGGCCGGAGGTTTTGTGAATGGGGTTGTAGTAGAGGCAGGTCATGGCCTCAAGCCCTCGCCCCATTCATGCCTTACTCATAAACACCCAGACCTCTCTTCCTTCTCTCTTGCTCTCTCTCTCCCTCTCACTCTCTCACTCTATCCCTATCTCTCTCTCTCTCCCTCTCCCAGCCCTCTCTGACTCCTTACCCTGGGGGCTACTTCTTCCGGGACCCGGCACCCGCTTTACCGGTGTCAAGGTCACTCACATCTCAAGACTGTAAGATATCTCCCCTTTATGGATTATAAGAGCTTAAGACTTTCCATAGATTTGATTAGGAAAACTAAATCAAATAATATAAAGGAAAACATCTTAATTATTTATTAGGAAAATGGATCAATTAAAAAAAAAAGTAAGAAAATCCCTTTCCCATATAACAGCTTGAGGGCCTAATAAAACCTAAAATTTTTGGATGATAAAAGTTAAAAAGTTTAGGATGATTAGAATTTTTGTCCCCATAACATAAGACATGCCTCTCGATTTTTCTTCACTCAATCTTGATCCTAGTCAGATTAAGCCTTCAGTTATTTTGAAGGATACGCACCCGGATTGATTCTACACAACCTGATTGACTAAAGGGGAATACTTTATTTTTCATAAGTGTGGGCAGAAAACAAAGAGGTCTATGGCATAATTAGTGAAGGAATAGAATCACAGGAACGAAAAAAAGAAAAGCTTTGTCCAGATTTTCATGAAAATCAAAAGGTTACGTTTCTAGGCCTAATTTCGAACTGGTTGAAGAACCCAATCCAATTAAAGGAGCGAATAAATACGGTTTAGTCCAGAATAAATTGTTTCTTCTACAACCGGTTTGGAGGCTCATTTTTTTCACCATCTTCAATCGAGTAAGACCTTAGTAATGAGTAGAAGCTTACAGCTCAAGTAGAACCAAGACTGATGAGTTCAGTAATCTCGATATGAAGAGCATGTATATAAAATGAATGAAAATATATGGGTCAAAAACCACCACGTCCTACGAATCAGTCCAAGTGGAGCGCTTTCATTGAGACAGCCTCATCATAATTCAGAAGAGTATTGAATGAGCTTTTAAAGTTGGCTACATGAACCCTTATGGCTGCCAGGAACTGTGACAAACGCATGTTCGAGGCAGCTTAAGATAATACATAGGATACATTTTAATTTTAGGGTACTGGAGAATGTATTCGTCCAGGAAAGATCTCCAAATGGAATTAGGAATACCCTTGTCCGCGAATTCTCTACTGCATTTTCCAGTTTAATTATTTCAGTATTTCAAAAAAGAAATTCGCTAATAGCAATGCAAAGCCTCCAATGATTCATTAATGTGAATCAAACATGGTACTTAACGTTTTAAGGCAATGATTTACCCGTAAATGAAGTTCAATGACTAAATAGGGCTACCTAATCTAAGTGGGAGTTGTAATTCAAAATATCAAATAGGAAATACTAAGCAATAGATCGGTAAATATTATGGAGAAAAATGTGACCTTTTTAAGGCAAAAATGGGATATAAAAGATTTCTACATCTCTAGTAGGTACGGAGAAACATCCTATTTTGAATATCCGTTAACCACGAACCGTCCCAAATTCTTAACCTATTTGTAGATTACGAACTTAGTGTAGAAATTTAAAAGATGTATGTAGTCCCAATTTACCGAACACAGTGTCTTCATCATTAGTGACATCAAACTGAATCTTACACTTCACGAAAAATTAAATAAATAATTTTACAAAACATAAATGCATTACATAAAAATATCCAATTAATTTGATAAATTTTATAGATGATGTATTTTGACATCAAGTTACTTCCTATTTGTTTGGATATTAATTCCAAAGCTAAAAATCAATATTTTTGAATACTGAAAAGTTATAAATTTTAATCTTGAGACTTGAAAAAAATCAATCATATTTTCTAATTGCACATAAATGCTCACATGCATACTGTGTGAAGTAAAAGAATGAATTATTAATAAAAAACTCATATGTATTGTATAATTTTATTGCGTATGCGGTTTATAATATTTTTTTATTACATGCTAATAGAAGTGTTTCGAGTTGATTTTTAAGAATCACTCATTTCATTAGTTTTGGGCCTCTGCTTTAATCTCTTTGTAATCCATTTTATTTATTGCGGAGGTATGATTTGCCTTATTGTTTTGGTCCACTGGCCACAACGGAAAAGTGTCAGCAATAAAAAAGTAAAATAATGCGGGTACTGCATTGAGTGTTCTTCAAAACTCACTCGCAATGTATACTTATTGCAAATAAAGCAATTATTTATTTAGTCAAATATTATTTATTTTGGTGTGACGGAATTTCAGCGATTCACACTTGTATTTGTTGCTGTCTGAAGGAACAAAATAGCTGGTAAATGCATCATATGAGAAAATAAACACAGTTTTGGTAAAACTATTAACTGTTAGTTTTTCTTTAGTGGAATAATAGGAGCAAAAGTGTTTTTTTTTTTTTTTAAATGGCTATGTCAGTGTTCAAGCATATTTTATTGAATGTGTGTCTGATTTAGGTGTTTCATTAATCTGTCAATGTGTGTCTGTGTGGTTTGACATATGGTAGGAAGTCGGAAGTTCAAAAACCTTTTTTTATTGTAGTAACAAACTATACGTCCATTATGCGTTACTGTTTTAGTTCCTTCATATAATTTACTTGTATATGCTTTGTTTGAATACTATAGTACGATACGCGGTATGAAGGATATGCTATAACTGGGAGGCTGTTCTGAAAGAATGGAACCATTTGGACTGACGAAGGTGATTTTAATGAGGACATGCGGAAGCTATCGGTCCGCGATTGGAGAAACGTTGAACAAGCGTCCTTTAGCGTTTTTTCATTATGCACAACAATGATATACGCGATTGTAGCATGGAATATTACACATACTTCCGAATCGATATTTATTCCCACTAACGTTTTCAGCGGTTCTTTCTGTCACCTTCAGAGCTCCAAATGGAATTGGACTGGATGATGAAGAGTTGGTAGACGACTTTTACACAAAATTGTGTGAGAACCCACCACCTTTAGTATTAAAGTTAGGGAGTCAATCTAATCTCTGATGGTGACAGCAAGTTCAGTGGAATAGACATAATTTGATTCATTTGGACATTTTCATTCTTCATTTCATCCAGAGATGTACTCACAACTCATTCAATACTTAACAAATATTGTATTTATTTATATAATTAACGTTTGGGGTCATATAGCTACTTGACTTGAGTTTCTTTCAAATTATTTTATCTATTCACTCGAAAAAAACTTAAGCCTACAATAATCAATTTAAAAAAAAACAAGAAAAAAAAAACCCACACATGTGTAAACACATGATAAATAGAAATATTATCTGTGGGTTCTACTACTAATAAAAAAAAAGCCAAATATCGAGTGACCTTTCATGAAAAAATACAATTCAAAGAATTGCTTTAAAGGAAGGCATACAAAAGAATAATAAAAGGGGATTATGAAGAATTTTTGATGTTTTGATCTCACGGAAGCAACGAATTCACAATTAAAGTGTACTAAACAACAAATTTAGTTTTGTATAAAATAAAATACGGCTTTCTCTCATATGAATGTCCAAATGTTTATTCGACTTAATTATAATAAGTAATCATAATGATAGGAATTAGTGAAGATAACTAGAACAATAAGTGCTAACAATTGAATCATATTTCTATTTATTTTGAAGCTCTCTGAAGGCTTTAGGTGTTTAAGATAATGAAATATTTAAACGTTCTAAGGGGGAAGAAAGGACTTCGAAAAGCTAAAGTAACATAATACTTGCAAAAGTTCAATTGCCTCACTATGGAATAAAGTTATAATTCACTTTAGAAGTTAAAATAACATAAATCAAGTTACAAGCTTTATTATTTATAGGATTTGCCTATAGCTTAAATATAAAAGCCTTATTTAAGTTAGGAACTCTGGCACCTTTAAACTTTAGACAGCAATCATTGCAAAGCAGTCTTTCTTATTTATTTTTATATTAGCTCAACAACCTTTGTATTAATAAACTTTATAAACACAGATCTCAAGTATTTCAACAGTACATTTGGAAAATAAGATGTTAATTTTAACAAAGAGATTTAATAGATTTTGGCGTGGTGTTTATGGACTTATTAATACAAGAACATTTACATTCCACGTAGGAATTTTGTTAATGCAAATAATGTATGATAACTTCATCATAAAATAATTATTTCTAGCGTATTGCCATTTTTCTTTCTTTAAACGAAAATGTGGTCCGTTCAAATTTATTTATACTTCTGATCACGCTCTACCATTTGTAATCGATTTTTACTAAACTGGATAATTAGTCTTATAAGCTGAGGAAAAAGTTCGTTAAAGGCCTTAATCGTTCAAGCAAGAGAACGCCAGCTCACATTGATTTATAACATTACCATATATTTTATGTTTACATGCTTACATTCCAAATAATTAAAGCAAGGTATAGATAAAGTGAGTTCAATTTCTATCACTTTAAAAAACCAAGAAAGTAGCCTAAATTGGACGAGTAAATATAGTCATTAATGAGATATTGTCAGTCTTCTTCAAACTTTAATGACAGGATGTAAGGCTCTTCAGCTTTATTCTTTTATTGTTGGTTAGCGTCGTACAGAAAGCCTAAGGAAATAACTGCGTATGTTTGTGGCACTATTTTCTTATTCCTTTGAAACCAGTGACTTCCCTTCTCATGAAGACAGAGCGACAAGACTAGTAAGTTTATTCATATACAAAAACAAAAAAAAACTCACCCTAATGGCTCCTCCTATGTGTAAGACCTAGAATATCCCCTTCAAGATCTCTAGAGAAATTCTGATTTAATTTCATTCATTTTTTCTTGATGTTATATACTTATTTGTTACCATTTTATTCTGTTGAACACCTCTTAACATTCTGCTGATTGAATGATTCCATAGACTTTATAAGAACATTTAAGAGAAATGTACTAAAAAAAAGTCCAATTTTCTTACTAGTTTTACATGGACTTATAAGATATTATGTCAAATTGAATAAGTAAAAATAAATATTTGAGTCGAGGGTCCTATAGTGTAAATTTAGACCACGGATTTTATTCCTAAGTGGGCATTAGAACTAATTCTTTGGTACACACATGAAGTAACGTTCGTTCTATTTTGGTCTGATTTTAGACTAGATAAATTAGTTAAAATACTTCCACTTTCCATATTGTTTTGTAGTGTCCACATGGCCCACAAAAGTATTTCAAAATTATTTTTAGAACAGAATTCTTCCTTAGAGAGAGTAGTGTACTAGTTTAATGAATTGAATTCTTATGGCTGGAGAGAGAAAGTTCATTTATTAGAAGTAAGTGAGAAAATTCAAATTTTGGGGCTAATATCTATTTTTAAGCCATTTTTCAAGGATTATTAGAAGATGATGAGAATATTAATTTCGAAATAACCATGACCTCCTTTTCAAAATATGAAGTAGAAGCCTGTTGGTTATTGGAAGGAGCATGTTGATGTTGTAATATTGAGCTAGAAAGGAATATGTGCCGCTTAATGACCCCCCTGCCCTCACACACCCTCCGGCTACAGATTTAGTTTGCAACAAACTGCTGAGAAATCATTTTTGCCCCTCCGTTGAATATAGATAATGGTGTTTGGTGGAGGCGGTGAGTGCGTGTGTAAAGTTGCTTCGCCAGGAGTGGAGGCGCGATGAAGTTAACGCGATGAAGTATATTTGATTAGTGGACTCCGTCACTATCCTCGTGGATAGGGGTGGGTTGCCATGGTTCGTCGCGGGGGGGAGGGGGTGAGATGGTGAAGGGGGGAGGGGGTTAAACCAAAGTGCTCTTCCTCCGCAACCCAATTCCAGCCAAGCCGCCCCGGAATGAATTAAACAATTTAACTTGAGGACGGGAGAGTGAGAGAGAGAGTGCGAGGGAGGTGAAGGCTGCGCGCGCCTCCGACCGACGGAGAGTTTGAAGTTGTGTTTTGGGATTCTATTATGTTGTCGTTGGCATCGACTTGGGCCCCTTGGATTAAATTAACGCCCCCCCCCGCTCCTACCCCCTTTTCCATCCCTACCAAGAGTAGGGGAGGGGGGAGGGGGGAGTTTATTTGGGTTTAACTTTATCTGTACGGGCCGTTATTCATTAGGCCAATCACGCCTCTCCAGAAGCTTGCTCAGGCCTTGGCACGAGCCGGCCAAGACTCTCCGAAAATTATCCGAGGTCCAAATAAGTTTGTAATAAGCAACTGCGATAGTCAATGACATTATTGATAGGCTTATCATGCTCTCCACAAGACTCGGCGAATATTATCCGAGGTCCAAATAAGTTTGTAATAAGCCACGGCGATAGTCAATGACATTATTGAAAGAGTTATCAAGCTCTCCACAAGACTCAGGGAATATTATCCGAGGCACAAATAAGTTTGTAATAAGCAATGGAAATAGTCAATGTCATTATTGATAGGCTTATCAAGCTCTCCACAAGACTCGGCGAATATTATCCGAGGCACAAATAAGTTTATAATAACCAATGGAAATAGTCAATGTCATTATTGATAGGCTTATCATGCTCTCCACAAGACTCGGCGAATATTATCCGAGGCCCAAATAAGTTTATAATAACCAATGGAAATAGTCAATGACATTATTGATAGGCTTATCATGCTCTCCACAAGACTCGGCGAATATTATTGGAAGTCCCACTACGTGTACGTATACTAAGGAATGGAGATTAGTCAATGCCATTAGTGATAGGCTTATCAAGCTCTCCACAAGACTCAGGGAATATTATCCGAGGTCCAAATAAGTTTGTAATAAGCAATGGAAATAGTAAATGTCATTATTGATAGGCTTATCATGCTCTCCACAAGACTTGGCGAATATTGTTGGAAGTCCCACTAGGTGTACGTATACTAAGGAATTGAGATTAGTCAATGCCATTAGTGATAGGCTTATCAAGCTCTCCACAAGACTCAGGGAATATTATCCGAGGCCCATATAAGTTTGTAATAACCAATGAAAATAGTCAATGTCATTATTGATAGGCTTATCACGCTCTCCACAAGACTTGGGGAATATTATCGGAAGTCCCACTACGTGTATACTAAGGAATGGAGATTAGTCAATGCCATTAGTGATAGGCTTATCATGCTCTCCACAAGACTCGGCGAATATTATCCGAGGCCCAAATAAGTTTATAATAACCAATGGAAATAGTCAATGTCATTATTGATAGGCTTATCATGCTCTCTACAAGACTCCAAGAATATTATTGGAAGTCCCACTACGTGTACGTATACTAAGGAATGGAGAGTAGTCAATGCCATTAGCGATAGGCTTATCAAGATCTCCACAAGACTAAGGGAATATTATCCGAGGCACAAATAAGTTTGTAATAAGCAATAAAAATAGTAAATGTCATTATTGAAAGAGTTATCAAGCTCAGGACTCGGGTAATATTATTTGTAGTCCAAATAAGTTTTTAATTAGGTAGGTCAATAGTCAATATCATCATTGGTAGTATCATCAATCTTTCCACAATAATCTAAGAATATTATCCAAAATCCAACAATGTATACCATAAGGTGCGGCGTTAGACAATGATATTATTGATAGTATTATCAATCCACAAGTCTCAGGAATATTATTCGTGCTCCTAAAGTACTAAGGAATAGTCTATGAGAGTATTGGTAGACTTCAGTCACACAATAATTCGAAGAATATAATCTGGGGTCAAAGAAAAGTTTCTAGCTCAAGAAAAATCGCACGACGATCAGCTGACGAAGGCAAACTTACTACACAACCACCGCTGCTTACCCCTAGTCAATGTTTTGGTGATAGTGTTATCAATTGTCAGTAAGGAGTTATCATGCTTTCCAAATATAAAGGCTCCAAATACTTCATAAAAAATGGCCTACAGTTAGTCATAAAATAAATAAATATTTATATTTGAACTGTTTCGCAATGCAAGTTTTCACAGGTAACATCTCCAAAAATAATTCAATCAATAGCTATGCAGAAAGAATTTTTGACACCTGTAATGATATACCTGAAATGCCTGAAGGCTTTATATTTAAGCCAGCTCATATTTTAGAGGGTGGTGAAATAATCTCAACTTAAAGGGTAAACAGAAATTGTGTAAATAAAATGTCAAAGCCGTTATTAAATGGATCGATACCTATATATAAAATTTATAATCTTTTTGACAATGATATGGGGTTAATCTACAAGCTTTCTTATCAGCGACCATGATAAAATATGTTCACCACCTGCGAAAAATTGACTGATTAAGTAAACAGACATCTCCATTTTTATTTACAATAAATACAGCCGTCATCGCATTACACAAGTTACTACTTTCATTTTCACTGAACATGGGGGAAAATTATCTAAAAATATCAGGAGGTGGAGGTATGATACTGTAACAAGGTGTGAATAATTTATTAATTTATGATCTTACTCAAAGTCTTCTGATAACAAATATACCCCCCTTGAATAAAACTTCAACCAAGTTTCCAGACGGAAATATAATTTGATACTGAATAATCAGATCCCATTTTAAAATATAAAACAAGCAAGTTATTCAGAGGAGTGTAACATCCGATTTATGGCGTGTTAGATTATTTAATTCGTACACCCCAAAAGTGATTTTTCAATTTTATAGCTGAAAAGTAGTTAAGCAGTATTATCTCTGTGCAAAAGCTGCAGATAATTTCAAATAATTAGCTGTGATTATTGGATGTTTAGTAAATTAATGAAGACATTTTTATAATAATAAATATTGCTTAGGTAGCCATGCCGCTTAAAGTGTTGATCTTAATATCTAAGAAGCTGGTGTAAACTGGAATCGAATCAAAAGCTGGATATGAAATGTTTAGCGAAGATCGATTATATAACACTTTTATATTCCACTAATAATTATAGCTATATTTCTAATTTTCGATTTATTCCATTCTTGGACTTCCCCCCTCCTGGTCTAATTAAAATCATTGAGAAATTTTATCTTTAGCATTATAAGAATCGTTTAATCGTTAATTTTGTCTAAGATATAGAATAAATAAAAATGTAGGTCTCTAGAAAATAAAATCTTCATTGATGATGTTCCATCGAACCTTTTTTATCTGTGCATCTCACAAATAAAATTTCTGTTGAAAACTAGATTTGGTGTTTAAATTATGTTGCTCGAGATATTTCCGCTTATTGTTAAGACGGGAAAAGTATGAGTGGGGGGGGGATATACTGAAAACTAAAAAAAAAAAAAAGGCAAACACCTCGCTTAATATTTGGGCTAGAAAAGAAAATTAAATAACAACATTTATAGATTATTTAATTTGCGTTAACATTGGTTCTTTACCATTTTTCGATCCTACTCATTGAAACCAACATATTTCGATTTCCTCCACCCTCTAACCACTTTTTCCCTTCGTCCTATTTCAGTCTTTATCTACCATGGTCATTAATTATACATGAAAGGCTTAAATATTGAGTTAGGTAACGATGAAAAAAAATATTACGACAAATATATCACTATATAATATATATATATATATATATATATATATATATATATATATATATATATATATATATAATAAATTTTACGGATCTCATTAGGAGAACTTTTTCCAAAATCGTGTCATGAGTAGAACCTCAACATCTTATTTCTGTTAAGAGAAACCTCTGAATTGCCGTAGAATATTTGCTATTAAACTTGGCAGATTGCGTGATAGTTGATTAAATTAGTGGATGAGTTACTAATGTAGTAGTAAGAGACATGGAGTTGGTATTTGATGTGAAGGCTGACTATAAATTACTCTGGATGGTCTAGTTGACTAGTAATGCCAGAGACTGGCCGCAATCTGGGCTGACATAGGACCGGTGCATTATTCTACCTTAAATCATAATGAAGAGCTGTGTTTCAGCCGCGGTGCCTCTTCAGTTACTCTCTCTCTCTCTCACTCTCGGCCTATCTCTCATAGGCCCCCTTTAATACTAAGTCATAATAGTTTAGTAATACCGCGCTACTCCGACACTTGGTGCCCGTCATCGTCTCTATTGATATTCATCAGTCCGGGCTTCATCAGAAATGCTCTTCAGAGGGAGGCTACATGAATGCCCTGCGGCTTATGTATTTATATGCAGCGAGAAGTACTCCCGGGACGTATATATCACAAACACCCCCTGTATTCGTATATATATGCGTGTGTATATGATTAAACCTGAGTGGCTGTTCACAGCTTCAAGGGAATTTCATACATGGACTGAAGCACCTAATAAGCCGAAATCTGACTCTCAATTACTACTTAATGTCATTTCAGCACTATACACGAGCATAAAGGGTACTTAAAGATTCTGCTTCCAGAAAAAAGTCTGGCAAGCAAGGGCTGTTAACAGGGCTAGAAATTTCACCTGAATGTAAGAGATATGCCTATCTCGGTAAACAAAAGTAAAAATGGAGGAATAACTTAGTTTTGGATCCATTATTTTGGATATCATCCATAACTATTGAGGTCGTACTCATGACGCAATTTTCGGGAAAAAAAATTCAAATGTCCATCGATCCTACCTAGAGGATGACGAAAATGAAGTCCGTTCTAAATTATATATATATTTGTCTGTTAACGCTCTAGCGGTCGCAATTGTTGTTTGATCGTTACCAAACTCGGTTTTTAATCGTTTTATGTAAAAAGAAAGATCAAGTTCGTTAATGACTGAAATCGGACCATTAGGAGGGGGGGGGGTTTAGAGGGGAGGATTTTCGAAAATTCGAAATATCTCCGTTATTATAAGCCGGATGAAAAAATTGTATAAAATCAATCTTAAAGCAAATTAAATTTACTATAAATATTGTTATATACATTTATTCTCTATCTTTAATAATAACAGAGATATTTGGATGAAACATTTCTTATTTCCGTTTCTATTTATTCACGGTGGTGTTGTGTTACCATTACGTAGATTTATCTATTACTAAACTTCACGAGGGAAATCTGCTTAGTTTACGCAGCCCCTGCGTGACGGACTTTTTCCATTATAATTCATCTCTAAATCCCCAATTCACATGACCTAATTGCAACCATTAACACACTTGATCTGTAGTTCAACATGTACTGCTTAAATATCGAGCTTGGTTGTCATCAAGCAAAAATTGCAGCCACTAATGCCTTAGCAGACTTGTAGATAATTTTTAACAGACCTTGTTATTTCCTTGATATGATAGGTTCACAATTGAAAAAGTGTTTCGAAAATCGCGTCATTAGGAATAAGGGAAATGTATGTATAACATGAAACTTCACATGGTAAACCTATAGTGACGAGTTCGATTCTCGCCTGGGCAAGTCCCACCCTGGTTAAGAAATGGCGGTAACCTGTAGATAATCCGTCCCAATTAGCCTTAGTAGCAAAAAGTGGACGTTGATAAATAATAATAATTACATACAATTTTTTGAAAGATCCGACTAACCTTCGGGAATTTACTACGAATCGAATATGGATTGGAGTGATCTATTGATAACCGTAAGATCTTTCCAGGAAAACACATAAAGCAAATAAAAAAAAAAGTCAATTACAAGAATTTTTAGAACTCGAATTCCTGGGGTCCCGCAGGCAGGAAAAAAAAGGATTTGTGACTCCTCGGTAACGTTTTATTTAAAATCCAGTCCCTTATATAAAAATTAATCTTTTTAATCGGACCGAAATATTTAATATATATTTCGTTGAAAATTGAGATAAATATTTAGTAGAAAGGAATGTCTGTCTGTATTAGCGACAGGAAAAAATAACCAAGAAGAGTATATGAAAGAGCAGTGATTTGATAATATCATTTGATGAGAACAGCATTCCTCTGCATCTGTCCAGCTCCTTGTGGGTGGAAATACGCCATTAATGATCTTAGAAGAAAGAAAATTGCTGCAATTAGCTAATTGGAATCGTTTTTGCAGTACTATTTTTGTCATTGCTGTTTATAATTTAGTTTCTTCTTATTTACAGCGAGAGAAAGTAACTCCTATAATAAGCCATTCTTTACAATGCCTGTAAACAAAATTATGGAATATTGAAAGAATTCTCGGAGTCTAATATTGAAAAGTCCGTCACGCAGGGGCTGCGTTAACTAAGCAGATTTCCCACGTGCGTCACGTATTTGCATTTATCTCAGAACTTATAAGTTCAATGAGAGCAATATTTGGTACTTAAGCTTTAAATAATGTGCTTCATAACAAAATAGAATATTGTTAATATGAGATAAGTAGGAGTGGGGGTTTACTGAAGACTGGAAACTAAAAAAAATGCAAATATCTCTGATAATAATCAAGATTATTAAGAGAAAAAATGTACATTACAGCATTTATAGAACATTACATTTGCAATAAAATTGGTTCTATACAATTTTTCGATCCGACACATAATAACAGAGATATTAAGAATTTTCGAAATTCTCTCCCCCTTTAACACCCCCTCCCCCCCAATTCGATTTCAGCCGTTAACTAGCCGCTATCTTTCTTTTTGTATAAAACGATTATATATACAAGTTTGGTAACGATACGACTAAAATTGCGACCGCTAGAGCGGGAACAGACAAATATATATATATATATATATATATATATATATATATATATATATATATATTTTTTAACAGATCTCATTTTTAGATACCATCCGTACAGCTGAGGTGCTATATGAATATGTAACATTTGATACAAATGAGCTAGTGCACTCAATGCGTATGTTGTGAGAGTATTGCCTCAACATATAGTTGAGTTTGAGATTTCTCACTTTAACCAGTAACTGTCTTCGATATGAATAAATGTAAAAAAAAATAGAAATATCGATCAAGTTTTATCTATAATGTACATACGTTGAAAGAATCTACGGGGGTCGGGTGGTTATCAGAAGGTCATGATTTTCAAGGAAGCAATAATGGAAAGAAAATGGTCACTAGAACTTAGAGTGGCTCCCAGTTATCTCATGAATGCGACTATCCAACAATAAAGGCACCAGAGCAAATAGAGAGAATTTCTTTCATTGTTAGAGTGTTATCAATTTGAAGACCTTATCTGCACAAATGACCAACGAATGGTAGGCATCGACCTCAAAGGTTCAAAAATTTAAAAAAATGCATGCCTCTGGGGAAATTCGCAAAAACAAAATAATATTACTGTAATTTATTAACGTCCACTTTCTGCTACTATGGCTAAAAGAGATGAGTTATCTATAGGGAACTATCAGCAGATTTCCATTAAGAAATATTGAAGCGATTTTCGGAAAAAAACTTTCTCTAATGTCCATCGATCCTACCCAGTAGAAGACGAAAATGAAGACCGTTCAAATATATATATATATATATATATATATATATATATATATATATATATATATATATATATACACTTATATCCTTGTCTGTTGTAGCTCTAGGGTCACTGTTTTGGCTTGATGGCTACTAAACTCGATATATAAGTGTTTCATACAAAACTAAGTTATTTAATGGATGAAATCCGACCATTAGCAGGGGGGGGGGGTGGTTTAAAAGAGGGACTTCTGAAAATTCAATATATCTCCGTTATTATGCGTCGGATCACAAAATTGTATGAATCAATCTTATTGCGAATAAAATGTTCTATAAATGTTGTTATTTACATGTTTTCTGTAATATGAATATTAAGCGAAATATTTAGATTTTTTATTTTTCAGCCTTTAGTAAACCCCCCACTTCTACTCATGTCATATTAACGATAAGTTATTATATCGTGAAGCACTTTATTAAAAGATTAAATACCAAATATGGTTTTTATTGAACTTTTACTTTGTTAGATAAATGCAAATACCTTATGAGGTGACGTCATCAATTAAGAATTTTCGATCTTTACCTGAATATGTTTATTTGGCCTATACCATACTCGATACCTAACCGTTCCAGTAAACAGTAAAGATCATATTTGTTATTGGTGGAAATGGGACCGAGAAATGCGGGTTTTTAAAGGGAGGGGGACGGTTCTAAAATTCAATATATTTTCGTTGTTATGAGTCAGATCGTAAAATGTTATAGAACCAAAATTGTTAGCCTATTGATGTTCCGTAATTGGATTTTTTCGTAACTCAAGTATTAAGCGAGTTATTGGTACTTTCTTGTTTTCTGTGCCTCTTCGATTTTTTTTTTTACAGAGAAATATATGTATGTGGTAAGATGGGATCGGAAGAGTGTTATTTCAGTATGCTGGAAATCTGTTTAGTTTACAGAGCCCCTGCGTGACAGACTTTTTTTATAGCCAGAGTAAGAACAAGAGCTTTATTTAAAGACTTCGTCACTAAATAATAATCTCACTACCTAGGCTTACCAAGTGAGATCAAGAGTAACTAGCCTTAACTCACATGGCTAACCTGAGCAAATAATAGAAACTTATCGAATCATTGTAGGTGGGTTTCATCGACAGCAGATTGACAGTATTGGCGTAGATAGGGCGCACATTTAGTGGCTACTTAAGTATTTATCAAAGCTCCCAAAAAGGGAGCCATTTTATCACTAGTTTCAGTTAGCAATACAATGATATATGATTGTTGTGATCAAACAGATCCAATTATGAGGATGGAAGAGGACAGATAGAGAGCATAATTAATACATGTCAGCCAAGCAGGCTATTGGGCTGCGGATTAACCAATGGTAGCCGCTAATCTCTAGTCGACTATGATAATGCCAAGATAACAGCCATCTACCGGCCTCAGGATCATAGGCACATTAACCGGAATTTCTATATGGATCAAGGGAGGGGGAGCTTCAACTCTGCCAGAAGGGAACTTGTAGACCAAGCACAGAAACAACAAGCAAACTGGACTGTGTACATATTTTATTAATTTGTATTTTACACTTTTAAGTGTAACACTTTGTTTTTACTACAATATATATTATTATTACACTGGAATAGTTAAGTTAATATAGTCTGTGTTCATATGTTGCTAGTAAATGGAATCATAAGGCATGATTATAAGCTTATTATGAAGTAATTATAAGCTAACATAAATATGTGGAAATATAGTTCATAAAATAAGAGTACCTGCTTGTTTAATACTTCTTTAAGTTTTATAATTATTATTCTGTTACTGATTGACTAAAAATATTTCACAAAAATATGCCTGAGATCATCAAGTCAGATGAAATATTCAAGTGGGCAAAGATATATTTTTAACACAAAACAACAATATATACGAGCATATTTTGTTAAAAACAAAGATGAACTTTTTCTTTTCATTAATATATATATATATATATATATATATATATATATATATTGTTATTTATTAACGTGCACTTTTTGCAACTCAGGCTAATCGGGACGGGTTATCTACAGGTTACCACCCTATTCTAGCCAAGATGGGACTTAGGATGTTATTTAATGAATTTCGTCACTAAATAATTTCCTTTGCACAGGCAAGAATCGAACTCGCCACTCTAGGTTTACCATGTGAGATAAGGTCAACGCTTAAACTTACATGGCTAACCTGAGCCCCTCATTTTTTTTTAGAAAATATTTGAAAAATTAAGACCATTGAAAAGTTAAATGTAACTTAATTGAAAAGTTGTTATTTATTAACGTTCACTTTTTTGATATTACGGCTAATTAGGACGGGTTATCTACAGGTTACCACCCTTTTCTAACCAGGATGGGGCTAACGTTTTTATTTCATGAGCTCTTCAATAAATAAATTCACATTTGCCCAGGCGGGAATCGAACTTGCCACTCTAGGTTTACCATTTGAGATTAAGGCCAACTCCTTAAGTCACATGGCTAACCTGAGCCCCCCCCCCCTCTTTCTCATTATAAAACCTGCTTAAACATCATATGATAATTTTACTAATTTATAAGAAATATGATATTTTTAATGACTGGACTGGTCTAGATTTCAGAATTAACTATTTTAAGTGGTTTCAATTTAATTAAGGCAACCATTATAAATATAAACTGTCTCTAATTTAATTTATGAAAATACATTAGGCGGACATTACAATCTGTCAAAAGAAAATTGCATGACATTATAAATCATTAGAAAGGAAACGTTTCGAAATAAATCTGCCCGGCAATAGAGAATTCGATAAGATCCATCATTGATGATAATTGGATTTTACAATTTACATTACAATTATAAGAAACATAAATGCGTTCACAATTGATTTATATAATATTCCCCAGGGCGGAATAAATCGACCGCCCACTGCCTTTATAAATCACAGATGTGTAAAATATGCGATGTGATAAAGAAATACAAGGTTTATCATGTTTTATTTGACACCATTTATCAAACTTAGCGCTGAAATTACCACTTCTAGTTCAGATCCCCTCGTCCTCTTGTGTATTCGTCGACGCAATTGCTATGTCCATCAATTTTTATTCGTTCAACATGAACGCTTTTATTCTATTATGAACTTAATTTTTAACCGGAGTTAAAAATTTTGATCCAAGCAAACGTCCCAGAATAAAATTATTCGTAACTTTGGTTATTTCAGTACGAATTTCAGATTTAGAGTTTACTAATGATTTATGTAATTGCTTCTCTTTAGCAAAGGACCTTATACAACATAATTGTTATAACTATTAATTAATGAACACTCGCTTAAATACTTCAATGCGGCATTTGAAAATCCACTGTGATATGGGTGTCTATTTTAATGGTACGAGTAATATCAACATTTTATATTTAACCAACTACTATATATTTTAGTTATGTGTTGTAGTTCATCCTTAGTACTAGATTCCACGAAAATGGACAAGGATGTCATTGACTTGACATAATTTCCCGTTCCACGATAAAGCAACCAAGAACGATCGAGTAAATTCCACACTCCATAATATATTAGTTAGAAAGCCATTCCCTCAGTAAATTACTCAAGCTAAAAGTGCTCGCCAGTACAAAACCAACTACAAGATAAATGTTTCAAAACTCTTCTGATCACTGATAAAAATGCATTCGTTTGCTCTACGTGTTTCAAGTCATATTTCACACTTCTTAAGGCTTATACGAGCAATGCCCAAATCTATTCCGGTATTAACTTAAAGTTATTCGATGGGTTTCACATTAGCACTAAATTTGATAACACTTATGCTACTGTGTCAATTTGCAATTAACAGGCTGCCATAAATGCCAAAGCTAATACCGGCGGTTGGCGACCGAAAAGGAGCTAATTTCAACACGTTCTTATCGGTTCAAACATTTTTTTTGTAAGTAGTACACTTCCCGAAAACGTGTAAACATTAAGGATGAAACCCGCTAAAAATGAGTTCAGTAAGAACAGGAGTTCACACATGTAGGGATTTCTTGATAAATTGGAAACCTACTGGCAGTGTTAACCCTCGACTCACAAGAATATAAAAGGAAAATTATATAGTGAAATATTACTTCAGATGTGGGGGGAAAAAAAATCTTGCACATTGGCTCATGGCTAATGCTCTTTTATGTCTCAGAGCAGCCCATCAATTTTTCAAATATAAACAACAGCTGGAAGGCCGGTGATCCATAAAACCAAACGGTAACGCACAACAAAAAATGATCAAGGGCTATATTAAAATTTATGTTTGGGGTAGTTGGGGGATGAGGGGGGGGGAGATAATAACAACCTTCTGAGAACACTTTAATATTCTATGTGAGTAAATAATGCTGGAGGCGGTACATATGTTGATATAATGAGGCCTGTGTCCGGTCGGTTCATTAAACTCTTATGCCCCTCTCTCATAGCGGCATCGCTACTCATAAAGCCCTTCTCTGTCTATTTCTTTTAATAAATGCAGCATGTGCAATTTAAATGTCCATCGCGAAGGACTCTGTCATCAGACGAGAGGAGGTGGGGAGGGAGAAAAGAAAAAAAAAAACCATATAAAATGCTCTCATGAATCAAAGACCCCGACGACCTGCTGATTCTCAGGGACCATTCAAGCAGAGGGGAAAAAACGACTTATACCCCTCTAGGAACGACTTCCTTTTAATGTAACAGGGGATAAAGCTGACAGTTACACGAGATTAATATGGCGCTTATTTATGTATCTGTGCAAAAAACCATATACAAGGTAATGATGCCTGAATTCGTAAATCATCTCCTGAAGAAGTGCTCATAATGGAACCGCATAGTTTCAACATTACAGCTCTCAGTATCCATACTTAGGCTCCAAAAAAAATTCAATGAATAAATACTCCAATTTGTTTTTTTTTTCATTTCTGTTTATTTTAAGGAATATTATAGGAGAAAATATTGATTTAGGTGTGTCGGTACTGAGAAAAATACTGAATACCTGGTAGTTTTATTCATAGAAATGACTCATAATACAATATTAGATCATTTACAAACTTACAATATAAGTGATCAATGCAGATTTTTTTTCCAAGAAAAATCACTGAAAAATGTCGAATGATCAAATAACTAAATCGTAAATATCTCCGTTCGTGTACATCAGGTCCAAACATTGTACAGAGTATAATTTGAAAATCTCTTCATGTGACACAAAAATGAGCAACTGGAGCTGGCAAATTTGAAATTTTGTATTAAGGCTCACTCGTCAAAGCCTCCCCTCTCTTTACCCTTACCAGATTTTGTTAGTCAATGACCCATTATTTTGGATTCCAAGTCTGAAGTATATTGGACACCCGTTCACAATTGTTGGCTTTCCTACAAACACACAAGTATACATATTTAAATGAATGGTGTCTAAACAGTGGTAATAGGGTGTTCCCCACGGATAAATTCGCTAAAAGCAACGTTGAGCCCATAAAAGCTGGCAAACACAGGAAGTTAACACTGGGCTGAGTTATTAATTTCATTATACCACTATTATTATTCTTTAATTATAAGTAATAAAGCCATTTCCTCTCGCTACCCTCACCCCACACTCCTATAATAAAATGTGTTCCTCGGAATAATTGTACAGCTAATATAAGGCCTAAGCTATATAATATATGAAGGATTCATTAGCCCCCAATGACAATAAATATGCCAACATACATTATGCATTTCACGGTTTTATAACGCTAATTGAACCCTAACTTCGCCCCTATACGCCTATTAAATTGTAAATAAAAAGGAATACAACACGAACTGTTTATAATATAAATGAAAATTCAAAACAATTTAAAAATAACACCTCATTACCGCTTTAATATCTCCTGTTCATTTCTTCTATTTAAACGAACGACCCATAATAATTGCCTTTAGTCCTTTTTTCTGTTTTCATAATGGGGAACCTCCAAATAAAACTACGACGTCGGGATAAAAAAGAATACTTATCAATGATCTTAATTATATATTAATTCCATTTTATATCTCAGCTCTCTTATCTTTATAGCAGTATTATTATTTGTTTGTACACAATTTTTTTCTCTTCCCTCTATAAAAATTAAAATAAAATTTAATTCTTCACTTTAATCTATTAACGCGGTAGAACAAAAACAGAAACCCAAAATATTATTCTTAAAATATGAAACTGAAGTAAAAAAAAAATGGCTTTCACATAAAAATGAATGGACTTTTAAATGGAAAAGAATATAATATTTTATTTATTTAATTCATACATTAAGGCAAAGAACTCAAGATCGGGGTGGCTCAAATTCAAGCTTTTGCAACTCCTTGCAGATTCAGCTGCTGTCCTTTCATGTGACAGTTGAATTATAATAGTTCTCCGATATGTTCTATAGTGCATCTATAGCTAATGTTTAGTATGTGATCATTTAATGTCGTACAACTAACTGAGGAATACAGTTGACAACTGAGCAATGGCACATGAAGAAATATATTATAGCCTACCTCTAAAAGTTTTCATAATACCCCAATTACCGTACTCTTGAAAATCAAAATTTATGTGAAATATATATTTGTGAAGAAGGTCTGTTTTTTGAGCCAAGTTGAAAATGAAAGTATAAGATTTAATTTTCCTGCACAAAAATTAACAGAGTAGCTAATGAAATAAAATGAGGGACATATTGTACTGCAGAACCGTATCCGAAAATTATTATTTTTTTTTTATTTATTGGGGCTTAGCAGTTCTGCATTCTCTCTGAATACTCTTTATGATTTGAATATCGGATTACGCTTGCCATTGCTATTTTGTTAAGTGTATCTCGCAACATAACTTGTCCCGATAGAGTTCGGTTGTTTACAATTGCCTAAAAACACTACATCTAATGCTCTTCTCAGAAAAAAAAGGAAAAAGACTCATATACTTTCAGAGAGTAATGCCAACAGAGATATTCATAAAGAACTCTTGACGAGTCAATGCTTTTAACTATTTTCTTTCTTTCTGAAAGCCGTGAGTGAAATTAAAATGTGAACGTCTACAAATAGAATTTGAGGTTCCTTGTTTATAGAATAAATCAGTCAGGCCTGTAATTCCTCTTCTGCCGGCGACTTGAGATAGATACAGCCCCAACGGATCCAGATATAAAAATAATACACCAGTAAATCATCTGGCGGCAAAAGCTCTTGCGATCTCGATGTAAAATTAAATTTTCACCAACAATATATATATATATATATATATATATATATATATATATATATATATATATATATATAAAATCACGATCGCTGAGAGCCCTTCTTTTCTTTGTCCTATCTCAGTGTCAGGTTTAAATTGCGAAGGATTAAGATGTGATAGCACTTGTAAAGATATGTTCTGACAAGAGGCAATATTTACGGTCCAACTGAAACTATAGATCAGTCGGTATTTATACAAATGTATATATATTTATTACATCTGAAATGTATAGCCATCTTTCTGCGCCGAGAGTTTGATCAATCGCTCTATTCTCGAATACTGCTGAAGGCAAGTGCATTTTACTTCTCAGATAACACTTTCAAAGGAATTATAAATATTCTTTATCTCTATGAAATATATATTTTATTTTTCATCAGTGCGGCTGTGTATATTTATAAATTTCAGCAGCTATACCAGTAAATCCGGAAGCAAAATAACGAATCTCTAATCCATTAAAAATGAAATGCTTTAAATTATTGGAATGTTGAAAATTTCTTAATTGCCAGCAGCAACATATTTTTTATTAAAAACGAAACTTAAATTTAGCCAATAACACATTTAGTAACCCATAAAGTTTATGTCATCGTTCTTTATACCTTTCTGCTAAATATTAAAGATAGTTTTACTAATGTTTCATTAAAAGTAAATTTATATCTAACAACAGAAATAATTTTATATAATGTGACTATAAAAAAAAAAAAAAAAATCGTATATGTAATTTATTTAATTTAGGGGGCTCAGGTTAGCCTTGTTCGTTAAAGCGTTGACCTTTATCTCACCTGGCAAACCTAGAGTGGCGGGTTGGATTTTCGCCTGGGCAAAGGAAATTATTTAGTGACGAAATTCATTAAATAGCATCCTAAAATCTCACCTTGGCTAGAAAAGGGTTGTAACCTGTAGATAGCCTGTTCCAATTAGCATTAGTTGCAAAAAGTGGGCGGCGTTAATAAATAATAATAATTTAATTTTGACTAAAATTCCAGTGAATTGGGATATAATTTCCGATTTAAGTTATTAAAGTAGGTTTTAATTTAAATTTTTCAGGTCTACCCCATTTATAGTATATATATATATATATATATATATATATATATTATATAAGGGATATAATAATTCGTTCTAAATTTTGACTTTAAATTGAACTAGTTTACAATAAACAGACAAAAAAAATAGAGCACGTTGAAAATGAAATATTTACCTGACAGATTATATTGAATTCAAACTAAGTTAGTTGTTAAGTTTTATTGCAAGACACCGAATATAACAAAATAATGAAAACAGGACGGTTCTAATAAAATGTATTACAAACAGAGGTTTTGATCTTTAACTACTTTGAATGTTCTCTACAAATTTAACTTTGTTGTTTAACCGATATATTATTCGTGCTAGTACAATGGTTCGGCTTACCAGCTTAGAGCTCTAATGAAAAGTGTTACAAACACTTAAGGTTATGACATAAATGAAGATATTAAACTTTGCGGTCTATTTTCGGCCCGCTTCTAAAATATAATCATTACCGAAAACGCTTTAAAGCAATTAATATTTCATTTCCATTAACATTTTAATACTGCATAATGGATATTAATGTAGGGCAAGCTTTGAAAAGATAAGCGATATACTTTAATAATTACAAAAGGTAATAAGGAAAATAGCCACTGAATATTTTAAAAAGATATGAGAATTTTGCATAATTATTAAATAATGCATAATAGTCTGTTCGTGATGGTTAACGAGGGATAGACCGTTCGGCCCCTGATAATAGATTTAATAACTTTTCTCCTAAAATAATAATATTAAATTGGCCCATGAAATTGAACATTTCACTAAACAACAATCAAAATCGTTATTATATTTTTCATAACAAAAATGGATGATATTAAGGTAGAGGAGGAGCTTCATTTATATATATTAATTTATCTGTTTTATTATTTTTTTTAATCTATTGTGAACTGCACTACTCGTAATTTCCTTCATCCGCAGAATATTAAAATATAAGATGTTTTTATACACGAACTGGCTATTAAGATTTTTCTTTAATATGTAATCTGTGTCTCAGATTCAATAAACTTGGTAATTGTATTTATTTGTTTCCATGTTTCACTTTTATTTTAGAAAAATTGCATTTTCGTTTGCGTTTGTGGAAAAATAAAGGTAGCTTTTTATAAACAGAAAAAATAGCTTGAACCCATCTACCCCAAATAAATTCCTTTAAGTCATTGTGGCAAGAAAGTGAACTTTGGTTTTTATATAAGGCAGTTATTTTCCATTTACCGAAGTAAAAATAATTAATAAATTAAATTATAAAAATTGAATAATAAGAATGTTATAACTTTCTTAGATTTCTATTAATTATTTATATTTGATTACACTGGTGCACCCTCTAATTTTCAACTATAAGTATAAATCACTCACTAATAATTTCCAACTTTGTAAAGTTTAATGTATAACAGACTAGTAAAAAAAGTAAATTTACCTTCTTCAGGAGTGTGAATAGTAGAAGGCTTTCAATATGTGTATGGCACATTCTTTGAAATAAAAAAAAAATAGTTATTTATAACAAAAGGTTCCAAAAGTCTTAATGTAATAGGCTATAACTCATTCAGTAAAGGAATTATCAAAATATATAGAAGTTCAACTAATTTTTCGTTCAAATTGTCTTTAGGCTTTGAAAACCCGTTTTTCTTTGCGAGAAAATCAAACATGGCGTCAAACATTACGGTAAGTCGTGAACCGAGGCAGAATGAGAGGCACACACTACGAATCTACCGCTAACATCAGGAGTCCAGGTGTCAGCGCAATTAAAAGCTACTTAGCGGCCGACGAGTCAAATGCCACTGTCTCACGCAACGACCATATACAGCCGACACTTCCAAGAGTAAACAATTCGTAATCAGAGTTCAGAACAAGGTGGCCAGGTTCCGGGATTTGGAGATCTATTGGTCTAATCAATAGAATCAATGGCAAACCAATGAATTAGCAAATAATCAGAAAGGCACTGAAAAAGTGTGAAAAAAAATTATACAAACGTTATCCAATATTATATATGAACTAGCGTTCATTTTACAAGAAAAGGATTTCCTAAACCATCAATTTTTCATTATTTATCATTCCATTGTAGCATGAAAACTACAAATTTCAAAAAAACGAAACGTATGTAATACTTTTATTTTAATAAAACTCATTCCACAATATCTAATACAAAAAAAAAAATGCAACTGATAAAACTTAACTCATATATATAATATATATATATATATATATATATATATATATATATATATATATATATATATATATATATATTAAACACAAAAACGTTATTTCTGACCCATGCCAGTATTTTGTTACACGATTGTCATCCGGTTTAACCTATAATGTTTTAAGAAAAAGTAAATAACCTACATGGATGATATTATATTTTACAAAACAAAAAATGAAAAAAAAAAGTATGCCTTTTTCCTGTATATTCATTAGTATTTAATATGAAAAATTTGAAGTTCCTATAAAATATTAAACTCTTGTTTAACGTGACAAACACGTATGAATATACTTAATTTTGAGTAAAAATTAATATCAGAAAAATTAAGAGAAGGATAAATCTTTTACATGAATATGTAAACAGAGATACATTAGTAACTTCATTGATTTTTGTAGACCTATTTGAAGAAAGTGATTCGAAATTGACTCCCTAATACCTATTTAGATTTCGTATTCTTAATGAGTCTACCAAACTATAGGAATAGTACAAATGACTGTCAGGTGGTTGAAATGGTTTACGCATTTTGTATTTTGATTAAGGTTTAGGAAAATCTGTTATTTTCTGAAATTGCCTTTTCCATTTGGCTCAAAATAGTTAGACAGATATACGAAGAAGAATTAATTATTCAATATCGGTCGGTAGTTTTTCAAATTAATTTAATGAATACATTCGCAAAACAAACTAATAAAGTCAACTGTGCATTATAAATTTTACAATACTCGAGATTAATAATTTCATTTAAAATACAAAAAAATAAATAATATAATTAGCTGCCTTGTAATTACGTCTCTTTTATCCAGAAAACTAAGTGTATTTCTTTCATTAGAGCTGCAATCACACAAAATTTAGCACTGATTATATTTTCTGTAGAAACGAGACACAAAAATAAACTCCGGAGGGCTTAATTTTTTTTTCCCGCCCATCCAGTACTAATATATTGCATTATAAGGCAAATCCAACAATGCAAGAGAGATGGCAAAGGGTTGCATAATAATGCTAACGAGTATCATTAAACAGAAATGGCATTCACACTCAAACAAATACACATGTTAGGGGGGCCTTACATAAAAACCTTTTACACTTAAAACACACGAGAGAGGGAAGACCAAGGACAACCAAGCTGGTATTAATAATAATTGTGGGGCCAGAGACCGACCACGAAGGGGAAAAAAACTTTTGATAAAAAATGTATAATAATTATAATTATAAGGAGGATATGAGGTATAATTTAACTTATTAATTTACTTTATACCTCTCCCTTTTTTTGTCCTGTCAATATAATATTCCGTAATAATTAAATACAACGAATGCTGTGTATGAGAAAGAGCGAGAGGCTCCAGGTAAACGTTTATCACAAATTGATCTCGCCTCAGAAACGAGATTATTTTTACATTAAACAGTAATGGAGCAAGTAAATACATGATTACCGACTTCTTCACATATCAAACGAGCCATGGTGTTCACATCCAGCTTAGAGATACAAACCAAAATGACTTACTTTGTAGACCGTGAGAGTTCACAAGGGCATTAGCTTAGCAATTGTTTTATTTATGTTTTAATTATCTAATGTACTAAATATCACAATTCAACACATTTTTTAAATGATTTTATGAAATATTTGTTATTAAATGTGATTGAACAATAAAACTAATTATTATTTCTGTGAAGCATAAATAGTATTATGTTCTTAGGAAAAAGTTTCAGAAATATAGTGACCAATAAAGTTTTCAAAACTCTCAACGTTATATGGATGTTTTAATATAAAAGGAGATACAATTTTATAATTGTGCATTATTTAGGTTTCTGAACTTTATTCCAGTTGTTATATTTTAGTTAGACTGAAATGTGGTTTTGTTGCTATAGATTAAACCATGCAACAAGAAAATGATTGTTCCTAAACACATGAAATATCCTTAACAATTCTTCCATATTTAAATCTAAATATATGATTATCAAGATCAAACGTGTGGTAAATGAATAAAACAAAGTAATATTGTAAATAAAGAAGAATTTATTTAACCGTCCCTCCCCAAAAAATAAAATAAAAATAATATAAACTAAGATTTCATGCGTAACAAGAAAACCATAAAAATAATTCGCAGAGAAAATGAGTTATAGTAATGTTGCGTTTGCATTACTAACAATGAATGGGATGGTATTTTATGCCTTTTCAAAAAGCACGTTAAAACGATCCAATTTTAATATGTTTTTTCCAGGAAGAAAAAACAAGTTTCTATTAGAAAATGATTACAAAAAAAAGGACGTCTCGTAAATAGAGAGGGTGTGAGAGAGAGAGAGAGAGAGAGAGAGAGAGAGAGAGAGAGAGAGAGAGAGAGAGAGAGAGAGAGAGAGAGGGTGTGAGAGAGAGAGAGAGAGGGTGTGAGAGAGAGAGAGAGAGAGAGAGAGAGAGAGAGAGAGAGAGAGAGAGAGAGAGAGAGAGAGAGAGAGAGAGAGTGCGAGTGAGAGAGAGAGGGAGCAAGCGTGAGAGGAGAGAGAGAGAGAGAGAGAGAGAGAGAGAGAGAGAGAGAGAGGAGAGAGAGAGAGAGAGAGAGAGAGAGATAGATAGAGAGATAGAGAGAGAGGAGAGAGAGAGAGAGGAGAGAGAGAGAGAGAGAGATAGAGAGGGAGGAGAGATAGATAGAGAGAGAGAGAGAGAGGAGAGAGAGAGAGAGAGAGAGAGAGAGAGGAGAGAGAGAGAGAGAGAGAGAGAGAGAGAGAGAGAGAGAGAGAGAGAGAGAGAGAGAGAGAGAGAGAGAGAGAGAGAGAGAGAGAGAGAGAGAGAGAGAGAGAGAGAGAGAGAGAGAGAGAGAGAGAGAGAGAGAGAGAGAGAGAGAGAGAGAGAGAGAGAGAGAGAGAGAGACTAGCTGCACGCATGGCTGTAGTAGATTCTGATTAATGCCAATTTTGATTGATATAAACAAGATGTGTTTAGGTTTTTCCATGATGAACTGGCCGTTATCAGGGCCAATCCATTTCCGACCAGCGACAAGACTAATTTAAAGTAAATAACTCACCTTCACGGGTGAGGACCATTTTTTAAATTTCCCTCAGAGATAACGGAATTACGAAAGATTTTTCGAAAGAAAAATTACCCAAATATCCAATCATTGTGGACAGGACATATGTAATTGATTTTTTGATTAGCTCAGGAAAACACTCTCTTACAATAAAAAAAACATTCAAAATTTGTATCTTCAAAATACTCAAAATACTTTACAAATCAACAGATATGATTCTAAAATGAATGAAATGGAAGAAAATTGATGTGTTTTGTATATTATAATAACGAGCTTCCTTTAAAGTATATTAAGAACAAAATCACAAAAAATAAGGAGTGAAACAAATTTTATTTAGTAAAATTTTACAAAAGTCTGAAACTTATTTTTGGAACAAGGTTTTTTTTTGGTTTTATTTATATTTTTGTTGAATTTGATTTATATTATAAGCGCTAATTTATTTTGCTGAAATAGATTTACCAGCTCACAATTGGGTGGTAAAATTTTGTAACCTGCAGGTAGTCCATCCATAACTTATAGTATTATATCAATGACAAAATTAAGAGAATAATTTGTCTAAATGAACAATATCAGCATAAGAATAATAAGCATAATGAATAAGATCAGCATAAAAGATTATTAATTGTTCTAAATAATTTATATTATAATACTGCAGAACATAATACTGCGTACAGAATGGCAGCTATAGAAATTAAGAAGAACATGTTTTTTTAAAAAATATTTTGGGGAGAAAGAGAAAAAGGAAATAAAACAAATTAATACAATAGCAAATAATTATTTCCATAAACAATATTTCAAGGACTGAATAACTCTTTTAACAGACAGTAATGACCATAACCCATTAATTTTAATAAATAGCACTCACATAAAAGAGCCCAGCCAAAAGAGTAAAATGGTAATGTAAAACATTAATTTACAATTTGCGGTAATGAAGGATGTTATGCAATCATAAATGCTAATGATAATGACTTGTGAATAATATATTGGTGCAGGCAATGCAATAAAACAGAACTTTAACACCGTTGTGCAATATATCACGTTATTATTAGGGCTTTCAGTACTTCGCATTAATCAACCATTCTATAGATTATGGAGGTACAATGTCAACACAATGCAAAATACACCTACACAATTAAAAGTGATTTATCTTACTTGACATTTATATGGAAAAATTTATTTCCCTTCTCTGTGAAGAAATGTACATCAGCTACCTGGGGCCAATAATTGACCAATACCGCGGGACTTTAGGGCTTAAATCAAAATATCCATGAATTGATTCTTAAATCACTATATGATTGGAGTGACTCTATTCATAGATGACCTTTAGGTAAAAAAAAAACCCAAAAAAACTTAATTTTAAATCTAGGAGAATAGTTGTATGCTTGACCAATTTGTTTTAATATTACTTAAGTCTTCAAGAGGATTAAATCAGGAAATAGTTGGTGGCCGTTCAGAACTAAAATGAACATATTGTTGTTAGATGTAGATACTATTATTCCATTATTTTTAAACCCATAAAAAAATAATGAACATCAATAACTTACTAGTTTATTGTACTAAAGAAAAAAAAAGTGGTGAGGCTATTTAAGAGTTGTATTATAGTTCAGAAATAAAAACATTTCATTAAATCCGAAAGAAAAGTCCTTGTCAATTAGGAGAGAATCTATCTTTATTTATTTTTTACTTTTTTTTAATGATTGACTACACGCCCTAGAGTTAACTTTTAAATACACTACTTCACCTGAAAATAGAGTTTATAGCACATTCGCACAAGTTGCATCTAATTGACTACCTTTGACTCATTGCGTTTGGCCCATATTCATAAATTTAATATATATTTCGAAATGACAATTCACAGGTTTATTTGCTGGAACTTGTTGAGCTTAAGGAAGAATGTGTGTACGTAAGATAATAACAGTTATTTCGGTTAAAATTCTGTGAGATAGACTTAAAATGAAATACCCACAAAAATGTATTTCCTAAACTATTCCTGCTACATATAGTTGCAAATCAGTAATATTCGGTATTTATTTAAGAAATTCAAATTTAGCGAAATAATTTAGTAAGCATTAAGTAGTATTTGCTACCTATTGGAAATATTAAACATTCAAAATTGATAACTTGGTCAAGATTATATTTCTAGTTGAAAGGAATGTATGAAAGATAATAATATGTATTTTGAATAAAAGAAAACTGTTTTTAAAAAAAAAAAATTGAGTCACATGACACCTTGAAAGCTGACATTCTAAACGTTCATAATTTCTAGTAAATTACTTATGACAGTTGTACATTAGCACTAAACACATTTGTATGCGATTGTAATTTTATTTTAACGGCAAACGCTCTTCTTAAACAATAACTAAGCTTATTTTATTGCTATCCTGAAGTTCCACGTGGTGCTGATTCTATTCTCCCAACCAAAAATGTTATGAGGCCTCTTTTAATTATATTTTAAGCTCTGTCCTCCTTCTTCTAGTTAATGAGATTTTTATGTTCAGTACTATGAACCGAACTAGGATCATTGTCAGCGTGAGTAATGCAGGCTTCAGGTATTTTTGTATTTGGTTACACATTACATTATTAACTGAATAATTTTGATAATAAATGTATTCTATTTAAAAATAAATAAATTAAATATCATTTAGTTGCTAAATTATCTTATCGATAAACGTCTGGTATAGACTGAACAGTTTCCACTGGCAAGATCCCCGCCCATGCCTACCCGTTCCCCGTGAGTCACTAATCCCGAAATGATTTTAGCTGGATCAAAACAGTTTTGCCAGGCCGACGCGAAGACGGTACAAATTAATTTAAAAGAGATGAGAGCTGCCTTAGGGAAAGGGCTGAGAATTAACCATTGCATAAATCGCGGGAGACGTGGAAAGAACTGATGTAATTATAAATTTAATTATGACGTAATGTAATTTTCTCCAGAGAGGCCCTTCGGGGGGGGGGCTTAAATTATATTATAAAAGTATTTCCGTTAAATAGAACATTCCAGGAAGCTTGTTAACCTTTAGGCACCCTCCAATTTTTCAAGTTTCTCTACTTAAAATACTAAGAAGAAATATAATAAAATAAAGCATATTATATTATAAAATGAACATTAAAATATCCTAATGCGTTAGTAATGACAAAAATCCATTTCCGTATTAAATATATTTTTAGAATTATCAGCAAGGAAGAGTCTCTTGGGGGTTAAAAATACTTAGGAGAACAGTAAATTTTAAAAAAATAATAAATTATTATTATTTATTAATTATTATAACATTCACATAATGTTAATCTACTTGATTTACATAACTTTTGTTGTGAAATTTTTCTGTTACCTATAGATAATATGCAGTCATCATTTAAGGGATTAGTTCTGTGAAGCGGTTTCTATACAATTTTGTCTTCGAAAAATATCAAGAAAATATATATCTTTCCTTTTCAACTGGTTTTTAGCAGGTTTTCTTTAAGGGAAATCAGCTATTGAGGTTGTACTCAAGATTTTCGAAAATATCATCAAATGTCCATTGATCCTGCCTTGTAGATTACGGAAATGTGGTCCGTTCAAAATTGTAAATATATATAAATATATATATACATATATATATATATATATATATATATATATATATATATATATATCTATATATATGTCTGTTACCGTCTGGCGGGTACTGTCTAGCGGTCGCAATTTTTGTTTAGTCGTTAACAAACTGGATATTTAGTCGTTTTATGTAAAAAGAAAGATCAAGTTCGTTAACGGCTGAAATCGGACCAGTGGGAGGGGGGGGGGTTTAGAGGGGAGGATTTTCGAAAATTCGAAATATCTCCGTTACTATACGTCGGATCGAAAAATTACAGAATCAATCTTATTGCAAATTACATTTACTATAAATATTGTTATATACATTTTTTTCTCTATCTTGGATATTAACCGAGATATTTGCATTTTTATTAAATCTGGGCGCCTAACGGACAAGAGTTACTTTCCCGCCAAAAGCTAGTTCGCCCGTTTCCTTGATTGGCTCGGCTCTCGTGAAATTTTTCTATTGTAAAACTTCACGTAGGAAATCTGCTTAGTTTACGCTGTCCCTGCGTGACGGACTTCTTATGTCTCCTGTGCTCCCGGGCCTCGGACTGAAAAGTAACTCGAATGGAGTTTTGAACAAAAGAACCAAAAAAATTTAAGATCATTCTATTCGTCATTTTCGAAAAGTCGGTGGCACTGAAAAGAACCTCAGCTACACTCTGAGTAATACAATCACAACTACTTTTTAGATTGGTTTCTGATATTGATATAATGCAGTTAAGTTGTAAAAAAAAAACCTCATGCCAAGTCAACACCATTTTTAATTAGTCAGTGATGAATAGAAATAATGTCTGAGACAACTAACATCTAATGAGAAACAATTATTATTGTTTTTAAGGGAATAGACATATATATATTTGAGCAATAAATATTAATTTTGGTATAATAATTTTTTTTATTTTGACTGCTTTTATAACAACAATTTTTTTTAATTTTTAAAGAAAGCCCTAGTACTGAATAGAGTATCTAGGAAATTATGTTCTGGGACTCCAAGAGTATTTTATTCAAGAATGTGTACAATTTTAAAAGCTATAATATACATTGAATATATGTATAGAGGTAATGTTTTACATATATTACGCAAGTCCTATAAAAGAGGTTCATTTAAATATTTATAATCTTATCATTGGGCTTTTGGTGTTTTGAACCCAATTAAATTAATAACTGTGATAGGTTTAAAACAGATTTTAAGCGCACTATTTTAATACAAACGAGTTTAGATTTTAAGATAGAAATAGTTTCGAAATACTTTAATCGCCTCTTCGGCCGCCACTATAAGAAATGTCCGAATGGGGCCCCAAATATAAATTACACCCTTTAAAATCCTAAATAATAGCCCGTAAGCCCGAAATATTTTGAGTCTCCAATAACTGGTCGACAAAGACCGAATGTTTCCGAGTTATTATCGTTTGTATTATACACATTAAGAGGTGCTCAGCTTAACCTAGTCTACCTTTTATGATTATGATTCGCGGAAAGCGTGATTATTAAGAAGGCATTTCTTTGTGGCCCATTTATATTTAGTGATGCTTATCTTGGGCTCTTTTATTTTATAATTTCTTTTCTTTTTTTATTTATTGTTTTATTTTCATATTTTTTTCTCCCTTTATATAAGGCCGGGCGGACTGCTACTGGTTTTAACTGATAGATGCTATCTTCGTTTCTTACTTCCATCGGTAGGAACCCGTTTAATGTGGTAATGACGCTAACTCGTTCTAGACAATCCGGATATTTGAAGACCTTTCAGTATTATTATTTATTATTTGTTATTAAATCTTGTTGAATTTAACATTTCTAATTGACACGGAGGAATTGATTTCATTTCTAATCAAAATAAATTATGGAATGTTGGAATTGCTAATATTATGTGCAGTAAGTACTTTTTTAATTAAAACCTCGAGCAGTTATTAGAAATTAACATTTCCAATACTACTATTTATGTTTCTTTATTTCTATTTATAATTCAGAACCTCAAGAAAGAAATTAAAGCAGATACCAGCAGATATAATTTAATTTTAATATAACTCTACTTCCATTTTTCATCTACTTACTAACCTATAGCTATCACTTTCTTGGTTTTAGGAGACGTTGAGCATAATATGTTCATTTTCTTAAAAAAAAAAACATTAAGGTACTGACCAATTTTTTTCTTAAGTTTCAAATAACTTCATTTTAAGGATTTTAAAGAAGATGTGATGGATATTATTACATGTCAGAATGAGATAATATAATTCGATATATGTAGTTGTTTAAAACCCCCAAAACAATATTATATATGGGTACCCTTTATAAAGTCATCGATTTGGATCTATTTATTTATTTATCTATTTATTTTTTTAATAATTAAATCCCTAGAACCACTGGCGAGAAAAGAGTGACAATCTTGTAAATAATTCTTCCCGGTTAGCTATCGTAGCATAAAGTGAACGTTAATAAATAATTCACACTTGGGAAGCGGCAACAATTATTACTAATAATAAAATAATTGCAAAAACAAAATTGTCAAATCAAAAAAAGTAAAAATGTTCTTTTACTTACTCAATAATAATACGAATAAAATATTACCTTTTACTAACTGTACAGCCATATTTAAAAAGGAGAATTCAATGAATATCAATTCTACTCACCTGAAATAAAAAAAAAAAAAATAAGTACTAATGTAAGATTATAATACTATTTCTAAAAAACAAAGAAGATAATGTTAAAACGTTAATTCTGTAGAAAATAGGTATAGCATCGAAACCAAAAATTCTATAATACATCTACACCAAATTATTATTAAGTATTTAGTGGAACTATTTGTTAACAGACCTGTTATAGAACTGACCTGATCTTCATTGAGGAGGTCATTTTTAAATTGTATGATCTACTGAGCATTCCCCTAATCTTTATTGAAATAAAAAATAACTTTTTTTTAAAAAAATCTTTCTCACAGTAGAAAAACATTTCCACTTTTTAAAACTATTCCGAGTCAATAATAAATAATTGGTGATGGTGAGGAAGATTTTGAGGCAGTAAATTTTTAAGTCCATATTTTCACATATAAATCTTGAGATGTAATTAATCTGGCCCGGAGAAATAGCTGCACCAATTTAAGTGTTGCACACAGGCTAAACACAGTTATCATCTCCCATTCTCTGAGTCGATGCCCTCTCTCGTTTGAATACCATTTTTTTCGCTCCATACTTCTTTATCCCTTCGTATCATTTCTTTTTTATATCCATCCCAAAGAGCTCAGATGTAGAAATGATATTAGAATAATTATGGGCTTCGTATTTTAATGCGATTGCCCGGAATCCGGCTCCGAAGGTACAATAATAAACAACAGTCACATTAATAATAACTTTGTGTTATTATTTTTTTTTTGTATTTAATTATGTAGCCAAGGTCCCAGAGGGCCCGAGGACACTTGTGTCATTAGGAAACATATAATGCTTTTACTAATTGTCTAAATTATACGGTCCCCCCACCACCGCTCACACTCCCCATTCCTTCCTTCATACTAGTACAGTCCATTTACAAATGTCGGATAGTCAACCAATTCTTACTACACAAGTCTTCATCATTTTCTCATTGTGGCTTTAGTCGTACTCCACTTTGGCCAACTTTCCATTAAGGAAACGAGATGCAACGATAACCAAAATTTATGATTAAAAAACGTATTCCTGACATGATCCTTTTACGATGGCCCATACCAGCATAGTTTAATACTTAAACACATAGCAATTGGTAAGGTAATAAAAATATTGGAGACAGTGCAGTACCTCTGAACTATTCGAGGTTCGCACACTAAAAATTTTGAAATTTACTAAATTTATAAATAAAACCTTTCCCAAAAAAGATCCGTTCATGAAGCAATCACCGGTAGTAATCACAGCTCCAGATCGAAATAGTCGAGATAGCTTCAGATCGAAATGGGTAATCCTTTCTGGGACTCCCGAAGTAATCATATTATATAATCACGGTATGAAGCTAAAGTCCAAATGATCGTAAGAGATATTGTTTCCTGGGATAGGTTTCGAGAATCGTTTGGTGGACTCGAAATGTCAAGATAAACGCCAGCCGCGCACCATGCATTGCCTTTCTGGTGATAGTGAACTAAGAAGTAAGTGAGCTAGAATCATTTGGAATATCAAGTCAAACTCATAATCATAATGGTTAATCTTTAGTGGACAAGATGACCAATGTTGATTTGTTCTTTGGACTGATTTACAAGAATCCTTTTCCGCTTTTACTAGAACGGGTTTTTTCCTAAAATTATGTATTAAGTCCAATAATGGTGAATCCATCTTGTTCCAGGTACTCTCTGTATAAACCCAATAAGTAACACCGGTATAGAGTTAATTAGAGTCAAGGAGATTACTACCCGGAATTGGTGTACAGTGAGGTTACAATATCGACTTGAATACAAAGAGATACTTCACTTCTAGTCAGTGTATCTTGGAGGTTAATCACCGAAGCCCGAATTAGAGACCTCAAAAGCTATATCCCCCGTTCAGAAGGAGCTTCCAGTGTGCATTTCTATTTAAATAAGGACGACAATAGTAACGCTCCGACTGTTCTGCAATAAGTGCCTCCAGAGGTCTGGAACAAAGAAACGCTGGATTTATGGACTCAGCCGGGGCTCCAGGTCGTAAAACGTGTTATCACTACAGTTATCTGCATTTATTTCTAGAAACCCCTCCAAGTTTAGGCGGCAGTAAATGGCAACAGCCCGAGGTATAAATTAAAATCACCCGCCCAGTACATTTAATGTGACGAATGGCTTTTCGATCTTATAACTGGCATTTACAAAAGTTATTCGACCATTTTATAAGAGCGGGAACTTATTTCATTGGATTTATTGCTTATTTACGCTTGAAAAACATTGAACTTTAACCAAGAGATATGCCCAGTATTTATGAGACACATACACACTTATACCTGCAAGGCATCTCTGTTAACACAAAGCACTTGCATACTACGATATAAATAATTTTGTATGTGAAAATTATTAGGATTTAATGAAATATATCTTACCTCATTTAGACTATTTACGCCATTTAATATCTGCATAAACAATTAATCATTATTAAATTTAGGGCTTCAAATGTTGTATGATGTGGAAAAATAAATTGGTAAGGAATATAAAATTATGCTCTTAGTAATCCCGATCAATAGTGGAAAAGAAAAATAATTTTGTCTTAAAAAATATTTAATAATAAAAATAACAGAGTACAATTAAAGCGAAAATGTACATATTGCAGTTAATTTGCATACAGTCGACATGTGACCGATAGATGAAAAAACCCATAAAATATCTTTGAATTAATTTTTTTTTTTCCTGAACATGTTTTGAGTCCTCTCTGTCACCTCTTCAGTAGTCAAACACTACTGAATCTTCTATCTTTTATTCCATCTTTTATATAAACAAATTGACCACCCAGAAAGTCACCGAGAAAATGGAGATGTAAAACACCAATAAACTGATTACATAGATACATTAAAATGATGATCAGTATTAAAAAATAACGGTTAGGGAATAAAAGGTTGGATTATAAAATATCAATCCAAAAAGAGGCATAGTTAAATCTACATCTAATCAACTTATTAGAATTGATAGTTTATTGAAATATTTAATATGTATGTATTGAAAATATCTTATCTTAGTTATCTTATTCACAACATTTCATTTGTTTTTAATATTGTGGATATTAAATTAAAATTTAAGCGTAAATGTACAAATTGGAGTTAATTTTCAGTAATGCACCAAGTCTTAAGTAAAATAATATCAAACTTTTTTAATGGAATCGTTTATTAGAAAAGCAGAGTATACAAATTAAGCAATCATTTAATCATCATTCACTCTTGAAATATTACTTTCACAATTACACTTTCACCCACACTCATGCTGTTGTTTTTCCTAAAAATAATATTGTAATTTCTTCCTTTTCATAGTGTTTTCAGTTCTTGTTATTAGTTTTAATATGGTTACTTTTTTTCACTATTTTTTTTCCACAAGACTTTTCAATATATATTTTTAACTCTCTTCGGACAATCACCATTATTATGGTTCAAAAAATAAATAAATAAACGATTTAGCGAATTTTCCCACCATAGTCTATATTAACTGTCGCATGTAAAACTTTAAATCACGGTCGTTTATGGCGTAGTGGAGCTTTTTAGAAGAGATAATATGTACAAATTTCTCAATTTTTATTAACCTGTTTGTAAAAGTGTATAAATCAATCTTGTTGAGAATGTTAATCACTAAAGTGATATTTCTGTTATGCCTTCCTCTAGCTGGACTATTATCACAGTTATGTGTATTTTTTTCAATTCTGAACGTTAGAAATCTACTTAATTTACAGAGCTCCTTTTATCAATTTTTTTTTTAAATTGCTAGCTAAGATACTCCAGCCAAAAATTACTACACTTTTAAAGCCAGAATAGCTTAAAAATTCGCACCTTGATTGATACATAATTCAGGTTAGTATTTACAATAGCAAAAAGAAAGTATCTGAAAGAATAATTAGGGTTAAAAGAACGTTTATAAATATACAACAAATTGCATTGCATTAATGGAGCAGGCATGACGTAAATAAAATGGCCAGTGAATAACGACACGTGTCTGATATATTCAATTGTGATTTATGGGGTTAGAAAGAAAGAAATTCTATTTCACAACTATCACTACTTAACGTCACCATTCATACAAGTATTTAGCCCCATTACTCGTTTAATTAACAGCAATTACTCACTCACATTCCTTTTTTATCCCATCGTCACAGCTACAAATATAAAAATCATATTTTTATTTATTTAATATTTTTGAGTTAGTTTTAACAGTTCAGAAATGTTTTAACCTATGATTAAATCACTTATTGGGTTGCACAAAATCATTTTGGTCCCTGAAAAACTATGAAGTGGACAACACATGAATTCCTTGTACTGATACAAAATTAAATAAATAGAAAATATTTTTTTTTATTTATTTATGATTATTTTGATTCTAGCGGGAGGTTGACAGACAAGAAGCTTTTATATTACATTAAAAAAGTTTACAGTCTTAACAAAATGAATTAGCTTTTGAACAATGTTTTATTCAATCTTCAGGATTTCGTGTAGAGAAGATCCGAGACTGTACGTACATCTCTTTGTTGTAAAAAGGACAATGTGCTAAAACATGTACTACTGTTAATTTTGAGTTGCAATTAAGGTTCGTTGGATAACAAATATTTTTTACACTTCATTGGTGCGGTTACTTCTAGATGGTGTTCCCCGTTTCCTGATTACTGGTTTGATATTTACTAAATGACAATTTGATGATAACCATATTGTGTTTGACCCTTGGTTCAGTATTTTTCAAAATTTTTGGAGATACTGTATCGTTAGTTCCACAGTTATTGGAATTCCGAGCATTAATGCTTCTTCATCTGCTGCATGTAAATCTTTTAAAACTATTTCGTTTGACAGTATTATACATCTCAGTCCCAATCCGCCGTATCAAAAGTTTTGTAGAACACAATTTATAGATCTTATTAAACAAAAAAGGGGTCATTTTCAGCTCATCTGTATCTCTAATAAAAACAGACAAATTGTTATTTTTTTTTTAAATTTTCACCCTCCTCTTAATCTCCCGTTCTAAATAGATTTTGATCAATTTCCTTTTAAATATAAATATTTTAAAGTTAAGAAGTGACGGTAATAAATATATATTGCAGTTTATTTAAGTTGCAATTGTAATGCATTTTTAAAATACGCTTACTACATTCATTCTTCGAACAGCGAATTTTGTTTCACACTATAAAAACATAAAGTGGCATAGAAAACTTAAATATAGGTAGCGGATAAAAGATAAGATATAATATGGTTCATATTTAAAAATAAAAACGAAACAAAGCCTAAAGCGTCACGAGCAGATTTATAGGAACCACTTTTTTAAACAATCCCCAATTCATGAGGCCCTTACTTATTCAAGAATAACGTGTCCCATATAATATATCACGGAGAAAATAGAGGAGTGGGTTCACTTTTATGAAGTTATTTAAATATTTATCGGTTAGGAAAAAAGAAAAAAAAATATTCAGATAATATCTATGGCGAGGTCTTAGGGGATTTGTTTTGAAAAGAATGACTCAGTCGAAAATTACAAGGAGGCTTATTATACCATGTAGAATATGGTAATAATATAATTGTGCCTAATCTTTGTTCCTTTGAATTCATAAGGTGTTGTCGACGGACGACTAGTCTTGCCATCTCTAACGACTCCCATATTATTTCAATTTATTTTCCTCAGCTACGCGTCGGTTCGAAAATAAGTCAACACTTAATTCGAGTATACAAAAATACTCCTGAGATAGGTAAACAATATAAACAGTAGTAATAATTATTTTAGAAGAATTTGTAACATTTAGTCATTCTATAAAATTGACGTTCATTTTAGCAGATTTCCCTTAAGGGAAATTAGCTATTGAGGTCGTACTCATGACGCGATTTTTAAAAAAAAAAAAAAAAAAAAAAAAAAAAAAAAATTACTATTAATATTGTTATATACATTTATTCCTCTACCTTGAATATTAACCGAGATATTTGCATTTTTATTAAGTGTGTGCGGATAACGGACCTGATGAGATCGTCTGATGTCGGGTCTATTCGTGAGTATCCTCCGAAAGCTAGTTCGGCTGTTTCCCTAACTGTTCTGCTCTCGTGAAATTTGTTTAGAGACTCGTTACTACTACCGTTACTAGTATGCAGATTTCTCTATTATAAAACTTCACGTGGGAAATCTGCTTAGTTTACGCAGCCCCTGCATGACGGACTTTTAAAATAGGAAAAGTAAAATGAAAAATATAAAAATAATTAATATATTCTTGTTATGTTAGGTATATAGAATGTATTTGCATAATATTCCTTAATAGTTTTTACGTTATTTTATGCCTTTAAAATTGACAAGCACAATTAACACAGTATGTATACACATACTCTAAATTTTTTATTTTATCAATAAAAATAAGTGAAAGAGAAACATGAGGCAATTCACCACATAATTCTAATTAGCTTGATTGCACGTTTCATAGAAAACGATAAAACTGCTTTAAAAAATTAAATAAAATAACTTTTTACACCTAAAAGTACGAATTTCCCAATGAAACAAGGACTTATTTCCGAAAGATTCACTACTTTGTGGAACAAAAAACAACTTTTATAGTTTTAGTTGTCGGCTGTGAGGAAATTGTGCTAGATATTAATTGGATATTAACTTTTGAAATAATAATAAATTACTGAAAGAGTGTTCTATTACGCAGGTATGACTTCATCAAATCTGATTCTGGACACAACATGTGTAATTTTACACTGAATACTATTTTGTTTAGTAAAATAAGAGGTAACTTTTAGAACCTTGAAACATGTACGCTATTACGTGTCGCATTGAAAAATGATACATAATCAATCATGTTCGTCTAGTAATTTACTATAATTCATTTATCATATTTTGTCGACCCCCCACTCCAACCCATATGATTTTCATATTATAGTATAAGTGGCTAAATATCTCCAGTCTGGTTCTAATTTCGAGTCATTCAAGAGCCAGCGACCAAAACGTTCATTCACTACCGACGATCCCCTTCAACATTTGTAACATTGGCGATCGGCCCGGAATGAATTAGAATTTTTTTACGTCAATGATATATTTTTTATTTGTGATGAAACTATTTCACTGCCCTGTTGACTGTTGTTTGCTTCGTGACAGTTGAACAAACTCAGACAGTTGTCTATGGTGCGATATATATTATTAATAGAATTACACTTGTGTAAATATAAGCTTGTAAATAAGAAAACATGTGCTACCAAAAAGAAAAGCACATTGGTTTTTTTTATAAAGAATGATTTCCTCACAGACACATATTATATAAATTTAATAAGAATACATGATTCGATTCACTTTTAAAAGTAGCTTATTTAAATATATGAAAACTGAAACCCAATAACATTCGTTATAAAAATTACCTCAACTTCTAGTTGTTGTTGATAAGTTTAAACGCTTATTATCATGAAAGTATTTTCGAACCTCATTGCATCTGTAGCAACTCAGGATTTCGTTTGAAGAGCAAAATCATCAGCAGGTGAAAGAGAAATAGCAACAACTTTGAGTTAGGCACTTGTGTTATTTGTAATATCCTAAGGGCGATTAATTAATTTTAATACTTACGAACTGAAAATGTTTGAGTTGCATTGTTATATATTTTAAACCTTCATTAGCCAATTTATATCATTTGCTAATATATGGTGATCATGTGATGGTCTGATATATATCTATATATATATATATCAAAAAGGAAAGAAGGGCTTCATGTCCAAGGTATCTTGATTTGAAATAAAGGCTTACAAGTATCAGTATACATCATCTTCCAGTACTTCTTTAAATTTGTTTAACGTATCATATAAACTCAAACTTAATTATTTATAAACGCTTCTTCTTAATTAAGTTTATATATTAAAAGTATTACACAGATCATACTAATGCTTTAACACCGTAATTAAAATCAAATCCAACTAACAAAAATTCTACTGAAACATAAGAGTATGTCACTATCTGGTATATGAATTCTTGACTCATTAAGCAGCAGGAAATTAATAATTTCCTGAATTTCTTGAGTTGGCAGTCTAATTTAAACAAGATAAAACTGTTTTCTTTGAACACAAATTGTACATCCGTTATACAAATAAGAATTTTGTTTCAAATATTTGACGTACTACATAAAATCAACTTGTCAGATGGCTATACTTCCTTTGATGGCGTTGTGGTTAAATTCAATTGTTTAACTTGCTTAAACATGGATGACAATTGAAAACTGTATTCAATGCTTTAAAAAATAACGTTATAATTTATTATTAATTAAAAGTGAAGCCGCTAGCGATAATAATATATACTCGAATCGTGGAGCAATATATTCAATGAGACATTTATTTGCAGAAGTGTGGATGCTGTCTTTCATGTTAAGGTTTTAAGTCCTTAAATAGTGCGTTAACTTGACATTTCAAGTCTTGTGTACATAGGATAATTAATGTGTATACATGTTATTTATATATACATATCTTTGCTTCATTCCAACATATAAATGTTGAGCATAGTTTTCTCATCCCACCCCGACGGTATGTTTCTTTAAAGAACATATGAATGTGAGAATTTTCGACATGAAAAAAGAAACACAAGGAACTTGAAAAAAAAATACCATTAGTGTATTAACAAAGGGTTAATAACAGTAACAGTCCGAAGCAGTTAAATAAGAAAAAAAAATGGTAGACAGGAAGACAAATTCGAAGAACTCTCTTAGGGATTTGTCAGAGTTTGAAGAATTGAGTGGCGGGCAGTTAGAGCGAGAGGGAGCTATATAGAAATAATAAGTTGGTATCATTAATATAAGTAAATAAATGAACAGACAATACTTTAGGTTGGTCAGACTGACAGCAAGAATAATGGCATCTCCACAAACAAAGACCATTGACGAGCGCATTAATTTTCTATACCTTCCCTCTTGAACATCGTCTTCTCTGGCATCTTATTATCATCATAGTTGGATATTAATTTTATAATTTATTTGTCGTGGTCTGGTTCTTTATTGCTATTGAGTTACTTTTTGTATTGGCTGGACTGGTTGAACCATATGCGGGCAATTCCAAAGCCGAACTGTTAGCTCAAAGAAAGGAAAGGTGTCTTGGTTACAAGACATAATTACAAGGTGATTTAAAAATGCTCAAACTTGGAATTTAATATGAAATACCAATTCATCTGTATCTATAATGCTAACTCAATAATCGGGGGAAAAAGTTTGATAATCTAGGACTCAATTTGAAAATTCATTGATTAATGAGTGCATGTAAACAGTTCAATGTCATTCTGACTCATTGAGCGCAACTTCTTTTCTTTGAGCCACTTCTGTAAACTGCCCTGCCTCCTTCAACAAAACGTCGTATTTATGCTTGAACTAAATTGCTACCTGATACAATCGCTTATTGCTAATGTGAAATGAGTAGGAGTGTGGGTAAACTGAGAGCTAAAAACTTCACATATCTCGGATGGTATTAAGAGTTAGCAAAAAAATATATAATACAAAAGTTGTTGGAAAATAAACTTTCAATAAGATGCTTGCCTACGAAACATTTTTCCAATCGACTCATAATATCGGGTATATTCTGACTTTATGTTTTAAAACGATTTCGAGATTTTAACTGTATTTAAACATTTAAATGGTTTTAAATTCTTAATTATTCAAAGTATTTTACGCAGGCTTTCATTTGCCTTCAAGTTCATTGGTCATGCTATCCGTAAGTTTTTTTGTTATTGATAGGGTTTTCTGTAGGTTTTATGCGACTCTTCTCCAAACATTTTTCAATTCCCTGCTCGCCATTAAATATAATATTTTGTTAGTTCAATGGCGCCTAGGAGGAAAGTTTTCTTTTTAGTGAAATACCCTTGAATCATATATGTATTTGATTTAATGTTTAATTCGATAGGAAACTGAACACCTGTATGGACAAAGACAACTCTTCCAGTGTAAATATATTTATAATGCGGTGCAAATGTTGTATAGAGTTTTGCTAATATCTCCAACCTGTTCATACAACGAAGTATCGAGAACGGAAGGATGTGAATCACCTTATATCCAACCAGATGAATATTTTCAAACATATTAATGTAGTTATGACGCACGGGTCGTTTTACCTAAAAACACCAAGGAAACGGAATTATGTCACACGTGAAACTCTTTTATATGGTATTGAGTTCAGTTTTAGAGTTCAAAAAAGTTCGATGTAGATGATAAAGTTGTTATCACTTGATTACGCTTTGTAAATATTCAAAAATATATATATTATTTTATGTATATAATTATTTATTTAATATATTACATATTATTTATTTGTTTGAATTTAGTACTTAAAATCAATTGAAGAAAATAACGAAATTGCAATATATTATAATTACACTACTACCCTTGGGATCACTATATTAGTTCTGATACGTCTGAGAAGAATTATTAATGCCTTAAAATAAATAAAAATTACTTATATACAATAGAAAACATGCTTGTCTACTGATTCGTTTTTTTTTACCAGAATAAATCGAAAATATACGTTCAATATTAATAAGAAAACGGAATAAGAAGTGTGGGTGGTTGAACTAAAATACTTGTGGAGTTTTCCAATAGATTTACAAAGTAATTTTTCAATAAGTCGGAACGGCAGAGTAGTTAAAAGATTAACCAATTTTTATATAGGAGATCTGAATTTAAAAAACTCACAGCATAATATTGTTGGTATTTTAGTCAAGTGTAAGTGTTGAGCTGGTCGTACCCCATAAATATTAATGTTTTTTTATAATTGTCGTGATTGACAATCCGATGTCGAGATGTACTAATTTTGTTAGTTTTCTCAGTTTTACTGGGAATGTTTATTTTTAAAATATTGGAAGAAGTGCTTTTAAAAATAAAAAATGATCTCTGAACACATTAAAATAGATAATGTATAATAAAATAGTTAAACTAATAGAAAAAAAAATGAAATCATAAAGATATAATACTTTTGAAGCGCGTTGACGCATTTGTAGGCGTAGATTTACGAATAAATGACTTAAAAGATTGTGGAAAAATAAGTTTTAGAAGTTTTGGATGGGACACTGGTATATGAAGTTCACTAAGGAAGAACCGATCACTTGAAAAGTTCTGAAAATTGAAAACGATTGAAGCTATTTTCATCAGAGAGCTAAATAACTAAAAGCATTAAGAGGAATTCAACTTACTTTTAAAAAAAATAATTTTTCATATCCAAAAGCAGAGAATTGTCATTAAAATAAAGTTTGTTCATACATGTTCAATTCAAAAAGTTTGCTAAACATAGGCGATGCGTGAGGCCTCGTACATTAGAGAGCCCAAAAGAAAGTTATTAAAATCGGGCTGAAATTACTATAAAGCCCCTAATCTCCGCAGTTAATAAATACATAAAGAGGTTCAAACATTCCTTAAGACCTTGTTTGAACGCCCCGAGGCCGGAGTTAATCTTGAAAATGTTGAAATAATTTTAATTTTAAGAGCGCGGGCACAGCTTTACGAGCCAAGAGGTGCGGAAGGGGGGAGGGGGGGCGGACTTGAGTGTGTAAATGTTTAACAAAGGGGAGCACATATAAAAGTCTAAATAAGGAATGTGCTTTAAACAAATGTCCGCCAACTTCGGTTTCCACACAACTTAGGCAGCTTAGCCTGTTCCTCTGCTTGAATAGTTTATTTCTAGAGTGGGGAAGTCTTCCTCGCCCTTTCTCTGTAAACTCCGTGCTGCAGTGTCCTCCAAGAGCCTACCATCACCAGCTTTATTTTTCTATCTCTTCCCCGAGCCCTCTATTAGTAAAAACCACTCCATTTGCTGAAATTGTATGAGAGACATCAAAAGAAGGATCTATCAACACCGCCTCTATCCATCTATTCCAATCCCGAAGATCCCCCTATCTCATGAATATCGATACCCCAATCCAACCCGAATGTAACGGATATTGGAATATCGATATCCGTCGTATTCCGTTCGGAAAAAATAAATTTTCCTTACCAAATTAAGACTGGGCAAAGCATAAACATATATTAATGAAATATATATAATGTGAGTGTCCGGGTATATACATGGTACAGTATTCTGATCATTAGACCTCTGGCTGTTCTGCACTAGCCTTCATAAATTTGAGTTTGATCCGAGTATAAGTTACGAATATCAGACTAACTCTCAAACTGCCTCGTAACTCACTCACACAGTTTCACTGCCTCTCCTTGTCGTTCTAGCCGTAGGAGTTACGACGGTTCGATTCCATCATTAACCTAAAAATTTCATTTTAACCCCCTCCCCTCTCCTTTTATAATTGCTAGAGACAAATCATATCATTCGTTCCTACGTGACAAATCACATTTAACTCACTGAGTCTCCGTCTTCTAAGCAAGAAATAAGTTGGCTAGCGATATAAGAGTTTAAAATGAATTTCGCATGACTGGAGGTTTAATGAAGGCTCAAAACTAAAATATATAAGCAGCTCCTTTAATATTTATGTTAGAGAAAATATATAGAACAGTATTTGCGGTTTACTACATTTTTCTGTACATTAAACATTCAATTTTCGTCCAGACTAATGATTACTGAGATGTTTGGGATTGTATGTCATGAGCTCAACCTTAGCTATTGATTCGCTTAAGGGAAATTTGCTTAAACTCCCATACACGTCATATATTCTGGCAGAAATAACCATTTTCAATCGAGACATTGATGGCTTTATTTTCAATCGAGGAATTTAGACAGAATAGGGTATGCCGAAAAAAAAAAAAAGAAATTTTACCATAAAAACATGACTGAAATGCTAAACACTAACTCGATATTCCGGACGTCAAAAACAGTTTTGTTCGACGACGACTCCAATTTACAGTCAATATATCAGAGTAAATGCATTTTTAACTTGCCCGGAGCCACCGCGCATGTAATTGGGTTATCTTGTCCAGCTCCACGAGAATTTTTTCGTTTATTAAATTAAGCAATCCAAACCGAAAAAAAAGGATCCAAAGATATAACCGGGCGTATAGAATTAAACAGAACCGGGTAAAATACAGGCTAGGAAAACGGATGAACTGTTTGAACAATTGTTACTCAAATTTACGATTCAGACTAATGCAAAGCAAATCTAGTCCCATTTATATGGATTCCAATTTGTAGAAAAAAGAGAAAAAAATCCGCTTTTACGAAAAGGAATTTTTGTGTGAACAAACAAACAATCAGACCATAATTAACATAAGTAAATACTAATGAGCTTTTGGTTATTGATGACACTTCATTGGAATCAATTTTACATGTGCAAATCAACATTTAGTGAATAAATTCCAAGACATGAAACAAAAACTTTTGTAAAGCCACTCTAATTAAATTTTGGGATAGTTTATTAAAAACATGTAGAAAGTAATTCAAAAATATTACAATTAAAAATATGAAAAAAAAATTCCTTATTTTTAGTGCTCCTGAAAACATTTTTTTCAAAATACTCAATGAGCCTCAGATTATACAAATTCAGAATTCTTCGTTAGAAGTTTAACACTCCTTTTACTTAAAAGACATCTTCGAACTAGATTATGATCTGTGTCAAGCTCTGGGTTTCCAGAAGACGGATTTTATAACCTTCTGTGAGTTTCATAACCAGTACTTCGCCATAAGTACTTAATTTTAAAGATTCATTGGTTTGCTAGTAAAAGTGTCTTCCCTTCAAATTAGTTGAAGTATTTTTTAATTTATTTATATGATCTTATTTACTCTAAAATTGCGCAAAGAAATGAAGTGTGTTAGGAGTTTTCACGCCACCAATGGCCGTTTGATAATTAAAAGTTTAAATGACCGTGTTTATTTAACTTACAAAAACAAACCGAGTTGAATTAATCACTTTAACTAAAGAACCACAAAAAATAATTGAGAGTTTGAAACAGACTTAAACGGTTAATATGAAATTGTGGATACACCATGAAAAGGGACCACTGCTTAACCCTCCACACCGTGTTAGTACGCTCAAGCTTCATGAGAAAGGGAAGGGAGAAAAATTAAAAAAAAAAAAAAAAAAAAAGGAAAAGAAAAGAGTTTGTTTAATTAATTAGTTTCACATTTTAATTAAAGAAGGGGCGGCCCTTGCGGGTGGGGGATGGTGGTGGGGGAAGGCTAGGGGTAAGTGAAATAAAATAAACATTAATTAAATAACTGGGCATCCTGCACTCGGCAATCTTCGGTAAAACTCGCACACTCTTACCTAACTACAGTTTTACAGCGTTAGTCTCCATATATTTAACATATGTTCTGTGTTCGACAAAAAATGGGGGAAAAATATTACTTGGATGCGATAAACGATGTGGATTAAGCAGGGAGTCACCATTTAATATTTTCTACAAAATATCGTTGAATCTACATTGAAATTAGACAACTGGGTACAATGATAATAAAGTTTTACTGCTAAGACATAACTTTACATTACAACACCTTGAACAATTCTTTATGAAAAAATGATCCAGACTAAAAAAAATAATATTGAATTTTTGTTTTGTACTTGTTCCGGTAATTCTTTACCACATTTTTAATAATCAGAATTAAATTACTATATTTCATTATAAATTTTACTTTTCGCGCTTTATTTTGTCCATTATGAAGTATAGTTTATACCAAACTACATGACTATAGTATATTATAAAATAAAGGAACAATAAATACATATTATTAAAAACAAATTGAAATATATAGGCCGACAACATAGATTATTTTATTAATTTTCAGTTTAAGGTTAGTCTTATCTAGAGGAATCTCTGAGCACAGCATACTGACGTTAGATGCCATTAAAAAACAACCGTTTATTTGATAAATGGATTTCAAAAATATAAGCAAGTTTTGGTTGGAAATAATATTTTGTTTAGATAATGTTAATTAAGTACATTTTATAATAATATTATAATTAATGTCCTAAACATTGCCATGGTAATGAATTATCAATATATACATTATAACCTAGAAATAAACATATTGTCCAACCTTATCATATGTCTGGTTTACATTAAAAATAATCTAGCATTGAATTATTTTTGAATACAGTGATTACATTATCAAACAGGACCGTATTTTATCTTAACTTATTTTTTTGAAATGTAAAACAATTGTGTAACCGTGTTTAGAGGGAAAAGTAACGAAATCGAAGAAATATAAGAATAAAATTTTATTTTCCTTTTAAATGTTAAATATGCCTGAAAAAAAATTGCCTAAAGATTTTAAGAGTTTATTCTAAACAAACCTCCAACCATTAAAACTGAGAATTCCAAATCAAACTCTTTTATAATAATTAATTAACCAGAATATTTTTGTTTTCGAGGAATACGTTTAACGAGAACGAATGGGTCATTCAGCGCACTTATTTCTGCTCCTCTCAGTAACAGCGTTTATTTGTTTGAGAATAAAATGAAATTAGATTTTTAATGAAGTTTTGACAGCAGGAAAAAATTGTTCTCCCAAAGTCCAGAAAATGCCTCTCATTCTCTTCTCGAGGGTTTAGTTCTTAATTGAAATATAAATTAATGGAATATTTAATAAACTGATCACTCTCTTCATGATAGCCGGCCTTCATCAGACCTAACATTTTCTCAATGCGACACCAGTCACAACTTCTAAGCTCTTGGGCTTTATTTATTGTAAAATACGTTATATTGTTTAACAGCAAGATGTTTATTTCTTCACTAAGCCAAGCAATGAAAGTAACAATGTTTCTATAAAAAATATTGATGCTTCAAGGGATATTTCATAAATTAGTTCTGTAAATGAATAGCATGCAATTATTTGCTACAACATTAGCATTACCTGCTTAAACAACTAAAATTTAAATAATAATTAAATCCAAACATTATAATGTTGTGTATGTGTATGACACCCGTTATCTCGATAAATAAAAATATTGTAAGAGATATATACAGTATAAATTGGCTGAGTAAGTAGTTTAGAAACGAATGAGGTATTTTTCATAGTTTGAGAGAAACATTTGTTTTGGATGCTATTATTGAATAAATAGTAAATAAATAATAACTATGAATGATGCGTAATAGAAGTTTATTAAGAGAATTGTACGCTGAACGAGAACGGGATATATTTTTGAAATATCAGAAAATATTCTCACAACAAAATTATCCGAATTTATGTCACTATGCAATTCAGTTTGTCTTATTTCATTATTTTTAATCTAACTTTAAGTTTTCTATCTGAAAGAAATTACATTTTTCTTTTTTTACGTTAATGCTCTAAACAGATGTTGGAAATTAACATTCCCAGCAAAAATATTACAAATGTATCAAAAGACTAATGTTTTTAATATTTTTAAAATGCCGGTAGAAACCTTTTTAGAGTTCCTGATCAATCAATATTTGAAGAAGATAAACTTAACTTGGCGTATTTCTTTAAAGAAAAATGTCCTTAATACATCTTTTGCTATATTTTCTTTTATCTTTATGTTTGACAATAATTCTTACATTTATTTACAAGGTGCCAAGTCCGGGTTTATCTTCTCCAGGCTGGAGGGTTGAAAGAATAATCTGGGAAGTCCTACCTTTAATCCAAAAAGCTCCAGACAATTTTTATGTTAATATATTCTTTTCTCTTCTCGTTTAATTCTGAGTTTTTATCTGAGCCGGGTCTCGGTTGTGATGTATGGGCCTTTATCGGTGTTTCTTTTCCGAACCATTTCCTTCTCTCCCTCTCAATCTTCTTTTTCACCTAATGTCTCTTCCACTTTTCACCGTCCGGGGATTGGAGGAGGAGCAGAAGGGTAGAGGGTGGGGAGAGAAGGGAGGAAGAGAGAGAGGGAGAGATCCTTCTCCGCTTGTGTGTTTGTGTTTAGGGCGAGTGTGGGCGTCCCTCTGAGGTTGCTCGTATTTCAAACAAGAGCGGAAGAAGTATTTGTTATTGTTGTTCGGCGGAATAATGCAAGCTTTTTTTCTTCCTCTTACACCACTCACCATTTTTTTTGTGTGTGTGTATTTTTTTTTTTTTGTTAAGTGAAGGACGATCTTCTATCTGTTGAAAGGTGAGGGGTTTTGGGTTATGCATACCCACCAAAAGCAAGTGGATGTTACTAATGTATCACGCACCCCCACTACCACCAGCATCGCTCAATAATGTAGTATCTTGTAACTTTATACATATGGTAAGAGGAGTGGGGGGAATTCTCTCGCCACTTAGCCAGCTTGACTCTCCACATGGCTGAATGGTCAACGAGCTTCTGTTTGATCTCTAATTAATCTATAATGGCGTTCGTTAGTGGCCTCTGATCCGATGTGGAGTGCCGAACCTAGCCTAGCACCTCCATCCGATTCCAAATAGAAAACGTCCTCGTTTCCCTCAAATTAAATCCGTAGAAACCAAATGGTCAAATTGCTTGAAATATACGGAGTATTAATAAATAAAATGAGTATCAAAGTCAAACAAATAAATTAGCCAAGAAGACTCAACGTTTCAAGAGATCATAATGTGTACATAAGTTCCTCTCACAGCGACTGTATACATTTAGTACATTTGGACATAACTGTAGGTCAAACTGGCACAACATAAGCAAGACTCAAAGCATAGACATAACCTGTTACTCAGAATATATTGAGTGGTGGGTTTCTGGGGCTGAAGTCTCATAACATAAAAAAAAAAAAAAATCCGTTAATTTTTTTTATTATTATTTAATAACGTCCACTTTTTGCAACTCAGGCTAATTGGGACGGGTTATCTACAGGTTACCACCCTTTTCTAGCCAGGGTGGGATTTTCTTCAGCCAGGGGAGGACGTTCTTTAATGAATGTCGTTACTAAATAATTTTTAATAATCGTTAATTTTTTAGTTATGTTGTTTATGGACATAAAAAAAAATTGAAAGCGTGAATGGTAGAAATGTGAAGATTATCATAGATTCCATACTAAACCCGTCATCCAATGCCCTCATTAGAAAACAAACCAAGCATAAGGATAGTCTGTCGTATTGCGGAAAACTATTATTATCACTAAACTCTGAATAACAAATTGTTGTAGCAGCAGAAAAAGTTTCTAAATAAATTATAAATAAGTGTTTGCACTTACAATAGTTGCCTATCTTTGCGCACTAAATAGTTATCCAACGCATTTTTTACCTGATAATAATCCATTACGGTAACTATTAAACCGTTAAGAATTCATTGAATTACTTATTATTCTCTATATCAGATAGATTGTCTGGATTTATTGGAAGTAATACTCAAGGAACCGATAAATACAATGATACATTGCCATTAATGACCTGTTAACAGGGAAAATATATCATTACGGACGGAATACATTGATAAACAAAAAATAAAAGTAATAGACAACTCTGTCAATATGTTGTAATTTTCTATGTACTACAAGGCCATTACATTGATTCAAGGTGATAAGATTTTATAATCCATTGTCCTAACTATATAAGTTATAAAAATAAAAGTATACAAAGAATGAATACAATAATAGAAACATAATAATAGAATAAATTATATTTAGCCCAGTTTTCTGAAATTTGTGTTTGTCTGGTAAAAACTGTAGTTCAAGCACTATAGAGTTAATAAGTGGGTTAATTATAATTTTTTTTGCTCGGAAAATGAGAGATTGGTTATTTTTCATTGCCTTAGTTATGCGTTTAAGACAAAATTAAAATAATAATAATAATAATTGTGCTGGTGTAGTCAACCTGAATAATTGGAGTAAATAGGCCAGTAAAAGGTGTTGTGAAGTGCAGTGACCAATTAATCAGGTGTATTGCATTGGTTCGTGGTCATTACACCTGATCAAATGTGTGACAATTAGTGCCGAAATATTGGCAAAAGGCCCCTCCCCATCCCCCCTATAATTTTCAATAAAATGACGCTCACAAATGAAGGACCGCTGAAAAGTGCAGTATGCATCCGGTGCATGAGACCGGTAATAAATAGGGGAGTATAAACGCAGCGGAGGGGTGGGGGGAGGACTGCATCAGTCATAATTGGACGATTTATAAGGGGCAAAAAGGGACGAGGGAACGAGCCAGAGATAGACTTTTATAAAGGCATTCTATAATCCAAAGGCTTAGCCACCCAATCAAAAGCTAAATATTTCATAAATAAATGAAAAGCTATTTTCCCAATTTATTTTTTCATCTCATTCTATTTTTTTTATAATCCAACTCCGCTTAAGAGTGTCATTGTTTATAAGAGTTATACACTTATAAACAGAGTTTTTTGTTGTTTATTCCTTTAACATTATTTTTTTAAGAAAACCTATAGTAATATGTTACCTACTGGAGGTCTAATCCACATATGAAGTATTGAACAGTTCTTTTAGCATTTTTTTTTCATCTATGACCTCCCAAAATTTGCTAAGGAAACCTGGTAAGGTTACACGTAAATGTTCTCCCTGAAGAAGCTTCAATCCTTGATTTTGTTCAAGGTACATTTCAGTTCTTTCCTTGACCAACACGAAGGGCTTTTGAAAACTTTCAATACCTTTTAATTCTCAAGAAAAAAGAACAATTGAGAACTTAATTTGAATAACTGAATAACATATTCTCTAAAGGGCTGCAATAAGCCGAGTCGTCTTTAGCTTTTCCAGAACAAATATAAATTTTATTTCAACCTTTTACATTGCTAAGCATTTCTTGAGAACAAAATAAAAATGGTAATTGTAATTTTGAGGAGAATAATTCCCTTGTATAAGTTAATGCAGCATATTTCAGAAGTTGAAACTTTTTTAGAGGTGCATAACGAAATATTGCATTTCTTATCGCTGAAGCGTTCAGTCCATCCCGTCCCCTCTTTTCTAGACAAGAAGGAAGAACGGTTTTTTTTATTTTTTTATTTTACCAGTTCTTTCTCTTTATCCATCTTCCTCGGGTTAAAACAAGATTCAAGGAATAAAGAGCAACTGAAAGTAAGATCGTTAAACACCCAATCTCCTTTTTTATAGCGAAATACGGACATTATATCAGTGAGAGAGGGGTGGAAATATAGGCTAGAGGGAGATAAATTAAAAGGGAGAAGAGAATATCCGAAGAATGATAAAACCGTTGGTGGGGGGGGGGGGTCGGAGGATTGCATACCCCCCCCCCCGGACTAAAGTGCAGCTCCGAATGGCCGGCAACTTTTTAATGGTGAGCTCTTAGCCCGGAGCACACAACTATTTTATGACAATGATTTTGCCCCTTTACATCAAAGTAACTTTCAAAATGGCCTGACGCCGACTTACTTTGTTCCGGGCTTACAAAGTATTTTCCCTATGCAATCCAACCTTCCGCTCTTCCCGCTTATGCAGCTTTTCAATGTTTTCGTTCTCGTCAAACTTTTGATGTTTTGACTTTCTTTAACTCGGGGGAGTTTTTTAAAGTTTTTCTACAATTTTTCTTTCACTTTTCTATTTTTTTAACACCTTATTACCAGCTCAGATTCTACATACTTCATCATTATATGCCAGCAAGTATTAAACTCGGAACAACGGACTGGATGGAAAGTGGAACCTGATATAAAAAACATATTTTACTATTTATTTTTGAAGTTAACAAATTTAGTTCAGGTAAAAGATAAACCTCGAATAATACAAGGTTTAAAATTCAATTATAATTAAAATCCATATCATCTTGCTTCTCTTATAGTCAAGTTGAATTTTTAACTACGTCCTAACTCTGATTCTTATTTGTTGAAAGAAATGGCTTCTGCTACCACCATTTTTGACCATCCGTCGCTGATCCTAGCCATACTTTTCTTACTCCGGATGCCCAACCTCAGTATGCTTCCCATTCTATATTGACTTCTAAGCTTCCTCCCAGATAAACGATTTACTAGTAGGAAATATGTAATCGCCAAAAACTACAATCTGAATCAGCTTATAATACCTGGCATACATGAAAGGAAGGAGCACCAACTCAAGTGACCTGAAGGTGTGGTGGTAACGCCCTGGATCTAGGGACAGCTAGCAAAAGCAGTAGTGTATACGTTTATAAGATAGATTTCGAAGTCAGTTTTCTGTATTTTGTAAAGCTCTTTTGAATAGTGGTCAGAGCTTGAATATTATTTGAGTATTAGAGCCCAGTAGTATTTTTTTTTAAGTTAAGCGCTCCACAATATGGCCTAATATCATGGGAAGAAAACCGCTTGAAATGCACAATATGATTATTGTTATCTTTAAAAGCATCAGTTCTTTTATTCCAGCAAAGGAAATCAAGTATAAGAGACATAATATAGGACCTGTTGCAGCAGTTGGTTGCATGCAGAACTGTTATAATGCCTTGCAAGACATTTGCAGCAATGTCAATGTGGGTCAGCCTCTTGTTTGGGATTAATGGTTGATGGGACAATGCGGACATATTTGAGGCAATATGGTGGACCTGTGTTGATTATTAGATGGAAATAATGCATTAGGCTATGTGATAAGGATGCAGACCGTTGGTATTGGCTGGGGTTTTAGGGTATTGCACAGCCTCCTGATTGGCCTTGCATACAGATACATTGCTAATTGGCACCGAATGTTCAACTATTATTCAGGCTGGTAATGAGTCAATAGGATCCGCCGACCAGGGGTAGGTACCCCCATCAGTCAGAGTAGAGCCTTAACACAGGAACTGAATCCCAATACGGGGTACGACACACAATCAACATGAGAAGCGGCCGGGGATGAGACACACTCACGGCGGAACCTCCCTTTCAGGGCGGGCAAACACAAACACTGTGTATAACCCGGGCCGCTAGAAACCGGAGAGAGAGAGAGAGAGAGAGAGAGAGAGAGAGAGAGAGAGAGAGAGAGCAAGAGAGAGCGTGAGAGAGAGAGACAGGCAGACCGACAAACATACGGATCCCCTGCAATCCTCTAATCTGGAGCGGTGGCTGTGTACAGAGGCCGACTGCATTGTGCATCCGATGCAAGGCCCTGCATATAATACAATCAAACAATGCCTTAACAAGGCTATTGTGCTGCCTGTCCACATATCTCAATCCGCCATAATTAACTAGTGCTCCATCCCCCGAACCCTGAAGAACACGACCCCCCTCAATCCCTCAGCCCTTCTAGAATTATCTGTCACCAATCACATTTCCCCGTATCTACTGACGTCATCCCTCAGATAATTAGTTCTTATCACTAATCTAATAACCGGTACTATTCTGACTAGCTCGATTTAATCTAAAATTATAGCACAACAAATGTTGCAACTCATTATCCCAATGAATAACCATACGTAGATTAATGTACATGAACACTAAATTAGTTCTCATTATTTTATTTAGTAAATCTCTTGAGAAAAATATACAAAAGATCATTGGATATTTTTTTTTTTTTGCATCAAGGAATAACTAGAAATTTATTTCATTACATTATTATTCACTAACTCCATTCCAGCTTTCCAGCTCCGGGAGTCTCTTCGCAAATTTTCGGTATCTCTTCGACTACCTTCTTCAAATTACGCAGCCTTGCAACTATGGTCTCTTGCTAGATCAACAGTAGTAGCGATATGTAGCCTAAAGAACGTACCAAAGAGTTACCAGAATTAGCACTTGTGGGTCGTAGAGACCGCTGGAGGTGAAGCCGGAGAGGAACAGAGGAACATTTGGCCCAACGAAGAAGTTTAGGGAACCGTAAGGCATTTTTATTGTACTTTACAAGTGTCGTAGCATATTGGTACCCTAATGATAAATTGGAAATTATTCTTATTTTTTATCGTTATAATGTGTTATTAAATTTCTGTAGTACTTTATAATACAACATCAAATTTTAAATCTTCTTCTTAAGTTTCTCTAAAAGGAAGAATATTTTGTGTAAACGGAATCCAAGAAAACGTAGCTGAGTTATTGACTTTCTTCAATTTCAATTAAAAAAATAGATTACTGAAACTGAGTAACATTAATTAAAATCAGTTTCACTGGTGGTGAGCAAAAATTTTACTTGTTGGAATTTTTGCTGACCTGACACAATATATTTTCCATATTTTCTGTAATAAGAAGCCTATGTAAACTTGAAATAAAACTTATGGTAGATAGGAGATTTTAGCGATGTATATATATATATATATATATATATATATAAATATATATATAAAAGAGGTGTGACTAAATCATTTGAAAGAATCCCCCAGAATCTAATAGTTTAAATGCTGATCAAACTTTGACATCGGCCTCTAAAAAACCATGCTAAATATTTTTGAAATATCAAGGTTCAGAAAAATAAAGAAATAATTATTTTTACATAAATAAACACGACATAACCAAATTAAACATGTGCATTAATTATTATATTTTTCACTCAATAAAACTGGGCCATATTGTTCCAAATAGAAGATCAAGTTGAACAAAGGCATAAATATATTTAACTTGGGAAATATATTTTCGTCCCTCCCAAAAAAAAGTAAATAAATAGGAACAATTAAATGTTGAATTACAAATTTTGATAGGATTAATGAGCACCGTCGATTCGCCTTGAAACAAACATTGAAAGAAGCAATGGATATATTCGCTGTTAGCGATAGGGGAATCAAACAATGGTTAACAAGACTATTGTCTTGCACGATCCCATATCTCAAGACAACCTAATTAACGACCTCTTTAGTTTTTGTATCCGCATTTTTTATTTTATTTTTAGTTTTTTTTTTATTTATTTGAACAGTATTCTAATTCATATCAGAGCCTTTCAATAAATACATTATTTATGAGCTTAATTGACTTTTATCTTTTTTATACTTGTAATCTATCTAACAAACTGTGCTATTTAAATCAGCCTTAGCATTTGGATATCGGCAGAGTATTTAATAAATCAGAATGTTCAAATCTCATCCCTGCAAATTACATTTTTGCATGTTAGAAAAACATTTATTGATAGGTTTTCATATGATTCATTATCAATTATTTGCATAAAAATAAGGTGAAGCAGTAAAATTTTTACTTCTTTGTGCATAGTAATTAAATTATTGTTGTACTAGAAAATTTGGCTTTTCCGATTTCCCGAACAACCATATTTGCTCAGAAGAAATGGAATGGAGATATCGAATATAATATTCAAATGAAATAATTTGAAATAAAGTGCAGCAAAACATTTTGTTTATTTAATCTAATAGGAGTAAAAGGAAGTCACGTTGTGTCCACAAGTTTTTCAAAAAATCAGAACTATGGCTAGCGACAACTGAGAAAGATGAAACAAAACTTGAGAAATGTTCTTCGAATGGAGGATTCTCAATCAAGATGGACTTTGGAATCCTTAAGGAAAGGGTTTCATTTGTAACAACCTGTGAATGATTAAGACAACTCCACAAGATCCCACAAGGTCAGATGTTTCGGCAACCTCCAGAGGTTTGGCTCCAGAGTATTCCTACAATTTCAAAAACTTTCTCTCTGGGAAAACAGCTCATAATTTTAAACAAACTCATTGGTTGCCATCTTTTGGCTGGCCTGAAGAAAGCAACAGAAGAGTTGCCAAAAATTTGATATCCTTTGGATGAGAAGAATGCTGGAGCAAAAATCTGATGAAAGGCTTGCTGAAGGTTTTCTGTACAAAATTAGCTAAAACTTGAAGCTTAACGCGGTTGTTAAAACATTCCCATTTTTGGTATAGCAAGAAGCATTGTTGTTCAAGGAAATAGTGGAACTCTGAACCCATGGTCTATTTTAGAACGGTTTTTTTCCGGAGTTACACCCATTAATTTTCATGAGAGAACATTATGACGAGACACTAATGGTTGAGGGCATCGAGATGCAGGGACAGCCAAGGCCGGATCTAGCCTACACTTGGAACGCTTAACCAAATCGCGTCGCGTATCAACATAGACCATTTCCTCTGGCCCAGAGCTTTAGGGGACAATAAAACCGGTCGCGGTGGAAGCACATCGGGCACCAGCAAGCGGTAAATATTAAAGAGCGCGGGATGCTTTGGCTAATTGAGCCCAGGGAGTAGCCGGCAAACGTTACATTTTGACAGTCACCTACTGTATTAATGACCTCCCACTCTCCGGGGAGATGCGGGGTGGAAAACTCTCTTTTCTAATAATTCAGAATTAATGTACCAAATATCATTTGGGCTGCGGACCATCCCCTCCACTTATAATTAGGGGCTATAAATCAAAGAAAGCTAGCCGGGAGGCCGCAATGGACCGTGCGGCCGATGGGATTGCATGTGTTCAATCAGGGCCAGTCTGATCTACGACTGCCAATAACAGAGTTTTTCTTCGGCTGATATTAATCGGTGTCAAAGCCAGTGAGAGTGATGGCTAAGTATAAATATCACTTCCGAACAAATTAGGGGTTGATAACCTCGCTAAACAGTAAAACCACCAGCTGTATATTTGTTTAGAAGGTCCATTTTTTAAAAAATGAATCATCACTGAGCGGGCAAGCATATTGGAATATTCAGATTAAAATACGTAGTGGAAAAAAAGAGTATTCTATGAATTGAAGTGTATCTCTGCACTACACGAACTTTTTTGAGAAAACACTGTTGCAACATCTAAAACTTATTCAATTACAAAGTTCCAAAATTCAGCGTAAGTGATCGGTTTATTGTTCTGTGGTAGATTTAATCGAACGTCGATATAATATAGAATCATATTCCATATAGAGATAGAACCATAAAAAACGGACATGGAAATTAAATTCCACCCTCCTCCAAAAAAACAAAAAAAAACAGTAAAGTTAGATCTGTGAAACAGGGGTTCACTGGAGATGAATGCTTAGGAGATCTCAGGACATTCTAATCCACCTGGTACATCCTGGAAAGTATGCATAATGCATTTGATATCTTTAGCCAGCTCATGCAGGCTACTTAAGGATGGTTCCCTAACAATTTTGCCATTGCTAAGAGTTCTCTTCATTCCTACTAATATTGAAGCATATGAACCTCGCCACTAATAAGCTTCCAAGAAATTTCCTTTCTGTTTATGTCAACAGTGGCCAGGCGTAGAACAGTCACATGAAACAGAGCCAGTCACAAATGACGTGGCTTGGCGACCGGAATCCCAAATGGTATTAGATGACCTTTGTGACAGTGGAAATGACCCTGGGAGTCCTTACGTCCATCAAATACTTAAACTGAAAAACCCACCTTTTATGGACTCATTCACAGAACCTGGCTTTGTGGGGGATTTTGTGCCGTATTCAAACTCTCAATTGGAGCAGTTGGAACATTCAAGTTCTCCAGACAACCTCTCTAATTGGTGGTCTGAATCCTCGAAATCAGCAGAGCCACGAAGGATTTACGAACTTCCCTTTCATTCCCAGTAAGGAAACACGTCAACCATCACGAAGAGCGGGGCCCGATCTCTTGGGAGTAAAGGACATACACATTGCAATCCAGATTGACGAAGCCGATGCAGAAATGCACCGACATATCCTTGAGTGAGCTATAACTAATTCAGAAGGAGGCTCTTCCTCTCCCGTCTGGAAGCAATGAATACAAATCCGAAATTTTCTCCTTCCGCGGAGAGGCGAGTGTGTCGTCCACGAGCCCAGAGCTAGCTGCGTCAATTGTTAATAACATTCAATAAGCGTATTCAATATTCGAGATCAATAAAACACGAATAGAGGTATTCATATTCATAGAGGTAACAATATAATAAATCATACTGCTTCACATAACCAACTTCCTTCAGCTCGTTACAATCGTACTTAACACTTGCCCTCGCTTCAACAGATGTTAACTTCGATGACCCCCATATAATTACGTTCCAATTCTTGCTCTCCCTCAGAATAAAGCAAAAATGTACTTTTTTAATTTCCAAAATGAACGCATTTTCTAACCAGAGAGATTCATTAAACTTGCGCACTTAGGTTGTCATGATACGGCTTGAAAAGTATTCTTCAAATTCCATATTTAAAGGTTTAAAATATAATTAATAATATCGTTCCTTACAGCCTAAATATTACCAGGAAGAGGGGGTATGTACGAGGATTAAAAGGTGAAATTCCATTTAGCTCCGTTGTTATGGATACGGATAGGCAATTTTTATACATCAAGTCTTGTTGATGATACAATAATCTTCTTGAATTGTTATATTATACATTTTTATCTAATATATAAACGGAGCCATTGGTGTATTTTGGGCCTTCAGCAAATCCCCGCTCCTACTAAAGAGAATTTCACTTTTATACTATACAACGATCTAAAATCGAATTAAAATTTGAAGTCTTCATCTTAGTAAAAGATGTGTCTCTTGTCAAGATTGAAATAAAGGGTAGAAAGTAGACGATATCGTCTGAGATAATGTGATACAGGAAAATGATATAATACTTTTCTTAAAAAAAAAAAGAAAATAAATGTTTAGAAAAGTCTAGAGAAATACGATTTTAGAAAAAATAGGATATAACGAAAATAGTTTTTCTCTCTCCGAGTACACAATATTCTTCACTTCAAACAACACTGCTGTGAAAATAGTTTCTTTTTTGCAATTTTAGATTTTTGTGTTCCCTATGATGGGTCAATAAAGGAAAATTGTATTTAAAAATTTAATCAGAGTTAAATAGCAGCCTGTAAGTCCGATATTAGGTTCATTATTGGCCATAGTTTTTAGTGCTTTAGGCTTCAATTTTGTTTTAATTATGATTTCAATCCAAAGCGTAATTTTGCCTTTATAAATAAAATAATCTTCCGAAACTTTCGGTAAAACGTATGTTTTATATATATTTTGCCCGAGTTGACCGGTACCCACATAGAAGCCTGTGAAGTATGAATTTCATAGGGTCATAAAGTTTAATAAAGAATTATATATTAAATATTTTTAAATTTATAGTAACATAAAGGTATTTGAATAGCGTAAATAATTACGCTAAATAATTAATTTAAGAGTGGGGACTCATGATCCCTACTCCAATCTAAGTTTGAGGCACTCTCAGCGAGTCCCGATTTATTGGCCCTGTCGTTTTCATTTCAATAAATAACTCAATTAGTTGAGGAGTGACGTGGACGACTCTCCGAGTCCCAAATTGCTTTGTGTCCTACAAACTCACTTACAAATATAAAACGTTTAGGCCCCTGTTAACTGAATTACATGAATAGACTGCTAACGAGTTTGGGTGAAAGGGAGCTCCCGAGACGCCGGCTCCAAACTCAGCTGACAATTATTGAACTAGGGTGGAGTAACCGGCAAATAAAATTGAGACAGATGGGTAAATTCAAAAATGAAACAGTGGTACAAATAAATCCATAAACCCAAAAATTGAGTACACATAGATGCGAAATGAATAAAAAAAAATATTATGGTCAGGAATTCATTAAAATAATCAACCCAAATACTTTTGCTCAAGCATAATTATTGTATGTTCATATAAAACTAACATGAAAAATGAAAACTCAATATTTACATACATCATTGATTTTTCTTAGAAACATAATTTTTAATTTTATAATTTATTTTATGATACGAATTATACCTTCAGATTCTTTGTATAATTATTATTATATTTGTTTTAATAAAATTAATGTTCACTTTAGGCTACTAATGATAACCGGTACGGTTCATCTGCCTATCTATCAAGTATAGTATTTCTAAGGAGATAATTTAGTCAGTCAACCACTAAATAAATTGTGTTCGGAAGTCAAACTCAAATAATAAGTATAAATAAATAAGTATTTGTAAGCACATTTATTAAACTATTTATATTATGTTTATAATATAAAATATATGTCGAACAATATTATAAAATGTATAAAAACTAATTAAATAAAATACATGAACATTAATGTTTTATTTTAATCATTAAGGGTTCAAATTCCACATTTTAATTTTGCTGGGAATAGTAAACCGTACAACTTTTCATCAAGAGCAGATTGCTCCCAACATCGTCAGTAGGCTATGCCCAGGACAATTTTTCATTTAAGATATAGTATCGTTTCATATTAAATTTTATTGAGTAAAGGACTCTTTAAATAGCGACAGATGGTAAATCGTTCACTAAATATTGAAATGTTACGGATTTATATATTAATAGCCCCCTAATATTATAAAGAAACGTAGTGAGTGAAATGTTAAGTCAACGTGGATTAATAAATCCTAAGGAAGCGGAATAACCATTTTTTTTTTTTTTTAACTGACAAATATAAAAAAAAAATGTTCGTAATAGAAGGACTTGTTCAAAATCTGTTCAAAGCCAAGTTAAGATTGGATCTTCAATAAATATAAAATACTAATTAAAATAATGCACTATCAATATAAAATAACTAAATTAATCGTGAGGACTTACAATAATTAATTCCTTTTCTTGCTCGATAGTAATATATAGCATTTGTTGGAAAAATATTTTGATGATGAACAGTCAAGTGGAACACTTACCTGAAAATAAAAGAAAATTCATTAGTTACTTGATGAATTAATAATTGCTGGATTTATAAATTAAATTAGTAATAAGAAATATATGAAAAAATGAATATCTGAATAATAATAAAAATACTGTTGAAGCTCAAGTTATACCAATCTGAATATGTGTGCTTATCAAACTCTTTTAAAAGTCTGTCACGCAGAGGCTGCACAGAGCTAAGCAGATTTCCCACTTGTACCATATTTATCTCAAAAAGCTCAATGAGAACAATATTTGGTATTTATGCTTCAAATAATGAGCTCATAATATAACAGGTTATTGTTAATATGGTATGAGTAGGAGGGAGGGGGGGGGGGAGATTTACTGAAGGCAAAGAAAATCAAAATATCTCGGTTAATAATCAAGATACTGAAAATACGTACTTAACAACATTTATAGATCATTACATTTTCAATGAGATCGGTTTTATACTCTTTTTCGATCCGACGAATAATAACTGAGTTGTTAAGAATTTTCGAAATTCCTCCCCTCTAACCCCCCCCCCTCCCATGGGTCGTATTTTAGTCATTAACGAACTTAATCTTTCTTTTTTACATAAAACGAATAGATATCAAGTTTGGTAACGAGTAAACCAAACTTGCGGGCGCTAGAGTGGAAACAAACACATATTATCATCTAGTAGGTAGGATTGACATTTTAAGAAATGCTACGAAACTTGAGTCATGAGTACAACCTTAATAGCCGTTTGCCCTTAAAGGAAATTTGCTAATATTAAATTAAAACTTCTTTTTGATACAATAAACAGAAATTAATTGTCCACTCCATAGTACATTATGGTTTTAACAGATTTCCTTTAAGTTGAGTTCGTATTCATGACGCGATTTTCGAAATTTTTCTTCAAATGTCTATCGATCCTACCTAGGAGATAATGAAAATGAGGTCCATATTTATCAGTTACCGCTCTAGCGGTCGCAATGTTTGTTTAATCGTCACCAAACTCGGCGTTTAATCGTTTTAGGTAAAAAAGAAGATCAAATTCGTTAACGGCTGAAACCGGACCAGTGGGAGGGGGGGGGGGTTTAGAGAAGGGGGAATTTCGAAAATACAAAATATCTCCGTTATTTCTACGGCGGATCGAAAAATTGTATAGAACCAATCTTATTGCAAATTAAATTTACTATACATATTGTTATATACATTTATTCTCTATCTTTAATATTAACCGAGATATTTGCATTTTTATTAAGTGTCACGGATGAAGTATGGTCGCTTCTATTCGTTCCCGCCGAAAGCTAGTAAACTGTTCGGCACTCGTATGGAGATTTCTCTATTGTATAACTTTACGTGGGAAATCTGCTTAGCTTACACAGCTCCTGCGTGACGGACTTTTATCCTCTCATGCTACCTGGGATTATTAGATTATTCCAGATTGTAGAAAAATACGTACATTTCAAGCACATAAAGAGTTTTCTTATAAATATATAATGTAGTGAACGGGTTTGCTATTATGTAAGTACTGATTTGGGCTTTGGGATCTTTGCACTCAATCCTTGGCCTATTTTCTAGAATGATTTGGCTTATTTGGCCTTTATAAAGTCACTGGTAAATGACATGACGGAGATGTGACGCAACTCGGTGTTCGGGGTGGAAGGGGGATATATGCAGGCTGGGTAACTTGGGCGGAGTGTGTTTGCACGGTAGTGACGTATGAAGTGTGTTGGTGTATAAGAGATGTGTGTAAATGGATGTACAGAGAGCCCCTAGAATTTACCCAGGGCTCTGGCAAGGCAATAGCAGCCCACGGGGGGGGGGGGAGCTATCTCTCTCTCTCACCCTCTCTCTCGCTCTGCTAATGTAAGGTGAGGGATGTGTCTATTTGTGGAAGGTTACGTCGGCGGCCGACTGTTATCCATGGCTGTATCTATCCCCAATCAGCTGCTTTGTTTGCATCGCACACCAACACTGCGGCCCCAGTGAGAGACGAGGAGGCTCCCGACTACAGGCGCAGCTTACACCCACCGACAATGAGCACCGACACAGCTCCCTTGAGTCCGGACATACACAAACACCGCCTAATCAAATCCTATTCAGCCCTTTCACTCTGCCCTTTATTAGCCACACATAACTGCATGCGGAGGCCTCTCGCAATTTCTAGAAATTCATCTGCTGAAATTTAGAATGTTGAAGTTCATCAACAAGAATAAGTGAATTTTATAGCTTCAAGCTTATGTAACTTTTTAACATCCTAATACTCTAAAAACGTACACCAATGAAAAAAGAAAGGGTTATTAAAGGTAAAAAATTAAAATAAAAAAGTCAAAAGAAATGTGTAGGGTTGAGAAATTTGGTTAGTCATTTAAAACACAAAAAAGTTCAGAACTTTATTTTTAGCAGATTTACCTTAAGAGAAATCAGCTATTGAGGTCGTACTCATGACGCGATTTTTGAAAAATTTCCTCATATGTCCAACGATCCAATATATCCAGGAGATGACGAAAATGAGGTCCGTTCAAAACTGCATATATACTTATATGTTTGATCGTTACCAAACTCGATAACGTTTTATGTAAAACTAAATATCAAGCTCGTTATCGGCTGAAATGCGACCAGCTGGAGGAGGGTTTAGAGGGTGAATTTAGGAAAACTTATTATCTCCGTTACTACGTGTCGGATCGAAATATTGTATAGAACCAATCATATTGCAAGTGTAATGTTCTATAAATGTTATTATGTAGGTGTTTTCACTATGTTGATTATTAACTGAGATATTAGAATTTTTCACTTTTCTGCCTTCAGTAAGCCCCCACTTCTACTCATGTCAGATTAACAATAAGGTGTTATGTTATGAAGAACTTTATTTGAAGCCTAAATACCAAATATTGTTCTCATTGAACATTTACTTTTTGTGATAAATGCAAATCTGCTTAGTTAACGTAGCCCCAGCGTGACGGGCTTATTTAATATTTAACTGCATATGTATCAATAAACAAAACATAGGTAAATGTTTTGGGGAAATCGTTTTATGAAAATCTAATGTTGGTACTCTTCAAAAAAAAGATAGAGATCTTTGAATTTTAAAAATATAACTAAATTTAATAATTTAGTAACATAATAATAATAATAATAACGTTGGTGGCCAGCTCATTTGTGAGACTGAGAAAAAGAAGCCTATAATGAATATAGCATTATGTCATCGATGTCGTGTGGGTTCAATAGGTAGCGATTTTATCTGTAGTCAGTCAAAACGTGTTTGATAAGAAGTGAGACTTTACACTTATTATAATTTGCAATTTCAAGTACTAAATGTGAAAAAAATGGTAACAAATAAGCCAATTGTCATTCATTCCATGGGATTTGAGCGAAATTAGCAATTTTTAATAACATATGATTATTTTAAGAAAGGTATAAACACAGATAGACTTCAGGATGTTGCCTTGTTTGAAAAGAAATTTTTATTAAAATAAAACGTTCTCACATAAATAACCACTTTTTAAGTCTTTTAGTCAAATAATTTAAAAAAAAATAATCCAGATAAATTATTTCCCATGAATTAAAGAAAAATATAACAATAACCCATTATAATTATGTTTTTAAGTTTAAAGTATCCACTTAAGAATAGTGTACCACCAACAGGAAATTTTTATTTACTTGAAAATTATTTCTTCTAGGTAGTAGAGTAACATAAAAAAAAAAATAATATTTAAAAGTTTAAATTTCCCTTGGATGAGTCGAGGAGCAAAACAAATCAATGCAAATCGAATATCACCTAAGGGAACCACCAATAGCAACCTTTATCTATATGGAAATTTGTTGGAGCGTGAATATCTCTTATCATGGCGGCCAAACTAAATTTTAACCTCTTATTCATATTTAAAATTGTAATCGGTGTTGAATACAAAGAGGTGTGGAGGGAGGAGAGGCTCTACAACTTGCTAAGGTTCATTTAAAGACATTTCAGAAGAATATATGAAACATTTTAAGTGAGCATTTACACTTTAATACATATTTAATGCCCCCTTATTTGCATTACTTCCTTTTCCGTTTTATTTTTTGAATAAACCAGTTGCGCATTATGATTTTTTCCCACATGTGATAATTCAAAGTGATTTAAAACAATCTTGCTATTGTTATTTGTCTTGCAGATGGATTCGGTGAACGTAAAAAATATGCATTTACATGAAGGGTGAAAATAAACATTTAAAATAATTCACAAATTCTAGTTTTACATTATTAGTTTGTTTAATGTTTTTTGGAAGACTCTGTACAGCTTTCACGAAATTCATGACTGCATCTTTAGCTGGCTGGAAGATTTAGTTTATACTAATTGAAACAAGTTAGCTATTTTAAAACAGTTTTTCTTTCTTATTTTATGAAATGTTTGTAATTTTAATAGTTAAGTACTTCTACCATAAATAATATAAATGTAGTGCAATTATGACCACAAAATATGATATATGGTAAATAAACGTGTTTTTCATACCCAATGAATAGGAAATAAATTAATAAAAAAAAAACTTAGTTTTAAGTCTCCCATATCTTTAGAGCCCAAGGCTCGAATCCCTCATGGAAATAAGGAATGTATTTAGTTGTAGCCTCCCAAAATAAACAAGTAGACTAGCATTAATATGATATCAATGGCGTTATCAAATTGAGCGGTGAAAGTGGTTTTCAATTATATTCTAGATTACGAGTTTGTAAAAATTGCAACTCAATTTTTAGAGATGTTATGACTTTATGGGGGACACTAATGGATTCTAAAATGCGGGATGACTAAACAAAGTTTTAAGATACAAACTGAACTGGAGAATTGATTTTTCTCGGATTATGCAGACTTTATTTCGATGAGAGCATTGTTCAATTTATTTTACAGTTTTTCTTCTTATGCTGAGAAAATGAGAAATAACTATAGACCAGAATGTAATGTTTTTTTGTTTTTTTTTTAAATATCAGATATTTTCATTTTATATATGATATGAAAATATTTACATTATTTTTTTAAAGAAAATAATTAATTGTTTATTTTAAATAATTTTTATTGATCTTAATTTAAAAATAAACTGCTTAAATTGGTGGTAAATATAAATGAAAAATGTAATAAAATGAAAACACTTCATTTAAAAGAAAAATATGTTTAAGTTACAAAAAAAAATTCATTCCGCCTTTCTAAAATAAAAATTTAAATTTCCTTCCTCTCGAAACTTAATGGAATACAAATAAAAAATAAAATAAAAATAACAAAAACGTAGAAAAAAAAACTCAAGTAAATATAACATAGTAGCCGGTGTTAAAGGGTAAAGTTAATGGAGGGTAAATAGAAACATAAGAGGTTTAAATTGAGAGCGGATCGGCGGTGTAACTGAGCTAAAACCAGCCTGTAATTAATAAAAATAAAAGTGGGTGAAATAAGAGAAAAAAAAAGAGGGGGTGAGAGAGAGAGTGAGAGGGTTGTTAAGTGAGGGGTGAGAGAAGGGAGGGGGTAAAAGAGTGGCTCCCCCTCCAACCCCCACTTGAGAGACTTACCCCCTCCTCTCGGCGGTACAAGCCTTCCCCTACAGCCCCTCTCCCTAACCTACCCTCTCACTTAATATTTCCTTTAATCCTACACCCCCCCTCCCCCACCTCTCGCCAAGCCGTCCTCTCTTACCTCAGATATTTTACACCTTTTAACCTCAAAATGATTATACCTGTTTAACACCAAATCCCTCTTTCTCTCTAATTATTTCCTACAACAATTTTATTTCTGCAGTTACTATCTAATTATATCCTACATTTAAAATTATCACCAGCACTAGGACAATGTAATATCTGATTTCACCTATTTAAAATCCTAATTTGTAATTTATCCTAATCAGCGATTAAAGACAACGTAACATTGAATCCCATGTAGAGAGATTATAAAACCGAATAAACATATGTTAAGTTTAGCATATAAATAATTACTGTAAACATTCAAGCAACTTGCTAGCTTACTACATTACATTCTATATTATGATATATGAATTTTGAGTGGTCGACACCCATGCTATTCTACGTGATATTGCTATATAATGGTCACTTTTTTTCATGGAATTACGATTACTTTAAAAAACAAAACAATATTCTTACCGCCAGAATAGGATCCAATATAAATAATCTAGGGCAACACGAACTTCACCACAATGGAGTATAGCCAAGGTAGCAGATCTTACTAGGCAGTACTAAAATGGGAGTTACTATTCAGCTTCATATATCACGTAAATTACGAGAGTATAAATCACTTAGCAAGTCTAATATAGGATAAACTGTTTAAACTAATGTCAGGCAGGTATTCGAAGAAGCTCCAAAATTTTGCAAAGTAAACTTTTCATTTTACTAATTATTATTTTTTTAAGCTTATACATTTAAGCGATATTATTTTCAGTATAACTCCAAAATAGTAGTGTACTGGTTATTTTACCAAATTCTGTTTCATATGTTGACAGATTTTGATAAATGTGAGGTTAATTCATATATATATATATATATATATATATATATATATATATATATATATATATCTTATGTGGCCTCAATTGTGTTCAAGAAATTCATTAAATAACATCCTAAAATCCCACCCTGGCTAGAAAAGGGTGGTAACCTGTAGATAACCCGTCCCAATTAGCCTAAGTTGCAAAATGTAGACGTTAATAAATAATAATAATAATTGTGTTCAAAAAAATATTTAAATGTATCATTCAAAACTAAACATTAAGCTCATTAGTAGTGAAATCTATAGGTATTATAATCATTATAATATGGTTATTAATATAACAAGAAAAAATATTAATTATAATTCAGAATAGCAAGTCTAACCTAACATAGTCTATAACAGTTTTTAGTTTTCAGTGGTATTAAAAATACTCCACTTTTTAAAGTTAAATGGTCTTTTAAAATACTGTTAAGAGTGACATTATCAAAGATTAGATCTTTCTCAATCTTAAATTCATCGATTTTAGCCAATTTATCATTTTTATAATAAATCGTTTTCTAATGTTCATTTTATTGTTTGGCAATCTACCAAATTTTCTATTTTTAGGACTTCTTAATTGACGATTTTAGGGTTTTTGTGACAAGTTATTTAGATGGAGCTACAAAATTGGTTTTTCAACAACAACTAGCTAGTTGGTCCAACAAAGCCGTAGGAGTGTTTGTGCGGCAAATATGATAATATCCACTATGATATAGTGACTTTTAACAACAAAGCATAGTTAAATAAGCACAGCGAAGTGTAAATTAAACATTATTCCCTCCGGCAGGCTAAAAGCCTAAATAGGATATCCACAAAGCCTGCCTGTTATACAAGTACTCATGTTTTCATTTCTCTGATTTTAACAAAACATCGCTATCAGATTTAATGGGATAGTCCGTCAGACAAAACTAACAGACCGCACTACTCGACGAGAGAAAGGGTGTCGCTAGTAGTAAAATGCAAATAACAGGTGAGTAGTCGGGCGACCGCACCGAACGGTTCACAATTTAGAATGACACGGACACCGAAACGTGTTTATGAGATATAACAGTTGTGTAGTGTCTGACGAAGAGGGTTGTTCTATACCAAAAACAGTACGTGTGTGTGAGAGAGAGAACGAGAGTGAGAGTACCTCTCTCTTTCAGCCGAGCGCTATTTCATAAGGGTATCTCACACCCCCTCCAGCAATCCCCGTCTGCCGGAATCTACGTATCATATCATAGAGCCGAGTGGGGCCAATTCATTACTCTCACCGGGTAATTTATATGGCCAATTTCGAGCCACCCTCCCTCCCTCATCCATGAGAGGAGTGAAAACACAAAATGGCAAAACCCGTAAATAATCTCGTTCCGCAGCGACCGGCAATAGGCCGAGTCTGTCTGTCAGCGCGGTTCCTCAAGCATCAGCCATCAATAACTTGCCAAGCCTACCTGCCTCCATCATATCAACCAATCGGCTCTCTCTGACACATTGTTTTCATTTTGATACCTCTTTGCAGTCAAAACAGCTCCTACGTAGAAAAAACGTAAAAAGTCCAGCTAAAAGTCAAGGAGGAAAAATATTCCAATTTCAAAAGTTCACTGTATGCGTCCTAGAAGATAAAACAATTTCATGTAGACACCCTATGACATTAATTAAAAATTTTACTTCACGTCATTTAAAATTAATTAATTTGAATGACAAGTGAAATATCCCAAATACAATGTATCGGACTTGAAATAAAATGCCATAGAACATAATTTTAATATTTTTTATGGTCCTTTTTTTCATTTTCGGATTTTCGAATACTCTTCCTCCTCAGAAGTCGAATTCGTTCAAAATGCAAGTGCACAACTACATGTTACAGCAGTCCTAAATATGAAATTTAATATTTGACTAGTAGTTTTGAGTTATAGAGGTAAAACAGCCAAAATTTGTTCTGGGAGGGTACAAAATTATGATTTAGTCTGTGGCTACACCGAAAATATTCCCCGATTACAATACTTTCTCAACTACGAAAAAGGAACCAAAACTAAACAAGATATATTTTTAATAATACAGCAGGAGGTTTCATCATTGAAACTGTTTTCTAAATAACCTGTAAATAGTTTAACCATCACTTTATTTTGCATGGTTGGTCAGAATCTTCTAATACCAAACATTCAACTGATCGGTTGTACAAGTTGAGTAAACCACTGTAACTAGAACACAACGTCTAATACGACTTCCGATACTTTTATATTAATTAATATTTTTGTTGTGTTACGCCACAGACATATAAGCCACCGAATGTGCTCTTCCTCACCGTGCACTCCGAATGTGAAATTTCATTGTTATGGTTCCCTAATATTAAGTTGCCCAGTCTGCGGAGATTTCTCCGAATACCAAACAACCCTATTAATATTTTCAATCATTTTTGCTTTCTTGTGGAAAGTAAAGAAAATATTATACTCACGTGAAATTCAGATTTTAAGAATTTTGACCTTCCTCGAATCCTTCATGTCGTCTGTATGTAACTCGGGTTAACTCAATTCCGCCTAGCCTCAGAACTTTGAAATTTCATATTTAGGATAATTTTAAAATCGTATTATGTTCCTCCCAATTTATTTAAAATGTCTAAGGGACTGGATGTGATCAATGATCAGAGGAAGGCGAATAAAAAAAATGCATTTTTTTCTTACATTTTACAGATACAGAAGATTTATATATAGGACTTCGAAGATTTCGTGCCACTTGAAATATCTGTGATTGAAATGCAGTAAAACATTTTTAAAATTTTATTTAATAGTTGTACAAGAAATTCCGCTTCAGATTTTCGGCCAAAGGATAAATATAAGATACCTCCAAGAGAAAAAAAAAATATTGGTGGCTTTTTCCATGCGTTTCTTCTGAGAGTAAGTTCAGGTATCCAAGATAAATAAATATCAAAGTTCTATTTTCAGCTTAGAATGTAGAACAAAATATTCCTAACAACAGTTCTTTAAGTTGAACAGACTTCAAGAAATCTGCAAACTCTTCACCAGAGATCATTAAAATTGTTTTCACGGCCCGAAACTGAAATAAATATTTAAATAAAAAGTTAACACCCCAATATTAAACACAATATAAAAATGCTAATAGAGAGTTAAATGGGAATATAAGAGTGGAAATTGGTGTACGTGTTCCATCATGGGATCTGTAGTGGTCGACTGCCCCCTCCCCGGCGGCTTGTCGCCACTTCTGCCAACCTAACAGCCCTTATTACCCTCTTCAACTCTCGGCTTCCTCTTCCACTTCACCGCCCCCACAATAACCAAGTCATTCTTTACCGACTTGCTAAATTTTTATAGAAATAAAATTCAGTTTCTCGAGAAAATCACCAAATAAATTTTCGTTATTTATAAAAAAATAAAAAATTAACGAATACAGTATTGTTGCGATAAGGTGACTTTGAGTCCATGTTCACTTCGTAGAAAATTCAGAATAATTAAAAATAGAATAAAATTACATTATAAAAAAAAAACACGGAGATAAATTATTTGGATTTTTTTAAACTATTGACGTTGAGTGATGTCAGATCTAAATAACCGACCTAAATTTTTAAATTGCTTTATTTGGAAATTAATTTGAAACATCTGACAAAGATCAGCTGATAAGCAGAGATGCGCGTCATCTTAGTTTTTATTAGTCATAGAGTGGAAAGTAGTCTATGCAATTTAAATACTAACTGTCCTGTTTTTAGTTATAAACTCCTGGAGAGGTTTGAAACATTTGGAGTTTAATATGAGTATATCAGTCATATAAATGTTTATGTGAATGACCCTCTGAGCTTTCAACACTTCATTGACTCTGGAGAACTCTTATTTCTCTTACTAAGAAGGGTTATCACCCTTTCTTACCATGGAGTCGATGAATTCCTCTTTTATACACTTTTTCGGTTGATGAAAACCTTTCTACCTAAGGTATGAAATACCCTGCTCCCCCAAAGTAAGCATTCAAAACAACCCGAAATCGACGGAGTCATGGCTAAAACTCTAACCAGCAATGTAGGCTAAGAGCAGAAGTACTGTTTGCTCTGAAGTGCGTTGTCCATAATGGTTTTTGCGCGGGTAGTACTTAGAATATAAATTGGTAAAACTGTTTTACTAAGAATGTGCTTCATCTGCTGTTCTTAAGCATAAAAAAAAGTTTAGAATGTTTAATCAGTATTTGTCTCTTTATTATTCATTTCATGACTGAAGCCTAACTTGTGAATCTACAAAACATATGTTTTACACCTAACCTATATCTTACAATTCCAAAGAGATATAAATATAACAATCCTTCATTATAATATTCACTCCCTAACATCTGCAAAAGGTACTTTAACAGAAGACCAAAAAGATCTTAATCGACGGATCGCCCCCGCCCCAATTAAAAAGTTTCAAAGAGACTTTTCCCGAAGAGAAAATTTAATCAGTTTTAAAACCTTGCGAGAAATGGTTCCCATAGAATGTGGCTGATGAAGCCGGAGCGTATTAAAATTAGCGTGATGATGGAGGTAGGCTGGATATGAGGAAGCTCCTTGGGACGTGTGTGCATGCCGCAACGCGATATAAGCCACCGTGACACCTAAGATCAGACTTCCTTATTATAGCCCAGTCCAACAATAATGGCGCCTCAAAATGTTTCCCACACTCGGCACTAGTTTAATTTCACCTTTTTTCATCTGAATTTCACGTGTGAGATTGGCTCTCCCCCCCCACACACACCATCTCGTCACTACGATCTCCCCTTCTCTCTCTCTTTCTGGAGTAGTGACGGACCCTCAATTCTAAACGTGTTCACAAAATCACCTCTAACACTGTGTACGTTTTCTTATATATTTCCTAAAACACCGAACATAATCTAAACTCTGTGTTATATACTGCCAATTTTCTGCCACATGACTCGTTTTAAAAACCTATGCTACGTTATTTATCAACGTACACTTTGTTCTAGTTAGGCTAATTAGGAAGGTAGATCTACAGATAACCACCTTTTTAAAATCAGTGTTGGACTAAAGTTATTATTTAATGAGTTCGCCTCTAAATCAATTCCTACTACCTATGTGAGAATCGAACTCACGACACTAGGTTTACCAAGTAAGATGAGACCAAGGCCTTGATTTTTGTGGATAACATGAATCCCCAGTATTTTTTAAAAGGAAATTTATTAACTCATAAATACCTTTATCTTATTTACTACACATTACACGAACTTTACTACTTATATTGACGATATAGTTCTTCAGCGTTCATCAAAATAGAACGAGGTATGGAATGAATCATTCAGCTTCGTTGTTGAATCAATCAACATTGTACATGACTTTATCCACGATTTACTGTTGTTATTCAAACTATTATACTAACTATTTATCTGGAAAATTTAACACTCGGAGAAGAGTTTTCCCGAGATGAAAATTGCATATTCAAGGCTAAAATTCATCCTGAAATAAATGTCAAAGCAATATAGGTATATTTATCAGTAAAACCAAGAACTTGCTTCATTACTCAGCAAATTGAATTTAATGAGTTTCAAAGACATTGGTTTTTCATTAAAGACATCTTTGTTTGATTTAAGGAATCAATTACTTTGGAAATATTTATGAACTATAACGCTTAAAAATCCAGATTCTTTTCAAGTGTGTATTTATGGAATATATGAGAATATGTTCTCTCCGTGGTTGCATATAAATTAAGTAATGCTTTAATAGGGGTTTTACAATTATATTTAAGTAGAATACGCCATAAATATTTTCTTAAGACCTGTGCGTAACAGTACCAGGCTGTATTTTTTTGAGTACTTCTGTATAAATCATTGTTTTATAGAAACCAATTTATATCGACCTGTCGTCAGTGAGCGATAAAAAAAATAACACAAAATGTCTTAATAAATTTGAATGACCATAAAGTCATTCCATGTGTAATACAAAAAAAAAATATTTATATATACAAATATAAAACATCACTTCCTCCTCGGACGAGTAATTTACTTATTAAGACTAATAAGCATGAGCTGAGAAGGAGTGTGCGCAATTTCTTGTTATTGTATATTTCCTTTGACCGCCCACTCGGGAGCTCCTAATTCTTCACATAGTCACCAATTTGTTCCCAGCTCACAGCTGGATGACACATGCGGGGGCGAGGGTCACTTATTCTTTATTATTAACATATTTTACACTTGCTCTTCGTGAACATTAATCAACATTTATTCTTGGAACAGTTCAAGGGGATATGCCTTCTCTCTCACACACTAACAGCAATTTCCATCACTTATCAGACCTCTATTTGTCATCTTATCGCTTGTTATTAGCTCCTCATGTTTATTGCATGCAATGGATAATATGAGTTATTCGGAACAGTAGACATTCCACGCTTTCAAAATTGTATTCATTTCGCGTAATTAAAAAAAAATAATAATAAAATTACAGGAAATTTAATTGCAAAGACATTTTAGATAGATTCACTGATGAGCCAAAGAAAGCTCATACTACAATTAATATACAATGCAGGTAGGATGAAAGAATTGGTTACGCTTCCACTATAAAGAAGAAGAAGAGGGTTAATATACATATAATACATACACATATAATAACTTTTAATTTTTAGCTAACTTTGAATATAGAATTAAGTAAATTTTTCACTTCATATTTTTCATCATATGTTTCTTCATATTTTCATAAAACACTATATGTTTCCCAAAGTGTTTCCGACCACCAATATTATAGCAAGAGTTCGTTCCAAATATACAGTTAAATTATTTTAAGTATTTCTAACAATACAAATATTTTCCGATTTATTCATCACAATATGCATTTCAATTAAACCTATACTTTAATAAAATATTATTTCTCAATTAAGTATTTATAGTTGTGAAAGAATTGTAAAATTTTTTTTATGACAATTATTATTTTGCTGAATAGTCTGTAACTTACATTTTTCCGAAATATGAGTATTAAGCCTCGAATGAAATAACATAATTTTAATCAAGTAATATTTTGTACCTTACCGTTACCTAATCCTAAATTGAAACCAAGTAATTCCAACAAAATTATAGAGAGTAATATAAAATGAATTTTACGAGATAAGACATAAAAGGTGGACGTTAATAAATAATTAAATGAATCAAGACATAAGAAGATAACATTATAAAAAGAAAACTTAGAAAACTGAACGTAGGTGTAGTAGTTTTCTGTCTAATAGTTCTAGTAGAAACTTAAACAAAAATCAAGAATGTAACCTCAATTTTCGAAATAATAATAACTCAAATAATTTAAAGGGAATATCTAGGGTAGATAAAGTCAGTCCTAATTAAAAAATCATCATGTTCGGTGCAATTGCTACTATATGTTGATGATTTTATATTCCTCCATTTTTTTTTTAGTCAGTAGTTTTATTTTATCAACTTCCTTAACACTGACATTCCCCCATGTTTCAAACATGAGGGAGCTCATCTTTCATGTTTGAAAATGAATATAATACTGGAAGGAAGAGGGCGGAGCGCAGAATTTATGAAATAGAATTCCAGAGTTTTTCAAGATTCATGAGGCACATTAATATTGTCAATAAGTAAGAGCGGGACCAATCAAAGGGCACCACGTACGGCCCCTCTTCTCATTTTCCCCATACTTTTAGGATATTTGGATGTCTGAGCCATTCTCCGTCGTGTGGAGTCTTCAACGCCTCCGTATGAATTTCGATTAACCTCCACCTGAAATTAAGGTCATATGTAAATTCGGGCTTTTCAATTCCGACGATTTCCCAAGCCCTCGAGGGTTGGGGAGGAGATGCAAGCCCTACACACCCTCCGGGTGCTATGCGGCGTGAGGGGAAGTATCAGCTGGTATTTATAGTAGTGACGCTCAGGGTGAGCGAACCTACGGCTAAACACACGCCTACCTGCGTCACATCTCCTGACATAACTTCCACGTATTTTTTTTTTTTATGCCAAGGTCTGAGGCCGTCTGAGACCAGAGATGAGTCGCTTTGCGGCAGCGAACTGAAGCATTATTAGCTATACCTTCCGTTCTGAGTATACAGGAATAGCCGTTGACTCTAGAAAAGTTTTCTACTTATTCTGGGCCAAATATTCAAATATTTTTCATACTTCAATGGCAAGGGTCACCAACAAAAATTCTTTCTTCGGGGCAGACTTTATTAAAAAAGTCCCTAAACTAAGCAGATTTCCCACATGAAGTTTTTCAATACAGAAATTTCACGAGAGCCGAACAGTTACGGGAACGGTCAAACAAGCTTTTGGCTGAAACTTACGACTAGAACCGAAGTTAGCCGATCTCATCTCGTCCTTTATCGGCACACACTTAATAAAAATGCAAATAACTCGGTTACTATTCAAGATAGACAATAAATGTATATTAACAATATTTATAATAAATTTAATTTGCAATAAGAGTGATTCTATACAATTTTTCAAACCAACGTATAGTAACGAAGATATTTCGAATTTTCGAAGATCCTCCCCTCTAACCCCCCCCCCCCCACTGGTCCGATTTCTACCATTAACGACCTTGATCAAGAGGGCACTCCTTTTAGTTATGAAGTGCTCTTTTCCACTTAAACTCGTTGAAGCAATCCGCATTGGAGTGTTTAAAAAAAATTGCAGACTGCCTTCCTGCAGGAAATTAATTCTAATGGGGGTTGACAAACAGTCAATGATAAAACGATTGATTAACAAAAAACTGAGAGAAATAAAGTGTTCAGTGAAGCTTTGCAGTAAAGGAAATCTGAGATGAGACGAAATACTATATTTTTAAGACGTCCTGACAACCAATTATGTAAAAATAATTAGAATAATGTACTCATAAGGGTTGATCAATATAATTTCGGAACCCAATGCATTAATTTATATTTTGTATATTGAACATTGGGTGCAGTAATTAATGAAATACTCTAATTTGTATAAAATAAAGTAAATGTTTATACATTTCAAGGCGCATTGAGTTAAAATGAAAACAAAAAAAATGATTCATTTCATGATAAAATTACTAATTCAAATTAACAAAAATGCAGGGGGGGGGGACTCGGTTGATTAGAATTAAAATTTGCAAAAAGAGAGAGCGGTCACCAATGCGACTAATACCATAATCATCCGTGCATGAAAAGACAAACAGGGAATCAAACAACCGGGTTTTACATGTTATTTTTGAATGCAAACACAATTAACTTATTTAGAAACTCTTAACGCTTCGATTCATGCTCACTGACAATTGGGCTCCCTTGAAGAATTAATTCCATCCTTTATTTATTTATTTAGTTGTTTTATTTGCGATGAAGTATAAAACGGTATATTCCTGATTTTGCAATGCTCCCATATGCCACATTTCCTAATTATTCAATATTCCAACGGCATTTCAATAATAGAAATATCCGATGTCAACAATTTGCTGATATTTAAGGCAAAATGCAAATAAGTCAACAAGCATTGATACTGTTTCCAAGTATTTAACATAAAACATTAAATGTAAAAATCAATTAACTGTAATATGTACTTTATAAAAAAAAGGAACTCATGAAAGTAGCATATATTATTTCAGTAGAAAATATATTAAATAATTAATATAAAAATAAAATATATTAAATATTTTAATAAAATAAAATATTTTAATTTTATTTATTTATTAATGAATTTAATTTAATATTATAATAATTAATTTTAATATAATATTTTAAGAAAATATATAAATAAAATATGTTAAATATGAAATATTCAGAAAAGATACTAAGTAATTGATTATAAAAACTTGTTGACTCTTATAAATAAAATCTGAAATAAGTTAAATTGTCGAAAAAAAAAAAAATATGTTTCTTGAAATATCTCATGAATGAGGCTGGCAACATATCATATTATTTATCTGTAAATCTATTTGTTAAACTAATAATCGTTATTCATTTATATTAAACTTTAATAACAAAATAGGATATGTATTCGTAATATAACATAATAAAAAGTTTTAATAACAAAAATCGAAAATATTTTTTATTACTTCAATTAACAAAACATTTAAAATGTATATAGTAAAGAAACTTTCGTAATGATTTTTAAGCAGGGATATTCAATTAGGGATTATAAAGTATTTATATACTCATAACTATTTGCCTGTGGGTTTGTGTGCAGCAAGTAATGTCCAAAACTCAAAATTTGTAAGGAAAACTTTATAATATTTTTAGATCATACTCCGGTAGCCAGAAAAGTCGGTTAGGGGAAACGAAAATATAAAATTTCATATTTCTCAGTCCTTACTAGACTTGCAGAAAATTTTTGCGGAACATTATTGGTTTTTTATTAGAATGTCTACAATTTATTTCCATAAAATGTTTTGATTAATACTTTGGGGTTGGAGTGTTTCCTAGTTTATTATTTGGCTGCTCATATCGCTTCTATTTAGACATTATGGTGTGGCCAAGATTCATTATTTTTTTACATTAGTTCCCCAAACAGTCAATTGCAGAGTTTAATAAGTATAAATTAAAATAAGGTGTTATAGTCTTAATGGTGATTTTCCTTCGAAACATTTAGTAAGGTAAGTGCCCTAGGAAATTTCTTGAGCACGAAGGCTTCCTGTGACTCTTCTTTTTTCTTTACAGCTGTACTATTTCTGAATCACAAATAATCAACTCAAATTATTTATGACTTGCAGCAGATAAATGATGATGTTACAGAAACCATTAAAAAAAAAAAAAAAAAATGCAGCCGAGCACTCCTAATGCACCAGGCCTCATGATTCATGTTTTTTGCTCAGGGAAACCATTCATTAATTAACAATAATAAAAAAATACGCGAATCGGCTGATGCGCCAACTGTCACCAAACCGCATCGGAGCAACGCGAAAAACAACGCCTCACTCGTCTAATACATCATTTTTAATGAAGTCTCAACACGTTGACCAGCACGAAACAAATTCGTGGTAGAATGGAGGGGGGGGGTTACTGCACCCCCAACCCTTCCCGCCTAACACGATTTAATGCACCCTCAATGTCAGGCCGGCTGTTAAAAGTGTGGCAACACGGCCGCGTCATGTTCAGAACATCCTACGCCCGAATTTATAGAAGCACGAAAAATAAAACATCCCCCCCTCCACCAACAGGCAGACAGAGCTAAGCGACATGTGTCAAATCCTGAATTTACATCCACAAAACTCCGGGGACCTCAAATTTTTTTTTTGCCCCCATTATTTAACAAAATATCACATGAAATACAGGCTAGTATATTTGTTAACATAAACAACCAATATCTGTTTATTAGTGAAAAATCTTGCCAGCTCGAGAGTCTTTAGGAAGGTTTGTAATGAATTCTATTGTAACAACTATTGCTATTTTACGAGTAGGTAGACCATTTAGAATATTATATTCGAATATCGCGTTTAATGTTGTAAGGTGAAATTTAATAAATAACATTGAACTGTCATTACAAAAGAAGGAATTTTAGCGGATATTTTCCATATAATATTCTTGACAACAGCACTAAGTAGACTACCTGAATTACGAATGACTGAGTTAAATTTTGAATGTTTCTAGTTTGTTCACTTTGTATACATGATATTATGAATTTCGTGAAATAATTATTTCAAAGAAAAAAAAACCTGTTATTGTTATATGAAATCATGATTTGGCTGTTAAAAAACACTTCAATAAATTGCTAAAATTTTAAATAAAGCTTTATCAAAACAGGCTAAAAAGAAAGAAATATGAATTACGGAAATAGTGAAATCTATGAAACTGTTCGGTATTGGAAAACTTTATTTTATAGTCTTTAATTTTTCAATTTATGAATAGTCAGAATTATATTAATAAAGAAAAATAAGTTCTACAAACAGTTTTTTTTTTTCTTAATAGAATGTGTCCCTACAGAATAATAAATAAATACTGTAACAAAAACTATTTTTTGATTTTGTTGATACCAGACTGAAATTAAATTCCAATTATTTTTCTTCCATCGTTGTTCCAAAAAAACGCTGCTTATTGATCTCTTTATAACTGCAAAAAAAGTTCGTTAAATTCGACAATGGACAAGGAGTAAAGGATGGGGAGAGGTAAACTATAGAAACCGAAATAACCCCGTTATTATGAGTCGAATAACCAATTTTGCTGCAAATTGAATATTCTACAATTATGGATCTGTATATTTGTTCTCAGACTCGAATATTAACCAAGAAGGCAATTATGAGTGGCTGTGGCTTTCTGAAGTGCTGAGTGAAGAAAAATATCTAGCTTCATGCAACAGTTTCCGGTAAAGATTAAAAGAAAATAGCCACTTTATGCACCGAAAACTGTATTTACACTAGTTATAGAAATTAAGATTTAATGTTCCCGGTGTGTAGTCGGGTTTTCCAAGCAGAGAAAAATGTAGCTGAAAGGGGATAAAACACGAAGGGAGAAGAATTTCAAGGATGGGTACCTCGTGCTTGGGATAAGTATTTACTGGCGGTTAATAAAAATTTAGAGAGCAGCTCTGGAATGGGAAATGTTTTTAAAATGAACATATTTATTATGTGAGTGTGGGGTATATTGGTATAAGGGGAGGGGGTGGGGGTGAGTCAGAGAGAGAGAAGGAGAGAGAGGGTGTGTGTGTGTGTGTGTGTGAGAGAGAGAGAGAGAGAGAGAGAGAGAGAGAGAGAGAGAGAGAGAGAGAGGAGAGAGAATAAGCCAGCTGATAGGGGTGGCTAAGGGGAGATATTATCGATGTACACATAAGGAGGGGGCCTGCTAAGGTTCGGCCCACTACTTCCAGATGTTACACGCTGCATCGCTTTCAGCCTGCCATCTATCGCCCTATTATACAACCACATTAATTATTAGTCATGTACATATTTTTTTTGTTCATATCTTGTAGCAGATTGCCCTCAAAGGGAATTAGCCTTTGGATCATGGGCACGAAATTCAAATATATATTCAAAGATCCATCCGTAGTAGATAACAATAACTGGATCTTAATATGACCGTTGCTATGGCGATAGAATGTACAAAAGAGAACAAGTAATACAAATGAGCGGGTGTCTGTTTTCTTAATTCCAGTTGTGTTGTACGAGTAAAAGGCAATAAATGTGTGCTAATCACTATGTGACGAACTAAACAATGATTCAATAAGTAAAATCTATAAAACCAATACTTGACCTATAAAATGTGGAATTACGTTCCAATAAAATAAAATAAATTATAGCCAAGTAGCTGTCAGATGTCATTTCAACCCCATGTAAAATTAAATAAATCCAAGCATACCAACATAGGAATTATAATGCCTCCAATATGGTGCGGTGGTCTCTAAAATTGTATATAGCCAATTTTGTTTATAGTTTATTAGTTTACAATTACTGTTCTATACATATTTCTTTAATTGACATATTAAGGGAAATGTTTTGATATTTATATTTTCAGTATCTAGAAAATCTCCATTCTTTTTGATGAGATTGCTATCTTAAACATTAGAATTTTAATGGAATCGCATCTAATAGAAGTTAGAAAATTACAAGTCTTCTCAGGGCATTTAGAGAGGGAGAAATAGAGTAAAAAAGGGGAACCCAAGTCGATTGTAGTGCCTACAGGATTTTGAAAGAAAAGACTGGTAAAACTAGAGCGCTTAATTATATTTTTCTCTAACATATTTTCTTTTTATTTTGATTGGATGACATATTTCTCCATTTTATTCTGATTTCTGAATCTAACCTGAGGCAAAATACAGCAGTCTAAACTAATCTGTCCTAAACCACGCAAATCAAGTCTTGCAACAGCTTGAAGATACCATCTTCTCATTAGGAACACTTATTGACACCCCACAAATAATTTTCAAACATTTATCTCCAGTATTTCATAAGATAACTCACAGTTCGTGCAATAATTCCTTATTTAAACGTCGTTCTTCTTGTAGGGATGAATGGTCAACGTTAAATGAGTAGACCAATTCATAAAATAACTATGGGAATATCTAAAAATAGCCTCAGTTGCAAAAAATGGACGTTAATAAATAATAATAATAAATATCTAAAAATAAAGGTACCATGCCAACCGTCATGATTTCCAGAAAAAGGAAGAAAATCGGAGATTCTTAAACCAACAAGAATTCAACAAAGGAATTTTGTGATTTCGCGAGCTTTCTGGGATATAAAGTTCGTAAGCACGGCATTGTTGAACTTTAGAAATTCGTTTTGTTGGGTATCTGATCAAATAAAAATTATGTTGGTACAACACAGAAAATTGTTGTGTACAACATGATCAGTCATTATCGGAATATTTATATGATTTTTGCTCGGCTTGTATGTTGAGTTCCCACACATACAATAGAATTTAATTCTTTGTATATGAACATTTTAATTAATCAGTCCGAAAATAGATAAAATAGCCTTGAGATTTAAAGGTGAGTGTTGATAACGAGTTGATGTTAGCATTTGCCAAAATATTTTGATGAATTTCTTTTACAGCGGCTGTAGAAGAGGCGCGAAAAGATAGGGTTTTATTTTTCATCTGTATAAGAAGGATATTTACGTTTTCCTCTAAGACTAAGACAATCAAACAGAGCCCCACAAACAACAACAGTATACACATCCTTTCCTGACCGGTTTAATTTTACATACATACTCCAATCTCAGGAAGGTGTACACAAGGTTTGATACCGAACAGTCGTCCACAGATCTAAAGTCAGTGGAACAACAACTATTTGAAAGCGACAGAGAAGATAAATTATTTTTATCACAATCAACTTTTCGGGTTTCAATAAAACAAAGTGGATTGTTAAAAAGTAAAATTTACTTAAAATATATGTAATCAAGTAACTAATCTTGGGAGTACCAAATTAAGTAGTTAGTCGCTTTAGCTTTGCAACTCCAAGTTATACACAAGTCCATTGCTAACAGTCAATCTGATGATTCTGAAAAACCAATATTAAACTCGGTTGAGTGGGAAAAGATGTACCCTTTCTATTTTTAATGGATTATTTCGAGTTGTCCAGAAACAAAATTCTTTTCCACACCTGAGCACGTCTTTGAATAGTGTTGTATGTATACAAAGTTGTTGAGTTGCTGAGAATAAACTGTGTTTGCAGTATCAATCAGAAGATGGAAATTAGCATACCGCTGTGAATTGGAAAAACTATCTGGATTTTCAACCTATTGCTTCGTTTATTAACAATGTATTAGCACAAGTAATGCAGCTCTGAAAACAAGTATACATTTTATAATAATAAAAACAATCAAAAATATTATATATATATATATATATATATATATATATATATATATATTCTTGTAAATTTGAGGCTCCATTTCGAATTGCCATCCTGGTCAAATTCAGGAACAAATACTCATTTATATAAACGTGTCCTACTAATTTTATATTAAGAATTAAACTGCCCGTTTCAAGGGGCTTCAGCTCGGTTTGAATGGTTTAAAACATAAAGACAGCCTTTTTTGATCGTAAAAAGTAATTAAATAGGTTATTGTTGCAATAAACACATTTCAGATAATTGTATGGTATGATTATATATCTTTATTACAATTTTGATAATTGTTATCTAAAATAATTTAATGAATGAAATGCAATCTTTTTTCATTAAATAAAATCCTGAGTGCCATCCTGGCAGGAAAGGGTAGTAACCTGTAGATAGCCCGTCCTAATTAGCTTTAGTTGCAAAAAGTAAATAAATAATTTAAATTTTTAAATAATTTAGTATATGATGTCTACGTTTCGTCTATTGTATTCATGTATAATATAGATTTTAAGACACACGCACAGGGCACTAATAAACGACGCATTAGTATAGTGGGTACAGCGCTGATTTCAGAATCGTCGAGATATTGTTTCAATACCACAGTTTAAGATAAATAATGAAACCAAACCGAAAGATATACGTATATATATAAAACCACATTGGATTGAGTGCTGCTCCAGGAAAGAAGATAATTGAGTGGTCATAGGCTTCGTATGAAATCCTACGAGTGGCAAAGCGTGCGTGTGTGTGTGTGTGTGTGTGTGTGCCTATGATTGTGGAGTAACCCACTTAGGTGGAGGGTATGGGTGAGTAGAAGGGGGGGGGCTCGTGAAAGCATCTCCGTCCATATTGAGTTAGAGAGACTGCACGTATTATTAAATTACCCAACTTCAGGGCCCATATATCAAATACATAAGGGCCCGGCGAGGGATATTTTATGAAAATTACTTTCTCATTATATATTAATTTCATAAGTTCCTAACCAGTTTAGAGGAGGGAGAGAGGCTGAGGGAGGGGGAGAGGGGGAAATGCGAGGGAGAGAGCGCTGGGGGGCTGAGACCTCTTCTTCAAACTGAGGTAAAATTTTGATAACCTCATATTATATCAAAATATTTTAGTTCATTACGTAACATTGTTATTAAGGGGTTTCGAGAGGAAATTAACTTAATATGTTGTTGGAATCACCAACATACCTTAAAATATTCATAACTTATCACAGGGGTTTAAATAAATATTTCCCCAAACTGTTTTTTTTATATGTATATTTGTGTATATATATATATATATATATATATATATATATATATATAGACACACACACACACACACACACACATATAAATTATTTGATGGAAAACCGGACGTAACCTCCCCTATTGCGCTGGATGTGTGGTATAACTTTGTATAAAGTACTTGAGATAGTAAGAAAACTTGAATTACTATAAAAGCCATAGTCAGTAAGAAAAAATATTTAAGTATGTGGCCATATATAGCGTATGTATAGGTCAAGAACTTCAGTAACGAAGAAAAAAAAGAAAAGTCCGTCACGCAGGGGCTGCGTAAACTAAGCAGATTTCCCACGTGAAGTTTTACAATAGAGAAATCTGCCCAATAACAAATGTAGTAAGTAGTAAGGGATCACTAAACTTATACACGAGGGACGAATAGTTACGAAAACGGCCGCCAGAGCTCTCTTCGGAAAGTATCAAACAGCTCACTCCTGCCGACCAATGCAGAATACAAATGCAAATATCTCGGTTAATATTGAAGATACAGAACAAATGTATAGAGCAATATTTATAGTAAATTTAATTTGTAATAAGATTGAATCTATACAATTTTTCGATTCGACGCATAATAAGGAAGATATTTCGAATTTTCCGAAAATTCCCCCTCTAAACCCCCCCCCTCCCACTAGTCCGATTTCAGCCATTAACGAACTTGATCTTTCTTTTTACATAAAACGATTAAATTCCGAGTTTGGTAACGATCAAACAAAAATTGCGACCGCTAGAGCGTTAACACACACACACACACACACACACACACACACACACACACATATATATATATATATATATATATATACAATTTTGAACGGACCTCATTTTCGTCATCTCCTGGGTAGGATCGATGGACATTTGAAGAAATTTGTCGAAACTCGTGTCATGAGTACGACCTCAATAGCTGATTTTCCATAAGGGAAATCTGCTAAAAGGGGTGAAAATGTGAATAAATGAATTTCACTCAAGAATAAAGGTAACACTCAATATAGAACTTTTAGACACCACCTAACCGTAGCGAACGAATCTCAAGAGTAGAAAAGAAAATCAAAACTGAAATAAATTAATACATTTTTATTTTATACACAATCCGGGTCCAGTTCTTGAATATCGGTATCACAATTATAAAATTTTTTTTTCCTTTAATGCCTATTTTTTGGGATCATTTATATTTTCAGTTGCATTTGCTTCTTTTTAAATTATTTTATACAGTTATTTCGTACCTCTGTTTTTTTTAAGCTTTTTAATTTTCTATTACTTGTGTTTTTGTTGTGTCTCTTATACGAGCTAAATCATCATAGTGTTTCTCTAATAAATGAAGAAAATGAATTTATAGGACAAACACAAAAAGGAGTATTAATGATATGTATAAAAACAATTGAAGAATTCTATGCATAAAAAAGTATATTCTTATTAATAATGAGAATTTGTTATTGACATGGAAAGATAAATATAGATTTGTGGAAAGCTGTATTCTAAAGACGAGGAAAATTTCCTATAAGAGTAATTAAATTGATTCTAAGAAAATTCAATGTTTCAGAAAGGGTCTAAGTAATTAAGTATTTTAGTAGTGAAAGACAACTAATAAAGGAATTGCTTCGACTGGACTTATGAACAGTTAAAACCATTACATAATTGAATAGTAATATTTAGACAACAATTAACACAGTAACACATTTTTAGAATATATATGAGAAATATAAACATGACATATTATTGTGATCATTTTATATATGAGTCTAAGAACAGTTTCGGACAAAAGCAATATTGAGAATAGAATAAAAAAATAAATATGGAACAAAAAAACACAATGACGGGTCAGACCTCGACGAAATAAATACATATGTATGAAAACATGGAAGGCTGTTCTGTGAATAAAGTGAGACGGATAAAGGATAGAGCACAGTAATTAGCTTAAGTACTGAACCTTGCTGTCCGCCATCTTGTTCACTAGTCGTCACTCTTCAGCACTTCTAATACATGTGTGTGTGCGTTTCTCAATGAATATATATAAATATATAAAACCATACACACGCACGCATTTTACATGTTTACAGGTACAAACATGTGAGGTATCCATCATTCCTAAGAATTCATTTAAAAAAAAAAAATTAAAACAAAACTCATTCGACGTATAATCGGGATTAAACGGATAGAATCGATGCTTTTTTTTTTTCTATGTACTTGCTACTTTTCGAGTGAGTTCATCAGTAATAATAATCACAAACAAGTTTGTGTGTGTGTTTCGATTTTGAATATGTGCGATATGCGATTTCTATAATAGAAAATTAAGTAAAATACTCATTGCTGTTATAAAATGATGCTCAAAAGTAAACCAAGTTTTTAAACGATAGTCATCATTAATTCTGAAAAATAATCACAACACCAATAAATTAAAATACATTCCCTTCCTGGTGGATTTCGCATGATTTTTATTGAAACTTAAAACCCTGTCCTAGCCGTTGATGAAATGTAAAGACTTATTTCCGCCTGTTCTTGTCCGATGTTAACAAAAGAAATTGGAATATTTGGCATTATAAGATTAAATACCAAGTTTGGCAACGATAAAATTGATATTAATGGCTTGAGAGGGTATATAAATAAGAATAGATATATATTTTGAACGGACTTCATTTTTACCAACTGGTAGATAGAATTGATTTGACATTCGTAGACATTTTTTAGTAACAGAATATAAAGGGGCTGTTATACAGAAAATTAAGTAGAAAAACAGAGGGAAAATTTAAATTGAATTACATACAAACCTTAAAATTTGATGTAAAAAGAACTAAATTCTCTATCCGTTTGGGGGAGTTAGAAATTGTATAATTTATTTGTCTTGTTAATTTTTTAAAAAAAATATTGTAGCATGGGTTATAAAATACACAGAGTATAAAAAAACCCAAAATAACTAATAAACTCAAAAACAATAACTTCTCTATTATAACTTATCTCATTTAATAAAACCATTTAAATCGTGTGCGTTTCCCTCTAGATATCCATTAATCTAGAGAGGGAACATACAATTTTACGATTTGACTTAAGTTGTTGAAATAAAACTTATTCATGCGTTTATACATTAAAATTTTGTAGACAAAATTAAATTGAGACAAGAAATTTTCCTCGTTTACCCTAATAATTTCAAACATACAAATTTCTAACATTAAGAAGAATTAAGAGAAGAATGTGTGAAATAAAATAATACGTTGAAAATAGTATGACGGAAAAACGTTAGGGGAATAAAGACAGACAAACAAACAAAAAACAATTTTTATAATGACTATAGTTATTTTTTTATTATTCTTAATATTTGTCATATATACTATTATAGATAAAACTACGTTATCTTAGCGACTCAACATTTCTGACAAATAGTTTTTAAAATAATATTTTTTTTTTTCATGTTTTGGCCTCAAATCGGTAAACATTATATGAGTTGGCATGTGATATCAGTACTTAATCATATTCAGATTGATAAATTAAATGAAAACATTCAAAAGATAAAGCTCATCGATAAATAAATAAAAAAAATAATATAATTTTTGGAAATGAGTCTGTCTTTATATCTTCATGTGATTCACCGATAATAATCTAAAGACTAAATATAAAACTTATCAGTGAGCTTATTCTACATATAATTAAAAAAAAAGATGTTATTCTTAATTGTGTTTTCTGAAAAAAAAAGTCAGAAAATAAAATATAATAAATTAATATGTTGTGTGATTGTCTTTATACGAGTTAGATAAAGCTAAAATATCGGGCAAAGTGCTATCCTTTTAACTTAAGGCATAATTAGAGCGTGCTACATTTTGGCTTACAAAAATGAGATAAGTCGAAAATGAAATCCCGTCTGGTTTTAGGTATTTTTACTTTCGTGTTTATACTCGGTAGCGATTTTTGCCGGGCTGAACAAATTGGACCGCATGTTTCTCTCAATCTTCATGCACTAGAATTAAGGGGACATTTGTGTTAAGTTGTTGGCCAATATTTTCGTAGTACTAAACTATATGTTCGTTTGGAGGGAACCTTTTTTTTTTTTTTTTTTCATTAGTAGCATAATTTTTACCAACCATTGTAATAATTTATTGCGATTAAAAAACTTTGCAGGACTAGGAGAGGAGAAAGCCAAATCTAAACAATTTTTTTTCATTCAGGCGCTATGTGTTTTCAGAGTCTATTGTCTCCACCCTCAGAGCTACTTGCATGCACTCAAAGCATGAGTCACCTAAATTAAATTTCGATTCTTCCTATTTCAGAAAACATTTCTCCATCTGATTTGCTTCCCCGTAACGGGAATGATGGCACTTCCATTAGAAAATAAAAGGGGAAAATAAAATTCATGAAATCAAATTAATTCCTGAGGTTGACAGTATCAGAGTTGGCTATATGACCAGGATGTAAGAGGTCTCAGCGGTGATTGCAGTTGTCCAGCACTTTATGTACTCACCCGACCATGATGAAGTGGAAAATAGCAGTCTTCCAGGGCGGAAAACTGACCCGCCTTGCTTGCATTAAGTTGGGGATATTCGCTCGTGGGTACAATGTGTCAACATTGTCAGCAGCTACGAAGAATGGGCAACTACAGTATGTTCCAGAGATGGTCATATATCCTCCCAATATGTCTCGGGATGTGCGACATTGGTTCTTGTTGAGCATGAAGATCACCAAGGTGTCTTGCAAGCTTCTGAACGGATATTTCTTGTTTGCAGAAAGCCGGGGAAGGAGGTTCTTGAATATCTTGTATCAATATTGTTATTTGTTAGGAAACAAAGCAGTCTTCTAACTGATCACCTTTTAATTTTCAGGTGGAACGATTTTGGTTATTGTGATTAAAGAGCACATATCAGTCTTGCAAACTAGAAAAATGATCCTCCTTCCTTATAATAAGTTTGGAATATTAGTTCTTCGATATGTTCTTTAATATTGTTATCACCTGAGCTTGAATCACAAAGCAGTCTCACATGTTAGACAGAAGATCATCCATCCTCCCAATGTCTCGGAATTTTCTTATTGCGAGGGAAGATTACTTACGAATTCGGCAGGTGAAAGAACTGATATTCCACGTCTTAAGTTGCGGATATTTGTTGTTGGATATGATACATCAGAATTATTCAATGGAGAGGACAGGACAGTTTTGAAATGTAGATTTATAAGACCCAAAATCCTGATGAGGAAGTCCTGCAAGGTTGACAGTTGTCTATACTTTCTCACAGATTAGAAACATAAGGGACTGACCAACGCACAATGAACTGACATTACATCCAATCATAAGAATTTCGAAACATTCCCACTCGCATGTTGAATAACGCCAATGTCTGCTCTGCAAAACTGCTCTGATCTGATTCTTGTGATCGTTATCAGATTGAAAGCAAAGAATGGGCGAATAATATAAAAAAAACACAATTCTCACCGTCTATATCTGTAATACTTAAAAGGATATCTGATCAATTGGAAAGCGAGAATGTTCTTAGAGTGCCAACATGGATCTCCAAAAGGAATTAAATAAGGACAAAAAGCCTGGCATTATAAGTCTCTCCTTTAGCGGGCATGCCGTATATTAATAAACCGCTGGTAAAAAGTGGAACCGCGACTCTGGTGATATGTTCTTTGGAATCGGTCGTAAGAAGCCGATGCCGGCGATAGAAAAAGAGACATATCGCACAGCTGTAAATAGTGGTCGCCATTAAATACTGATATATAGTTTATAGTCGCCGAGCCTAAGGCTAGCTGTAGTCCTTTCTTACGCTAGACTTTCAATTAGAAAAAGGTATGTTCATATCTACAACTTCCTCTGAAGCAACTTTCTTCATAGTTCTCTCGCCTCTATTGACGACGACATTATACTATCTTGGTATCATATACTTCAGATAATATCATACGATATTCTTCACGTTCAAGATGGAGTCAGTTGCAAAGCATTAGAACTCAACTTCCACCTATTTCCTTTTACTACCTTCTGCACCTCTTTCCCAGACCTACATACCCGAAAATGGCAAAGCCTTTTTGATGGAAGGGTGTGCAACTTCTCCTTTTCTCATTCCCTTACATTTTTCACAACTAGAAATTATTTCTTCACCGAAGTTTCTCGACACGATGCGTGTTAAAATTTTCTAAGCAGAAAAGATACTCCCCGAGAGAGAAACTACCGTGTGGCAGCCTGATGCGAAACCGCCCGCATATAACAGACTATTTCAATTCTTAGTGTAAAATTTTCAATCAAATATTTTTAAAAAAAATATAGACTTTTGGTAATCTCAGTTTGAAATTTTTAAGTCATGCATAATATAATTAATTAACGGACCAGTGAAATATGTTATATTTGAAGATAGCTAGGGAGTATGATCTACGTTTATTCCCTTTCCCGTTTTTAAAAATTATTTATTTAATTTATAATAGCGTAAAATCGATTTTTGACACAATGCGTGAAACCATATGCATTTTTATTGACTCGTTTCTCAATAATTTGTACATATTTACAAATAAACGTGGAATTGGAAGCTTATTTCATGTCATCATACTTCTATTGGAAATTGTCCATGTAAATGATGTAATGAATTTATTAATTTCCCAAATGCTAAACTTTATAGATCGGTTAAGGACAACTGTAATTTGTAAGTAAGGAGCTTAACTAGTCACGGAAGTAAATAAAATTGTTGCTAAACCGAACAAGAAACATATTTCCAAGTCATTGCCTATCAGCAGAAATATTAATTATTTTGTAACATATAAATATGGACAATTCAAAAAAAAAAAAAAAAAAAAAAATGAGAACCATTCGAAAATTCTTTTTATTTCTCTGACTGATTATTTCAAAACTAATGATTCATGATTATGTCCTTCATGATGGAATGATCATTCAAAAGAGTTAATAACTAAAGGAATGGATTTAAAAATGTAATAAGTAAGGAGCTATGATTAAATTGACTTGTGCAACTATAGTGAAATTAAAAATAAAACCATGTCGTCATTATAATCTACTCAGTTGGAATATTTCTGATTAATTTTCAAATCAGAAAAAGAAACAAGTTCTGGTCGATGTAGGCAATGTATAATATATGTTTGTGTATGTTTATAGTACAATCTTATTGATTGAAAAATTACAAAACTAATAAACAAAAAAACGAAGGGAATAGAAATATTTTTCCTTGTATTTTTTATTATTTATTTTTTCTATCGGATGCAATTAATAGCTATAATATAATTTTGGAAAACGAGTCCAAACATGATGGAGTAACAAACGGTTGAAACATGTTGTTTTCGTTATACAATAATATTTAGAACTTTGGTTTATGAATGCAAAAGATAGTTAATTTCATTTACTATGGAGTTAATTTTCATTTAGCAGAGAACAAATAAAACAATTTGTGTTTGTGTGTGTATTACTAAGGCAATTTCAAAGATTTTGAGCACATAAATATAACTTAAAAAGCTCTGTGTATACAATATTAAAAAATTCACAACACATTCTAGTCTTGAATTTGAATATCCGTAGTAGAACATTTTTTTTTTTTTTAAATGCCAATTCCCTTTATAAGTTTAAATGTGATATGTTTATATTTCTTTAACTTAATACAAATAAATATATCCACCTTCTACCCGAATTGACTATAAATTATTTTTATTGGGGAGAAATCAAACACATATTTCTTTATTTATGGTTAAAATAATACAAGAAGTCTAACCTTGGCGTGATGAAAACGATAACCAGAATCTACATATATATTTATAGTAAAAGTAATAAAGCGAAAAGAGGCTCACATGCCACACACAACTTCTCTATATAATAGCTCAGGTAATATACATATATCAAATTTATAATCTCTGTTTGATATGGATACGTTTTTGCCAATTTATCTTATGGGAAATCTGCTATTCATGATGCCATATTTGATACATTTCTACAAAATTTCAACAAATTTCTATCTAATAGATGACGAAAATAAGGTCTCAAACCGAGAATCTAAGAGTGTACAACCAACTTAATTGAAAAAAATTACTATTTATTTATGTAAAACTCATCAAATGTGGAAAGGAATCACATACAAATTTAAGTTGCAAAATTAATGTACTCCATTAAGTTATTTCCTTAATAGAAAAATGACGGAATTATTGCAGTTTTTCGTAGTGACCCTTCAGAAAATTTCGATTTGTGTGTTTTTCACTTTAAAATATTATATTTCATAGAGCTTTTGTAACAAGCAATTTTTTTAATAAGGGTAATTACCTTGGATGAAATTGAGATAAAATGTACAACTCACGTCATGTGCCATAGGACAGCCTTTTGCCGGTAGAAATATTTTTGGAATTGAGGATATATATGTATACATTGGTTGCTGACAATGATTACAAAATTTTTAGATTCCAGCAGGTGCTAGACGGTATTTAATTTAAATTAAGGAATGTAAGGTATGATCAATTGCAGAAATAAATTTTGAAAGATTCCATTATCATGTGATTGACAAAAAAATAAATATTCTTTATATTAGAGAGAGTATATATGACTATCCTAAAACAAAACAGGGAAAAAGTTACAAATAGGCCATATTGAGAATTGTAGGATGGGAATCGATATTAATACATATACCTCCTCAGGGAATACGGCTGAACACAAGTAATTCACTTAAAACATTTTACGTTGCTATACTTCTAAAAAAAAATAAAAATGGTCTCCATGTTGATTACAATACCCGCGTGTTTTCTTTTTATTTCTGGCTTTATTGATTTCACTTTGTTGTATTAAAACAAAATGAAAAAAAAAAAAAAAAAAATCCCAATTGGCATCAAACCTAATGTGTTAAAATATTTGTCCTTGTCAGTCCGAAAATTGAACATTGTTAGAGTTGAGAGAATAAGAGGGAGGGAGAGAGGAATGAGTCATGGAAGTGACGACAGACTGACCGGTTGACAGGGGCTGGCTTCCATGAATATAATATTAAAATGACCGTCAATAAAATATTAAAATACCAAAAAAAAAAAATAACACGACTAAAACGACCCAGTAGAAAAAAAAAGCGTGAAATAAAAAATTTAAGAGTGCCCTCAACGAATATCCCTCTCAATTTTACGAGAGGAGAATCCGCTTTAAATGGATCTGAAAAAATTATGGAGTGTAAATAAGTGAGAATGTTATTATTTTGGTCCTTTTTCCCTGATATGGAGAAGGGTTCCCGTGGACTGGATAATGACTCTACCATGTGATACCAGTTTGTGGAGAATAAAAAAGTACTATGAAGGAATTCTGTGAATTAATTGAGATGATAAGCCGTTATTTGGAGGAAAACATCCAATATTTGTTTTATATATATATAGGATTTCCCTTCAACAGGAGATCCTGATTTTAAGGAGAAGGGACTAGGGTGGGTCATGATGACGTGCAGTGGTTTCCCATTGTCTTCTACATCAGATCGTCTGACAATACAGGCACCACGAGAAAAATTGATACCGATAAAAAAAGGGATCTGTGGAGAAAATTCCTTTCAAGGTGAAATCTGTTAGAGAGCCATCTTTCTGCAGCATGCTGCCCTCATTATCTCACTAACGAAAATCGTTATTTGAGTGTGCTAGTGTCTACTTAAGCCTTACATATAGTGTTTTCGGCTTTACCGGGTTTTATTTTCAGGAGACGGAAAATAAAAAGAAATCATTAGACTTTACTTTAGAAAGTGGGTTCACGCATGAAAAAACTTTCAATGGATATAATGTAATGAATTAGTTTATAATATAATGAAATTCTCGTCATTTAAACCTTAAAGTTCTTATTACTTTATAAGTTTATTCTAAGTTGATATTCTGGCCGATGGAAGAGAATTATAATGCAGGAAGTGGAAAAATAATCAAACTTCCACAGTAACAACTTTTTATTGATGTGTCAGCGCTTTCGATTCAGTGCATCATCAACAGAGCACTGACGATGCATTGCATCGAAAGCCCTCTGTTGCTTCAAAAGAAAGTAGCTACAGTGGAAGTAGGCATTTTTTTCGTCTTCTTGCATTATAATTTTATCCGACAATAAAATTAAATTTAATTTATATTTATTCGTTTCTATAAAACTTGGATTTTAACTAATTTCCACAATGAAAAAATGAATATAAATTTTTAAAGTTATATTGAGTTTTTGTAACTTGTAAAACGATTAATAACATTCCTGCATATTCCTTTTATTTTGTCGGGAAATGCAGGTGAAAAATGTGAACATAATTATTTTTATAGCATCATGCTACACAATGGAGTTCTTTCCTAAAACATGAAATAAACATAGACATCTCAAGTAATTTGGAGAATGCAGTACTTTGTATTCAATATTATTCTAGCAGTGATAAACAAATATTATTGAACTCTGAAAAGATGTAAACATCTTTATGAATCAGCACTTGAAGCTATTGTTTTCAAGAAATGTCCTTATCAGAAGTGAATTGCCAAACAAAATTAATTATTTGTCTGCAGATAATCCAAAGCAATAGCGTCATTAAGTGATAGTTATTCATTTTTTAATGAAAACATTCGCCAAATAGCTGTACGAAATTTAGTTAGCCTAAAATTGGTAACTTTTTAAAAATACTCCTTTGGGCTTTTCCGCTTTTATTATGTTATGTATTACCTTTCAGTTTGTCCTACTAAGACTAATTGTGACGGGTTATCGATAGCTCACTGAGGGGGTGGGACTTAGGTTTCCTTTCAATGAGTTAGTCACTATTGCACAGGTGGGAATGGAAATCACTGTTCCAGGTCTGCTGTTATAAGAAAATGAATAAATCTCGACAGCTGTAAATGAGCCTTTAACAATTCAAAGCATAGTTGCTTCGTCTAACCTAACTGGTTATAATTAAGACTTGCTCATCCCCAGACGGCCTTCGTGTTTATAACCTGACAATTGTCTACTCCAAAATGCATGTGAGGGTTATCCAAGCTGCAAGAGACTATTTATCGCCTATTTTCTATGGCCGGCAGAACGGAACAGAGCGACGGCCCAACGACAAAACGGTCCCCTTGTAATAGTTGGTTTTCTAGAGATGGCCCGCTGGGAGTTTTCATGCCGATAATTACAATTCACAAACTACATATTAATCGGATGAGAAATAGACCAAGCCTAACAATTAATGTGTTCGTCGCGAGAAAGGAGACATGTCATTAGTCCCAGCGGATGAGGATAAAAAAAAAAGTAAAAGAAAAAAATTACTACACAAACCAACAGAAACAAGAAAAATAAGGTGCCAATTAAAACATACCTTACACCGTCCTTAGCGGACCATATTACATATTTAGCGTCAATTAATATATTTATAATAGTTCTTAAAACTTCGCGCTTTGTTGGTCAAAGATTTATTGCCAAGTGAGCTGCCAAAAAATACGTTAGCATTGCACTCATGACCGCCAAGAGCTACGGCTTATTAATAAAATGCTATTTTAATATTTATACGCACAGAGGGTTTTAATTGCCAGTTGTATATATTAATCTTCACAAGGAACTTCTCTATGTTTACTAATTCTTTTTTCTTTGAATACTAATAATTTAGTTGAGTGAGTTATTGTAATATGTGCAGCTGTTGAATATAAATCCATTCAAAATAACTTCTAACATCATATGAATTCCACTCAAACGTAAAATTCACAATTAAAAGTTCACTTATAACGAATGTGAAGAAATGAATTCGATAAATAAATCAAACATGTTATTTCTAATGTTTGAAATAATATACTTTTCTATATTTGACTATCTTCAAATAAGTATATAAATAATTTATTATATTATATTTTCATTTTTCTGTCATTTATGTGTTTAAACGGACTATATTCGAGTCTTAATCTTCTGATTGCAAATAAAAAAATAAAATAACCTTAACTGCTGGCCAGTCTTTTTACTTGGCTTTATTAACTCATTATCTTATGCACTTTTACGTTATATGAGCTTTGAATACCCCCCTCAAATAATTAATCAGATTTTCACATGATCACAAATTTTACATGTGATGTGCGTAGAAGAAAATACTACAAATAAATTAAGTGAATACTACATTATGGCTAAAGTACATTAAAATCATTATAGAGTACTAAACGCATTAATTAAATTAATGAAGCAATTATAAATAATAAAATTTAAGATTCTGTAACTAACTTTTGAACAGAAGAATATATAAATATATATAATATTGGATGAACACGGAGAACAGTTTACCAAATTAATAGGCTATAGACATATACCTGTTTACATTAGATATTAGATAAAGGATGGAAGTAAAATACAAGTAAATAAACATAATTGGACGAAACAATGAACCGAAAGCGACATACAGTTATGAAAAATAATTAACTTGCATTGAAACACAAATATATAGTATTTAATTTTGTAAGGACTATGCGAACGGGGTTCGAAGAAATCCAGAATGTTATATTTTGAAAAGTGGTAATATATTAATCATGTAAACTATTTATGTCAAGAATGGATGACCATAAGTAATGGGTAGGTTGAGAAAGTTCACATTTTATATAGATCCCTGTATTCCTCAAATGGTTTTCTTACATCAATGCAATGCCGGACTCGATTAAAATAATTCTTTAAAATTTAATAAAAGAGACTTTAAATCATGCAAAAAAAATATATATACTATAAAGTACCTCTGAATAGAGTTCCAATACACAAAAAGGACCAATAATAGAATTACGAACAAAGTATAATCCCTTTGAACATCCTCACACCTACACATTTGAATATTTAATAAGCCTATTTTTGTTTTCATTTCTTCGCCGACACAAAAAATTACCCTGTTAACTTATCACGGATTCAAATCAATTAAATGACTTCTCGAAGCGCCTGCGCCCCTTTGTATAGGAGGAGAGGTGAAAAGGTTTTGATTAATATTTGTTGTGTTCTTTTAGCAGCTGATGCCTCTCACCTTTTGTCAGCCGGTGCGCAGTCATTAATATAAGACCGGAACGAGAAAGGAGCAGCCGTGAAAGGACGATTTTTACATCAGAAAGGATTGAAAAGTATTACTTATTAAGGTAGAGAAAGAACAATTAATGTAATATGTATGAGAAACGTTGATTAAACCTAAATAGAGCCGTGTTCCTTTTGTTCCAGTCTGGAAAGTGGGGAGGGGGCAGCGAATGGGGGGGGGGCGCTTTGCATATGAAATATGTTCAAATTAAACTTAAACTGTTATTTCAAAAGGCTTTAATTCGACCTTCCGTTTTAAACTATCCCTAAATGTTCCCTTAATTTCGGGGACCCATGCACGTGTAAAGCACTCTCTCTCTCTCTGAACCATTTTCTTCCCCCGCCTTTTCAAAAGAGTGATATATATGTGAAATACTAACCGGGCTGAAAATGTTCTACGTTAAAAAAATCATCGAGAAGCTAAAAATAACCAAGGCCTCAGTGAATTGTAGAATAACTTCAAACTGCACAACAAGAACAAACTTCTACATAGTAATAGTGGGTATTTTCTTATTCTCATAAATTATTATTTGTCCCAATTATTAAAACTAACTTTAGTTTTAATTTTTGAAATTTAATAATCTGGTTCATTCGAATATTTAATAGGGAAATTGATTGGTTATACCTATATTTTATTAAAACAGTTACTAAAACTCAAATTAAAATGAAACCGAAATTATTAATTTAAATTCAGTTAAATTGCTCAAACCTCTGTAATCCGTATTCCGATAATTCGAGATGGGAAAATTTTACATTGATTTAATATTGCAAAAAGAAAATTAAATTTAAACATTGTATAATAAATTCAAAACCTATTAAATAATTATTAAAGAATAGTCTCTCTTGCGTTTTGATAGAATGACATATCTCCGTCATTACTCTAACTATAATTTCCTTGGCATTCTCAAAGAAGCCTCCCACTAAATTAATAAAACTCTTCAACTGTTCACGATGCAGTGAATAAATAACATCATCAAAACCTGTGCCAGAGTTCTGGGATTGAAATCTACAGTATTATTTTTCATTTTTATTAATGTGTGATTTAAGAAGCATATGAAAAGTTTAAGGGTCCGCTAAGAAGCCGTGTCACTTGATTTATGCATATGGTTTCTTTAAGACAAATTCTACAAACCTGCCTGGTTACCATGACTATTTACAAAACATGAGAAATAAGGAATAAATAATTTAATTAAAGGTAAGAATTTTATATAATTGTTATGTTTTATTCTTAATTGTTGAGCTATAATTGAGCATTGATTCCCATTTATGTATTTCATATTTTAAACAGTTTCAATATAATTTATTTTACTTGTATGTTCATATTGTCTGCTGTACTGTTAATTTTAATAATGTTGCTTTTTATGAGTAACTCTGAAGATTGAGACAAGGGTCTTCGAAAGCGCTTAGCTTTTAATTACAAAATTTTAAGGAGTTTGGCGTTGTTATTCTACAAGTATAGACAATCCTTTACTTTTTACTCTACTTTTAATTTAAAAGAAATGTAAGGATTTTTTAAAATTTTATTTTGTACGTCTACATGTATTTTATGAAACTTTAATATTCTATTTACGCTCTTGTGTCGCATCTAAGAAATACTAAGCTTCCTTCATTAAAATAAATCATTGTTCCTACATTTGAGGCTTTCAAGAGCCATATGAGTTAATCATTGTTAAACCTAAATATTAAATTACTTTGTAGGTAGTAATAAATAATGCTAAGTAATAGAGTAGGACTTAACGATTTATTTAGTAAATCCGAACCCGAATAAACTCTACATCTTGAACCCACTAATTGAACACAGAACATTGTTGCCAAGGACTTAATGTTTAAAGTACCCTAGCTATTAGTAGCAAAATATTCTCTTATCAAGAGTATGCGACGGTTTGATAAGAGCGATTAGATGTGAGTCACTGGAAACTTATTGAAATAAACTGGCATTTCAAAACATCAAATAAAATATTACTTGATTACTCGAGAGATAGTGTTCACCTCATGGTTTATTCATTTAATTAAAATGAATGAATTATAGATTATTTTGGTTGTTGAATGGAGAAGAAATTTTCTCGTGATATCTAACAGTCTATCATTTTTGGGATCCATTTCATGGCGGTGCCTTACCGGCTTCACGCTCACCTTTTAAATGAGTGCCCAGGCCGGCATCTTCTTTTTTTCATATATTACTAATTCTACACACAATAAAGAGGTTTACACCACTGTTTTAACATATCCAATGAATATATTTACATTTTGTTTTGACAAAACTCTGTAATATATAATGTACGTTATTAATTCGGGTTTCTATAATGAGCCGTACATCATTTTGTTATATGATTTTTTTCGCTAAGAATTTTAATGTGTTCATCGATCTATATTTATTTCTTAGTTGTTACAATTCTCACACTTGAATTGCTCTAAATATTATTCTTAATTTTATTTATTGATTCATTTTTCACTCTTAGTTAACTATAATTAAAAGAGGAGGGTCAAGAAGAGCCCTGCGAAAAATATTTGGAGATGAACGAATGGGCAGACATAGGCATAGCTAATATTCTGGAGGAGGACTTGCGGAAGCTTAACTCGGTACGACCAGGAATGTTGAAAGCGTTGTGAAAGAGAGGCTTAGGTTCATTAAAGACTGCACTATCGTATAATTTAGTTAATTAACTAAATCAGAAGGTGACATAAATCTGAAATTGAACCTATTTGTAGTTTCTTGGTTTTTTCGTTTCGATGGGAAGTTTGAAAGACTACCTGGAGCTGGATGCCAAAAACATTTAAATGATAATAGCCTCTCCGAAAAAAAGTGACAAAATTCTCTAAATTCGTTCAATGGACCAATAATCGTCAAAATAAATTGCGCAATCACTTTTATTAGTGTTATTATGTATATGAATGAGAGATCTCTAATTATTTCATAAATCAATAGAACTAGTATATCATTTTATTATTTACAAATTCCCTCTATATATTAATGAGGGCTAAAGCCCAACAGGATTTATAGAGCAGTATATTCCAAAATCTATGAATGGAAGTGCTTAAACATGGATATAGTTTACACAAAGTTAAATTTGCTGGAGTATTATTGGTGACAATAAATTCTGTTAGCTGAGTAATTCATACGGCTCGGGCTGATATATATTTGATGAGCTATTAACTGTTGATGGAACAGGAAGCCATCAATAGATGAATTAGAGGGCAGACTATATATAAATGGCCTCTCTGGAAATTTCTACAACAAAGCCTCTCCGTCGTCCCTGGGATGAAATATTTAAACCGGGGTTATAAAACTTTAATTAGGTCCTTTGAGTCGCCCCTAAGGGGATATTATTTGAGGGTGACGGTCGGGAATTAAAAATTCAGAGGGCAAGATTAAGGGAGGCCAACCCGGTCACAATATATGACACAAGAGGTTCTAGAAGAGAAGGGGGTTTGTGGAAAAGGTGCGTGGAGAATGGGGATGCAGGCTTCACGGAGCAGGGGAGACATTTTTAATCATTAACAAGCCTTAGGATAAAAACAAAAAAAAAAAAACCGAGTAGAGGGGGGCGGTTTGAAAACGTGGGGCGCCCCCTCCCCTCACCCCTAACTCTGAGATTAGCCCTATAGGAGAAGGGACTGCATTGAGCAAACAGCGAGCCGGTGCAATATGCATCTGGAGCTAAGGATGAAGAAAGCGCATTGTGCCGGTGCAGCGGGAACCCTTCTCTAAGGGTGCCACTTGACTCAACAACACTAATGGTACGACCACCGACACCAACACACCCATACAACGCTACGCTCTCTATACAACACCGTGTTGCCATGTCGAACGCTCCTAGATCTAAATAATCTCACCCCACTCCCTTCACATCTCCCTCTCTTTCTCATTCTTCAGCCCATGACTCATCCATTTATAAATTACTTTTTAATTTTTAGCCAAGCTAAAAATAAAGAGTCTAGCTAACTAGCTCCAGTTTAACATTAAACATGCAATACAGAATTCTCTTTGCATAGAGAAATCGGTCAACCGTGATAGAATTAAATTAGTAAGACTATTGTCCTCTGTTTTGTCATTGTTCACCTAGTACCATCTTCTTGGACTAAATCAAAAATATTTGCACTTCTATATTGCACAGTATTTTACAGCAAAATGTAAGCACTCATTTAGTATAATAAATCTCATGACCGTGTTCATTGAAAATGTTTTAAACATGACCTCAAATAATACTTCAGTCATTACATTTAATTGTGCTTTTTAAATAGCGAATAGCCGTTCGACTTGACTTTAAAGATTTTTTATTTATGTGAGCTGGTCTGTCAAAATAATATATTTTCTTTTTTTTATTTTTACTTTTCCCTTATCCGTCGAACTGCCGAGTTTTCTAAATAAAACCACTCATACAAACAGACATATGGGTATTTACTTTTATGTGTGTCTATGGGCGTGTGAGAGAATTCCTACTGACCCAGACGGGAATCGAACTCACGACTTTAGGCATACCAAGTGAAGTGAGGCCAATGCCTTAACTCACACGGCCAACCTGAGCCCCCGTTCAATACTAGAAACATTCTTTAATAGGTACCTTGGCATTTTGTAATCTATGCTTCAGGGATAGATAAATCGAACCTAATAAAACAAGAATCGTGACTATTATAATGACAGTTTTATTTTTGTCGTTATTTTGAAATCGTTTTACGATAGCAATTTAATTTATTCATTTGTGATAATTATTGCAATGCTTTGATATTAGCATTTATATTTTCTGCTATGAAATTGATTAAAGAATAATCTCACTTTATGTACTGTTAAAAACTATTTACAAATAACTGTTGTAATTGAGTGTATTAAGATTTTCAAATTACAGTCATAGTCATTTGAATAAACGGGGATAATAAAGTCTTAAATCTTTATTAATAAGGAAAAAAAATGAATGTTCTAAAGAAATTAATTTTGGCGCCATTCGCGAAATAAATGTTACATTTTAGGTTTATTTGGATGAACATTGTTTTAAAAAGGTTACGAGTAAAGCATTAATATTTGTGAACCTCCTTCAGACAAACTCTACTATGCGCATTGATTGTGTGGAACAAAGAAGGAACATTATTAAAAATGGTGACTAGTTTCCTTGTCGTTTCTTCCTTCTTTAGGACAAATATTTTGGTACAGTTTGTATTTTATCAAACTCCATTGAAGTTTCAAAATAAATAATAATATTTAAGGTCTCACTGAACGATGCTAGTGTAGAGTTATTTAACAACCTGTTGATGATCCAAGATTAGTGTAAGTAAACTTCTTATGATAAAAAAATATTGTTATTGATCGTTCTGGCGAAAAAATGTCAGTAAAGTTGGAAGAGACAGTACTGGTCCTTCACTAGGTGGGCTTAAGTCGAGCTAGTGATGCTTATGGACAAATTATTAATTCATGAGAGAGTATGAGTAATATTCCCAACAGCCCGCCCGTCAGCAGGATTCCCAATAGATCCCCGGATGACATCCATAATGGAGATATTCATAATGCACTTGAGTATAGGACATTGCTACTCCTCTGAATATGAGTTCTATAAATTGCTAACCGCTCTGGGAGGGGGGAGAAACGAGGCCTGCGGGCGCGACTAAATCAGGTGCAGCAGCTCCCGGACGGAACGGCGAGAATTGCTGATAGTAACTGCATTATTTGAGACTCAATCAGTGTTAAATATGTTTGGCCGAGCGACGGAAATTGTCGGTCTGCAGCTGTGATTGTCTCGAGTCTGCTCCGTTTGCCCGGAGACTTAATTCCGGCAGCCGCAGTCCACAGTCGCTCTGAATTGTAGTCGTCCCAATAGCCGCACTTGCGCCGATCGCATTAGCCCTCAAAGATCCATTCTCTTCCCACATCCATTGCAAGGATTTGCATCATATCCCTCCAACCTAACATTTCCTTTCTAAAGACAGATTTTTTTTTTTACATCCTTGTACATCCTTGTAATTAAAGAAATTATCGTGATAAAAATCAAATAATTCTAAACAAGCTACTTCCATTGGGACCTTAATAATTAGTATTTATTTTCAGGTTTTGAATAGTTTTCAAATAAATTATGAACTGAATTAAAAAAATATATACTACAAAAAGTAAAAGATTAAATTATGTACTAACTAGTACTTCTTTTCATGTTCATTATTTTTTCCAGATGAGCAATGTGGATAATCTGTTTATCTGAATTTGCATACTAATAAAGTCGAATTTGGTCTGCATTTGATTTAAAAAATGAATATATACGGTTAATTGGTAAATGGCCGACGATTGGGAAAACCTCTTAAAGTACATGATGCCCGTCTTTCTGAGGATGATACCTTTCGTTCTGTAAATCGAGGTTGTCGGATCTTGGAAAAATGACAATTTAAACAGAAAAAAAATAATACTTCATTACAAGACAGAGGGAAAGATTTATTCCCAGTCAGCGAATGTTTTGGATAACGACTTACATTTGTCGGAAATTGGAAATCACAGCTTGAGGGAGAACAGGAGGATGTAATGTGAGGAAATTTGAAATAGAGTTATAAAAATCAGTTGCCTGTCGTTCTTTACTTTTGACCCAAGCACACTAATAGGGGGCTGTTTTATTCGTGTCAGCTGAATAAAGTCGTGGCAAATAAATGCGTTTGTGTTACCTCTGTGCACTAGAGTCCTGGACCTCTTTGGAAAGGGCCAAGGCACTCCTTGGGATGTAAATGAATGTAGAGAAAGGCCTCCCTTTCGGCCCATCAATCACAATTCCCAGGCAAGCGTATGCTCTAAGAGCGCGCGCATTGTGCGACCGTTCAAAAACCTCAGGAAAGACAAAAGGTGGTGGAGGGGGTAATGCATTCGCACCGCTCCGCCCCCCCCCCCACCCAAATAAAAGCGGCAAACTATTTTTGTTCTCAGCTCTCGCCTTTCTCTCAGAGTGGACTTCCACCGGCGGCGATGAAAAGACAAACAAATTGGAAAAGCAATACCCCGTACAGGGTCCGATTGTAAACAATAATTTACAATGCAAAGGTTCATTTCATTGTCCAGGATCATTGTAGGCCGGAGGAGGGGGCGGGGGCAGCCTCGCGCCCCGCGGAAGGATAAATAATAAATTAAAAAAAACTCTGGGAAAAAAAACAAGGGGCCAGCAGAGAAAAAAAGCGGGTGTGGACTTCGACAAAGGGTTAGCTGAAAGTAAAAAATGCAATACATCACGGAATAATGTTGCAGAAATCAAATTACAGACTATTTTGATTGATGACTAATTTATCCAGGTGGAATGGGTAGGAAATAACCCCCCCCCCCCGTTCCTACATCCCCTAATTTGATAACTTCCCTGACTGGGGCCTCCTCAATCCCGCTCACACACCCAGATTTACCATACCGTACTCCCGGCAAACTCTAACCGATCAATGTGCTCTCCCTATCTCAACCCAATCCCTTACCAGGTTAACTACTAGTCCGGAGAAAAGTTATACTTAGGTCATGCATGTTTCTATGTTTGACCCTGAAGACTATAATGCTTAAAACGCATAAAGGAGTGACTTCTTATGGAATGTACACAGCTTCAACTTAGCGAATTGATGGGGTCTCTGAATCCACAATAAGGGTCCCATGTTTTAGTTCAATTTCAGCTGTGAGCACAACTGGAAAGGATGCGTTTTTGTCCAACTCTTTCCAATGAACTTGAGCTCAATCTCAAATGTCTCAAATTAAATATGATATTGACAACTTCTCATAGCTTCAGCCAATTATAGACAAAGTGTTGAATGAGTTATCCCCCTCCAGTTTTCTCGTGAAAAGTTTTTATAGGTTTTTCAACTTTCAAAAGCGTTAACCATTTCTTCAACACACTCTGGAATGATGCGTTTGACGATGCTACCATCTTAGTTCTCTTGAATTAAGAATGTTGAGATACTCAAACATTGTTTAGTAGGAGTCGGATTTCTTGAGGAATCGTTCACTTACTTAATCTCGAAAGTGGAGAATGGATGCCTCCAAGACGGTTAAGTATAAACTACATACTACAATCACTTTACTGCAAGATTAAGTTAACACGCAAAATTCTTTCTTTTATTTTTTCTTAACTGACTACTCTAACCGACCCAGAAAGTACTGTGAATATAGAGTTCCAGGAACCTATTAGAAAACACCTCTTGTTTATTTCCCAATCGCATTGTTTATGAGTTCCTTCAAAAATCCTTTAACTAACCAGTAAATTAATTCCCGAAGTGTCTGAATGTGGATAAGGATCAAATATTTAAAAAAGTAGTTTTTCATTTATCTTCTCAAATAAACAATTTTATGTAACATTCAAGAAGATTGCGTTCTACAATGCCTCACGCAGGAGAAAACGAATGGAGTATTCTACATTAATTTAGGGTAGAATATGATCACAGAGTTATCATTTAACTGTCAGAAAGTAACCTCAAAGTCAACAGAATTTTAAGCCTCGATGATCCATAATATTTAATAATTCTTAAAAGGTGTCAATGGAATATAGCTTTGACAAATGTGGGGCAAAGTAAAAACTATGATATTGTCAAGACAAATGGGATTTTTTTTTACTGAATTCCTAACTCTAATAGGCCACTCGTAAATTACTACTGAAGCCCAGGGCATTATGAATTTCTGAAACATTATGCAATAAACAATCGATTTTTGCACTTTATCCATCGGTAAGCTATTTTATCAATACCGAAGTTTCCCTAAATAACTATGCATTAGAAGCTATTGAAAGAAGTTATAATTTGTTTAGTGATACTGAATTAGAATCTAATACTTTAGTCTGTGACCTTTTACATTATATACAAAATTATGAGTAACTACGGTTACAGGTTGACTACAAAAATTATTTTTGAGCTGATTGAGATGAATAAAAGATTAACTTAGCTCACTTTCACAGTTAATCAATGACTTAAGCCTTTAATATGGAGGATCTCTGGGCAGAAATGTTAATCTTCGAATCAATATGAAGTGTACGATTTGAGGAAAAAACAGTCAAAAATGCATGTTGTGGAAGTGGGTAACCGCTTACATAAGTAAGTGGACCAATTACGCTACCATTTCAGTTAGCGACCTCTATCAATTTTCAATCTTACCATCTGGGGTTTTTCACTTGAATAGAATTATGAATTATTTTTTTCATCAGGTTTTTTTTAACAACAATTATACCAATTAAGCCTATATATTTATTCGTATTATCAAAATGACCCAAGTGAGACTAAATGCCGCACAGTCCTTAATTGTAATTTATATTAGCCTAAATTATTCCTCAGTTCATGTACAGTGGAATGAGGAGATTCAGTGTAACTTGAACAAAAACAGTGTAGACCAATTACTGAAAGTGAAGTCTTACCTGATTCTTCCTAAGATACTTGCAAAAATAAACACTGAATATGTCAAAAAATTGTTATTATTTCCTATAGGTGATACCATTATTGCGGGTTCGCTCGAAATAACAAACTATTAAATCTGCAGAATATTGGTTATCTTAATTTACTTGTTTGACGAAAATTATTGAGTTCTCTGGTTTATTTACTTTTCCCTCACATTTCATGATTTGTTGATGTTGTATTAATTTCAGATATTAGTTAGTATTTATGGAATCCCTAATTTTGTTTTTACATTCCTTTTGTGATATGAATACAATTCATAAGTACCCTACCTACCAAGCAACTAAATGTAATGGGGCACCAAAAGAAATTTAAGAAAGTGTTTTGTTTGTAATTTATTTATTTTTTTAAAAAAGTTTATTTATAATTAGTTATAAATCGCTAAAACTAAAATGTATACCTGAGGTTAACATAATCTGTCAGTGATACTGATATCACAATAATAATTTAAGTACATAATAATATTTAGAAAACTCTGTAATGTCTGATAAGTATATTTATGTGTGTGTGTCTATATATATATATATATATATATATATATATATATATATATAAATTTATAAATACATCACAATTATCTAGATATTTATTTATTTAAATTATATACTTTTTTTTATACATATGAAATGAAATGAAGTCTTGTTCACATAATACACTGATTTCAAAATCCCTTCCCGAAAAAAATTAAATAAAATTAATTTATATATTATTGTTAGTTAGTTGTAATATTACTAGTGTATTCTTTCATTTGTATTATTATTTGACTTTTCGTGGAATGAAAGTGTAAGAAATATCTACCTTAAAGTCCCTGATATTGAAAATACATCCTCCAAGAGTTGGAGGCAAAATCATGAAAGTGAAGTCCTTCCTACTTCTTAGCTGATCAGTAAATACTGACCCCTATATTGAATATTCTGACCACTGAAATGAAAAAAAAGCAAATACTTTTCGTAGGTTACTCCTAAATCTGACTTTTCTGAGTCAAAATGAAAATACTTATTTGTTTTGTAATTTTCTGAAATAAGAGTAAAATGTTCCCAATTATAATTCCCCCCCCCCGTCTTACTTAAGCTGACTAGATAGAAAAGGACTATTCAGCAGTTAACGGGCCATGATTAAGCGCATGAAATAATTTTATATTTCTGAATTTTATTATAATTCTAGTTTTTTGAGGTTTAAAATAACTGAAATGACTCTAATTTCAATAAAACTATCTTACGAGATAAAACAAAAGTAAGTTTCCTATTCTCATAAAATAAAAAGGAAAACATCCTGTACTATTTCATAGAATAATATGTTGCGCAATAAGGTGAAATAATTATTAATAGAAATGATAAGATTTTGCTGAATTACTGTGTAAATAATGTTATACACTGCCCTGGTATAATAATATTATCAAGATAAAATGATATGGGTCTATGAAATATTTATTTTGTAGCGGATTTCGTATAAAGGAAGGACGCACAACTGAGAGAATTTATCAGCTCAATTACAGGAAAGTGTCGGACTTAAAATTAAGTGTTATACAAATTTTTGATTCTTGTAAATATAAGTATTCTTTTTGGTTCTTACTTTAGACGTTTCAAAATAGTTGCCACATATATTTTCCTAGTCCTTCAAGAAATATAAATATCCATTCAATTAAGTCTGAAATTGATGGTTTTGTAATTAGTCAATTTCCTTCAATATATTTAAGTATTTGAAAGTGATAAATGCTGAGAAGGGTATTGAATGAAATTCGTTGAGTAGGGAGTTTTGGTCTGACGAAGGTATTTTTTTTTTTTTGTTCTTTTCGTTAGAGGAATAGGTAAATTTTCTGCTTATTTTCTGCCCAGCCTGAAAGAGGGGCGGGGAGCATAAATCAAACTTTATACCTTGTTAGAATGGCAGTTTAGGATATAGGAAGACATATAAAATTGTCCTTTATGACCGTTCCTATAGAGGGACGAGTCGGTGGGGTTGAGGGGGGGGGGGCGGAATTAAATTTTTATCCAGGTTCGAGAGTGGGACAATATATGACCCCGGGCAGTCCTGGGGCCAATTCTGAGCGCCACTCGAGGGGGAAATGAGAAATACAAATGTTAGGTAGGATCGGCTGAGAAATGGGGCGTTTTCATTTATGTCCTGGGAATCGGAGCCCCCCCTCAAAATGATGAGTGGTAATTGTCAAAGGATTCTGTTTAGATGAGTTATGCCGTCAAATAAACTCCCCTTCCCTTTAATTAATTTAAACTTGGCTGTTTACGGGTAGAGAAAATTTTAACCTGGACGAATAGGCCTCATAATCCTGGACACACGCGCAAACAACTATCCAAATAAATAAACATAGTCAAAACATCCCTTAATAAATAGTGTTGCTCTGCTATAAGTCATTTAATCATGGATTTATAAATACTGTAATTTCCTAAATTATACAAAAAAATTGGTAAAGGTAATGACAATTTATTTGCTTTGTAGTCTTTTTCTTTTAAATATTTATTTGTTTTGCTGACAGTGTGAGTGGCCTACAGACTATACCCGTGCTATATGAGTGAGTGCTGGTCCATGAAATGTCTATTGATTGGTATTGCATGCATTATTAATTTATCAGCATGGCATTATATGTGTAAAAATGATTTATAAAAAAACATTATATTTTTTTTATTTAATTTTCTGGTATATCAGATGATTTTTTTCTTAGAGAATTAACCACAGTTAGGCTTTCTTAAACAATCAAATATTCAATTTTTTTCCCAATTAACTTGTTATTACTTTCTCAAATTTTGCTTCGGGTTCATTTTTTTTTCTACCTAAGCCCCCCTCCCAAAAAAAGGAGTTCAATATTTATTCAAAACGTTTGATTTTACATTTGGTCCGTTATATTGTAAGCATCCCGCATTTCTCACGTTGACTTCTTGACTGAATTGTGCCTCAGGGAGGAATTAATAAGTCAAGAGTGAAAAATGAATCAAATGTGGTTCAGACCCGAAGGAGTTAGCAACGAAGCCTGAATGAAGATTTTACTAGGGTTAATGACAGCCTTGTCAAGCAGTTGTCAATTGCATCTCTAAAAAATAAATGTAATCATGTAATAAATTTGACCATTGGGTTTACAGTGGAATTTCAATAAAACTGTAAACATAATTTTAATGTGAGTTTAAAATGAACCGGTTGTGGTAGGGAGGACAACAAGAAACTCAACGAGACATTTAAGGTGGAGAAATAACACCGGGAGTTGCGAAACGCATTTGCATTGAAATGAATGGAAATAACAAAATAATAAATTCTCATCTCGAAGGGCTTAAGTTATGTTTCCGTATAAAGGGGGAAATAGACTTCCTGCCTTTAAGTGTCCCGGGACAAACTAGTCTGGCGGGTACAGGGCTATATGGTCCCGGTAATATAAGTTCGTCTGACGTATGCAGGGCCATGGGAAACACCTAACTCACAGCTTACTACTGCAGTCTGTGCAACTGTTGCACTTAACAATAGCTCTAGATGCACACAAGAGCCACATTCATAATGTTGTGCTATTGCTGCTTCTTAACTATCTATTTTTTCCCTATCGTTTAATTATTCGTTCTAATAATTCGTGCCTGATGGTGGTGATATATTTCTTGCATCGGTAAGATCAATCAACAAATAATCGAATCGGTAGCTGTGGGAAAACAACAACTTTTTTTCACGTCCCTATTTTCATTAACTACTAAAGTATTGTCATAGATGACTAAAACAGACGGAGTAGAAAACTTTACTTAGCAATAAAGTGACCTTATTTAATTGGGTTGCTGACAACACACTTGGAAATAAATCATTAAATAATCATAAGTTATGAGACATTGGATTTTTACTTCCTTGTGCGAAATAAAATTTGAAAATATTTTGTTCTTAGATTTCAAACGGAATTATTTGTTTTGACACTCTCTGAACCCATTTTGACTAATGTTGTTGGGGCGACTAAACGTATGTAGGTATCACCCGAAAAGTGCAAGTCTAAAAATGTTGAAATTTCATTGTTATGATTTCTGTAACGTTAAGATTTGAACTTCTATGCTTAATCGAAATAGACTAAGAGGGAGGGCTGGGTTTTTGGGAGGGACCTTATTATTATTTTTTTCCTTACGTATTATATTTGTACAGGACATTTTTTCTTTACCATGAGAAGATCTATAAACTATGTACTTTGGAATTTTTCGATCCGATTCGATGGAACGGAGATGTATATCTCTCTTTCAAGTGAAATAATTTAAAACGAAGTGCAACCAAATGTTTTGCTTGTTAAATATAACAGGAGTATAAGGAAGTAATTTTGCGTCCAGTTGTGTTTTTCTTCGAATTGAGGATTTTTTATTACTGCGTTCTTCTTACTTTTTTATTTTTTTTTATTTTACTTCTGCAGCTGAATCTTTAAATGTGGACATTGGTTCTGTGAGTTTAACGGCAAATGGTCTTTACATGCTTCGGAGAAAAGCCAAGTACTTTCAATAACCTAAGAGGGGGTATAGACTTGAACTCAGCTATAAACCTTGGATATTAATTATATGTATGTATAATATTGAATATATGATATGTTAGTAAGGATAGTATAAATAATCCACTTAATTTGCCTTTGGTCCTTAGGAAGATAAAAACAAATCCAATGTTCCAAGAAAATGAAATATAATGTATTTAAAACTAAAAAAAAAAATAAAAAATGAAATGAATAAACGAGAATTCCACGAAGACTAATTTGAAAGAAGAAATTGAGTATGATAAAGGAAAGTTTGACGGTTGAAGAGAAGACGGTGTAAACAGGGCATCTTTCATCTGTGAGAAATTAGTCGGGCCGACCATCATGTTCCAATTATAATAGTGGAATTGCCGCTAGAGAGAGTCCATCAGCTGGGACGCCAGATACTAAATGCCATCTGGATAGCTCCGAGATATATTTTATTAACTAATGCGGTACAGTCTTGTCTATCTAGGAGGCAACAGAGGCCGTCATTATCCAATGCCAAGAAATGATACAAGCAGAGAAATGGCCTTATTAATAGAGCTCTCCTTTCTCATTATCTAAATATAAATACATATTTATTTTTATATATAAATATAACGCACACTTTATACCTTCGGGGAATAGTGATGTCACTTGTTCGGATAGTGGGGCAATTTATTTAGTGTCTCCCGAATATCTTATATTATAAGTTTCTTTGTAGTCTGGCCCCTTGTATTGTTGAGGTTAGTCCAAGTGGAAATATAAAAATAAGAAATGTATATTGGGGTATTAATTATTTTCCTCTAGAGAGAGAGGTATTTGCCAACGGGGTGACTCACGGCCTGTTTGATAAGTTGCCTTATTGTTTAGATAAGCAGTCGTGTCGTCGAGCTACAGGACATTTATATTGCTGCCATTGTTTATTAATAATATATTTCAAAACAACATATTTCATTATATAAAATAAATAAATAACGTTTCACATCTATTACATACATTGAATAACAAATGTGAAATTAAATATTCTAAACGTTTATAACAACAAATATAAAACATCAATGGTAATATTTACAACAGATTCTTTGAAAACAATGTCTGGAAAATATTTATCTATAATGTATGTGAATAAAATATACGAACACGAAAAGTATTCATTACTTTAATTTATCGAAAATGTGTTAAATACATTTGTTATTGAATACTTTTAGGGCTCGGAAATATAAAATAATTATTACTGTAATGATGCCAGTACAACTAGTTTAAATATACTTGTGAGAAAAATTTAAGGTGTCAAAGGGGGTAGTTGGTTAGTGGCTTATAGTGAAGGTAGTAGATTTTTTGTATATAATGTTTATTTAAAGATTTTTAGTCTTCTCTAGTCTTTATAAGCTATTTAAAAGATAAAAATATTAGATGCAGTTGTAGGCGTTCTAAATAAAAAAAAAAATGAGGTTCTGTAGCACGAATATCATCCTTGTTCTCTTATTAAATTAAATAGACAAAATGTTTGGTTAGTTTAAAATTAATTCATTGCATGCATCTGGCTTAGAGTTGATAGATATTTTCATGATAAAAACAATCCTATACAATTTTTTTATGTCTAATACTTGAATGAAATTTGCAATTCTTTATTATCTACTTCCTTTAACCCAGATGCTCCTTCCCCGTTGTTCAATTTTGATCAGAATGTTAGGTACAAAACAACATTTTACAACAATTCCAAATAAGAAATTTCAACATTCTTGAAGACAAGCCGTTTATGAGTTGAAGACAGGAGTGCAGTTCAAACTATTTAAATTGGGTTAAGGGACGGTCAAGACGGTTAATACCGTGGAAACCTGAAAACCGAACATTTTCGTACAAAGAAGTAATAATGAAGAACTTTTTAGTGGTTAAATGGTTAAAGTGTATATATAACTAGATATGTGTTTTGACTAAATGGGTAAAAGGGCTTATTACATTTCTTTTGATAAAAGGAAATAGGTATATTTAATGAGAATAGATAGAAATTTATAATTTAATTTTTTCTTTAATTACGTTTCTTATTATTATTATTATCTATTAACGTCCACTTTTTGCAACTCAGGCTAATTGGGACGGGTTATCTACAGGTTACCATCCTTCCTTTTCTTATTCCTCATGAAACAAGTAAAGAATATTCTGTTGTAGACCAAATTTAGCAAAAAAAGTTGTTCAATATTTCCACCATTCTTTTATTGTATTTGTTATGATTGGAACAGTGTTCTTTGACGGCAGCGCCCTAACTCCATCAATACCTTCGGTGACGTTCCCCTGAAATTTAGAAATCCCTCAAATAGCAGGCTATTTAGTTGGCCGTTAATTGGGTAAAAGGAAATGGGCACAATGGAACAAGAGCCCTCGGAGAAGGGCTTGGAAATCTGATTCAGTTAATGTAAATCTATCAAGGGGCAGCTTGTTAGTAGTTAGCGGACAATATGTGTTAGAGGAGCGCCACTAACCAGACCGACATACGCACACAAACACAGGCAGCCGACGGGCAGACGGACAACACAAACAAACAGAACAAAGGCTAGCAGGCCACAAACTAACGACAGGTAACAGAATAACAGAACAGAGGGAGCGGACAACACAGATTGATTACAAATCATCCAGCTAGCCCAGGCCCCTAATGGGACACTAGTCGCCCACTCCACACAACTATCTAATGTAAATTAATAGCATTAGAGTGCGCTGGTGTCTGTGAGCGAGAGAGAGAGGGAGAAGGGCCTAACAGTGTTATCGCATATGCTGTCTATTATTAGGCTCTCTCAGCAGCCAATACCTCAAATTTAATTGTGTTAGCCTCAAAGTTATTTCAGAGGTTCCTCGGAGAGGCCTCAAGGAGCCATGTAAGCCGCACTTAATGGAGCCTAGCTACACCGACTATACTCTCTCAAAGAGGTGCCCCGCCCCAAGGCACAAATTCATTTACATTTCGAGGATAAAGAACTAGAGCGTTCTCCTGAAAATATCCCCTTTATAGAACCGAAACTCGGGCATGGCCTCCAAAATTGTACACGATGAAGAAATCACATCACAACGTCAATCTCCACACTTTTCTTATCATTTAAAGGGGCTCAGATCAGCAATTTAAGTTTCCAATGTCCAGTTTAAGTATTTCCATTGTCAGAATATCACTTGGTAAACCTAGGGTCGGGAGTTCACTTCTCACTTGGCCACAAAGAATTTATTTATTGATGAACTCATTAAATTAAATTCTTATATCTCTAACTTGGGCTAAGAATGTATGTTAGCCTGTAAATAAAACATCCCAATTAGCCCTAAATGCGGAATGTGAGCGCTAATAAGTAACATCATTTAACATATAAACTCATTCTTAATAGCTTCAATAAGTAGTATATATATATATATATATGTGTGTGTGTGTGTGTGTGTGTGTGTGTGTGGCGGTGAAAAATGGCAGAGAATTCCTGAACAAACAAGAGAATGGAAATGACTTAGAGAAGCGCACTACCTGGCCAGGATTAAACCTGAAATAATTAGCATACTGTCGCACACGAAAATCGTAATGAACTCAAAAGACATGAACTTTAAGTGTAATTTGTACTAGAAGTATTGTACAGTACAAATGCAAAACGAAAAAATGTACCATATCTTCACGATCTGTAATATTTATGTATGTACAACTTAAGGTTTTATTTATTTATTTTATATATACACAGGTGCTATTACAAATATGAAATGAAATGTAATTATTTCCATTAATTGTTAACAAAACATAATAAGGCATAACTATATTTTTCTCATAAAAAAAAAAAAAAAAAAATGCATTTACAGTTATATAATGATCGTTATAAACGTAGCGAATACATTTCACAATATCTATAACTTTATTAATTATATATAAAAATATTAATATGGTTAACTATCTTAATACCGCTCTAAAAATAGAACATGCTTTCTTATCAGTCTCAAGTTTATTTATTTATCAGCAATGTAGATATTTTTCAATATAAAAAATTATAATAATACTGTTGATATAGAATACCGCAAACTTGATCGGACAATATATATTTAATGTAAATTAATTTATACCAGCATACGTAGGAAATCATTTTTACTTATTTGTTCACACTTGTAATACTATGTTTTTTTAACCATTCATAAATGGAAATTAGAAACTGAGTTTAAATATTTCTAAATCGGTTTTATTAATTTGACATTGAAATTCAGGAGTATTAAATAGTGGTACATAACTCTTGTTAAATAATTTTATAAATTGTTGACTTCTGTTTTGTAAAATTGTACTCTGTGGCCAACATATATATTATAATATAGTAAACATAAAAAATATAATAATTATATAACTTGCAAACTAAATAAGCCTAAAATATTGATGTTTCTTTTTAAAAGTTATTTAGGGCATGAATGCCAAACAATGCCATTATTTTTGGGGTTCGACGAAGTTTTATTTCAGGAACGGGAATAATATAATAATAGACAACAATAAAAATCACTTAATACTAATTATATAATTTGCAAACATAAGCTCAAAAACAATAAACGTGGGTGAACGCAATTATCAAATCATTAGACCTGGAGGACGATAGAGATAATTAAAATAATCACCATTAGAGCTAATTAAACATATATATTTTAAAAATAGAGGTAATCAAATTTTAAGTGGCGGTCTAAAACAGTCACACCGCGTAGGCTACGATCAATTAGAATTGGATGGAGAGAGTGTATATATTTGAGGATTTTCCCATCAAATAAAGTTAGCAAGGCACAACATTTTCGCTGGCGTTAGCATTCCGAACGAGTGCGGAATTGTCAGCCAGCCATGAACAGCGGGGATGACCCAGACAAAAGTGGAACAAATATTAAACTAGAAATGAAAATTCATATCTCCAAACAAGTCCTGCGTATTATCATATGCCGTGATCACATATGGCAGCAAAACCGGTTACCCCTCTATCCCAACACTCATTGTTCAAACTGACACTCCGAAAAATCAATAATGCTCATCCCTGCTTAAATATGATTCTCCTATATATAATATGTGTGTGCGTGTGTGTGATAAGTATATATTAGCAAAATTAAAACTCACCAAACACTTAGAAAATTTACTCAAGATTATAGGACTTCTTACCTGAAACAGAAAATAGCAATATAACTTATGCCAGGACATATAATAAGAAAACAGGTATACCATTTGTTAAGGTATGTCTTAATAACCACAAACACTTCACATATATATGTACGTTTTCTTAACTAGGAGCTCACAAACAAGAAGTCTGTAAATCTATTAGAAATAGAATTAACATAAGTTACTGTAAAAGAAATGATAAAGGTTTTAATTTGATCTAAATGCCACTGCGAATACATTTTACTTCCACCTTTTGAGACGAGATATATGTTTAACCAACCATTTAAAACTAATTGTTAGGTGAAAAAAAAAAATCAAATAATTTATATTTCCGGGAAAGCACTGAAAATGACTCAATACCAAAACATTTCCCAATTTGAACTTCCATATTTATAATTTTTAATGTGTATTAGTAGTGTAAGGATAATTTTTGTTTTAAATGGCATATAATTAACAGAGTAAAATATTTTACAATGTTTCTTGGAGCAACGTGATTTCAGTGTTTGTTTCCCAGTTAAATCTCAGTAGTTGAATTCCCGTAAGGGAAATCTGCTAAAACAATAAAGTTAATAAAGGAAATAACAATCATACTGGGAATAAGTGAAGGAAAACTTAGAAGTAGAAGATACCAAAGAGAAATAGAAGTGGAAGAGGACAACACAATAAGGACACTCAAGAGTGATGCAATCAAAATGCTTTAATCATCCCATTATATCCACTTCATCCCGAAGGGAACACGCTTTTGTTAATTAATAATAATTCTAGTTTATTGCAATGGAGATTAGGAAGAGAATAACAAATTATTATCCCATCCAAAGAGGTGCCTTTGTTGTATTATACATGATTATTATTCCTTGCCGTTTACAGAAGGGCCAAAGCCCCGAAATTTAATATGTACTTTTGATTCCCCCCTCCCGGAGCACAGTGCAATTTTAATAAATATGGAGATATAATTCATATCCTCCCTAAGACTAAATCAAAGGCCAATTATATGACGAGAATACGAATGTTTGGACAATAAACGACGAAATATAAAATAATGGACTCCAAGAATATAAACGAAATCCACCGCAGATCATAGATTAAATTAATGCTTTGTCGTTGTGAAAGAAGAAAATTCTAGCTACTTGCCTATTTCTATTTAACATAGAATTCAATATACTTATCCTTTTACTTAGAAAAAAAACACCAAAAAACCTACATGTAGAATTTAGTTATCCAGTAAAATTAATTGATAGATTTTTTTTATTGATGGTGAATGCTTAGAGGTAAAGAGAAACGTTTTTACTTTCTTGGTTTGAAACTGAAATAAATCCCTTACATAGTGGGTTGGTCATATATTAATTCTTAAATATCTATTATTATAATTCAGAAAGTTTTTTTGTAAACGACCAGTGTAAAAAACGTTTTTTTTTTCAAGTAGCTGTTTAAAATTAGATTCGTAAAAAGCATCAAGTTTTGGCCAAGCATTTCTTTTGCTGGTAATGTATTAAATATATTGCATGGTTTGCCGATATTTGGAAGCCAGTAGCCAAATCAATATTCAGTTGAAAATGATGCTTTTTACATACAAATAGATAAGAATAGAGTGATTGATTATGGTACTATAATGGGGGAGGGACTGTGATAATTGACCAATGTATACTGTGGTACATCAAAGAGAAAGTGCATCAACCAGTGAGCTAAGTTATCCAAAAGTAGAACAGTGAAAATAGGAAGGAAAACATATCTTGCCGGGCAATTAGCAATAGAAGCAAGTTTCGCAGTCATAACCATATATGCCACGGAATTTACTTTCAAATACTTAAAAGTGTTTTAAGCTATAAAAATTATACCTTTGAGTTACATAGAACTTAAGTTATAGACATTACTTCCCATTATGGACCATGTTTCTTCAATCAAACGTTAACCAAGAGCGTGTTTCACATTGGCTATCGCCCATTTCTTAGGCGTAACTTCTTTTCCCTTTTGCCTTTGTTCATTTTCATAAAAGTGTTTCAGCTATCATTCATGTCGATAATGATCTCCACCGCGGCTAATGGCTGAAAATAAAAGATGTAACTGTGGACAAAAAGGCATATCTCGAGAAAATATGGACACACGTCGGCACTTCCGAAGAAGCCGAACATCCATGAAAAAGTCCGAGGGCAAAAAGGCGGAGACCGGCAGCTGCTGGCTTCCAGGAGGATCATATTTCACTGCATAATCGTCCGACTGCATATTGAAACAATGCACCGACTTCACTTTACACATTTAGGATTCGACGTGCGGTCATAATTCGGCAATTAAAATGGTCTCCGAAGAGAAATAATCCATAGAGAGCAGTCCATTCCGGACTAATACGGTCCATATGAAACCGGTTATCCTGCGGTTTTTCAGGCGGACCGCAAACCCTGGCGACTTATTCCCTGCATCCTAATTGGGGAGTTTTTCCCCCGCCGCTTGCATCTGCTCACGTCCTTCTTGACAGATAGACATCTATAACCTTCATAAATAGCTGAATCGTACAGTGCTCGAATAGCTAAACACGCCGTGGCTCGGAATGGCCCAAAGAAAAGGGAGAGGGAATTCAGGCAATCAATCTTCTCGATGGGAAAGTTATACTTGCGCAGGCGCATCGGAAAAAGAAAATTTTTAATGTGGTGAGGCATAAAAATGTCCCTTCATTCCTGCACGTTTTGACAACGAATTAAGAGGACGACATAAAGAAAAGTAATGCGATGAAATTTTGCCCCTAATAAGAAAAGTATGCTTGCTAATTGTATTTATAATGCTGTGCTAATAAATTTAGCGGCCTTCCGGTTTGATAGGTTATACTGCATGTTGTCAGCTGTCTTCCTTAAACTCATCATGTTAGTTTCCGTCTTATTAAGTGCATTTAATATTTTCATTATCTTTTTTTTTTGAAGTTCAATTTATGGATATTATGGCTGATTGGAACACGAAACCCCGTAGGTCATAACCGATTCTAACAGAGAGCAGCTCAAAATTGATGAACCCGAACTCCAGAATTCGTAGATGATCCTAAAGCTGTGCGAATATTTAGGTTTATTAAGTTGCTTTAAGCATAAAAATGTCTAGTAACTTTATAATGACAGAAATTCAGCATCAAAAACACTTCTAACCCTAGTCTTACACGAATTCTTTCTAGAATAGCATTAAAGAATTATGCAGTTTGACCGAAACCACTTCCTCAGTATTTGTTTAATGTGTTAATTATGCAAACGTTTAGTTTTGTCAGACTACTAATTCACCAAGCCAAGCATAATAAAGCATTTGGACAGACGCAGTTATTTCGCTCAACACTATTGAAGACATAGATGTTTCCAGGAATCTTTAAAACACAAATGACAGTAGAATTCGCCGTATTAATAAGTTTTATTTTTACACTGTCTGCTCCAACAGGGTGATAATAGCTATAAATTAAGTTTATGAAGGTCCACAAGAAAAAATTAAAAAATAAAATTCAACCAAGGTGCGTTCAATGTAATTTAAAATCTCTTTGGTGGACCTCAACCTATTTTTAGACTTTTATTTTTTACATGTCATACACAATAGGTGGTCACCTTTTCCATAACCGGAGCATAAAGTTGTTTCCTATTTTCAATCAGGAAAAAGGAAATAGACTTGACTTCAGTAGCCGTTTGGAATAAATTTTTTCATACAAGTGATCTAATAATACCACCTTAAAAAGTCTACAAAATGAATAAAAAACTATACTCAAGAACAATACTGATTGGAATTACTGACTGAAGGACATTGTTTTCCTCTTGGTGGATTTAATTGTGGAACAATATACCGAAGAACAACTTAACCATAACGTCTAGTAACAAGAGTTTTACTAACAGCTTTAATTGGTTATCAAATTAAGGTAAAAATCGTTCACGAAATTTAAGGCTTAGATTAGACCGTGATAAGGCTAATTTGGACGTGAGAAGAAATGAATATAATTACTTGAACGTACGAAGGTTGAGCAATACAACTATCATTAGCAACATTTACGTCAATGTTTGAATGTACCGTGTCATTTGCTGCTATTCTCTACAGGATGTGATGGAGGAAACATCAACTCTCCAAGCACTATAAGTAAATTATAAAATACATAAAGCTTTTAACATAAAATTATAATTATGTATGGAGGAAGTTGGACTATAAAAGTTCCATGACGGTCCATTCATTGTTGTTTTTTCAACAAACAAATATTAATGTTAATAGAAATACAAATAAATGTGAATACAAATAATAATATTGTATTAGCAAACTACAAATATTAAACTCAACGATAACATGGAGACTGCAGCTGTGAAAAGGCACATCGGCCAATTTTTTTGGTTTACTTTCAACCAATTTATTTTTGACACGGATATAAATCATATCGCACATCCTGTGGAACAATAAGGTAACTGTGAAATTTCAGTAAAGTTAAAAGATAAGTCATAACTGTCAGAAATACAGAATTAATCAAAAGAAATAACGACTTACTAATATTTTGCCTCTGAGGAACTGTATTGAAATTGTATTTAAAATGTTCAGGTTCTAATATATTTATTTATATTCAGTTTTTCTCCGCTCCTCTAGAATTCCAATTTTTTCGGTTAAGTCGTTATTGAATGAGCAGTTTGTATTTTGAAAAATCAGATTAATTTAACATACTGTTATACATTTAAAATTCTTTAATAAGCATCGACTGGCTTACTCTATCTATCTGATTATGGATGATTATCGGTAGCATAATCGTGATGAAAATCTTCGAAAAATTCCTGCTTCTGATTAGACTTAAGCATATCCTTAACAGAAAACTAGAATACAATGAGAATGACTGAAGTTAGCCGCTTTTAGATTTTTTAATTAATTAATGAACTGTTTTTTTTAATTACAAAGGTACGAGACACAGTCTTGTCATTATTATTGAATTGGAGGCAGTAGTTGTGGAATTCATAATGACCGCATGAAAGACATGGCAATATTCCACCATTAAAATATATTGTGGGACTCCATAGGTAGGCACTAAAATGAGTGTCTTATTTATTTAAGAGTCATTTCTACATATAACATGCAATATGTATATTTATTTTTTTTTTTATATATTCAATGATTTAAGAATAATAACAGGAAATATTGCAAACAACAAATAAAGTTTATGTAAAACAGCCACATGAAACTTGTGATTTGGAAATGCATAAATCCATTCTCCTAAATATATTAGTTGTGTGAATCTATGGTGTGCAGTGTTAGAAATTTATCACTTTTATCGAAGCTCACGACTCAGCGAACATTAATAATTTGGCCATTGTTGTAATCTGCAACTGAGTAGCTTGAACATCGATTTTATGAAATTTATAGTATTTGATTTGGATAACGTGCAGCTAGGTAAAACCGAGTGTACAGTCCACGAAATGAGGACTATCTTGTCATTTTAATTTATTGTGACAATCAGCGGGAACTGGCTCAGTATTAGTTCAGTAATTGTTATTTCTGAATTTCGGAAACCATTATCAAGCACACAAAAAATAAATATAAAAACTATAGAAAATATATAATTATTCTTTTCCTCAAAATCTAGAGAATCAATGTTCTGCCGTCGGAGTATTTAATTGTAAAAAAAAACTAGCTGAAGTTTTTGGAAACTGTTAGTTGCCATAAAATTGAATTATTTCTGAGTATTTGTTGTTGTATATAAAAAGGGGTTTAAGAGTATCCCAATCACCCAACATAACCTAATTAAACGAAGAAAGCAATTTGATTCGACCGACTGTAACAGATAATGGGGTTAAAAATTGTAATTAAATCGTTACTTTGCAATACTAAGATTACCGCTAAGCATATAACTTAAAACAAAAAAAATATCTGAAGCCCACAGTCACCCATCAAGGCTCTAGCACTTGCATACTTCTTATACGAAGTATACTTAGTACAAGAAAGAGCTGATAATTTATAATGAGTGCCGATAGGGATCCAAATGCATTCAATTCTATCTCTCATTAAATTTCTGTATTCGGACAAAGATTTTGCATCATTGATGGCTCTTGGTAAACCTTGTTTCAGAGGTTCTATTGGTTACTAACTTAATGTACCAAATTCTGAAAAATATCAACAACAAAGAGATTTAACAATATGTCTATGCAAATGTGATGTTTTGTGTCCGTTTCCGGTGAAATAAAGAAGTGCTAAAACTGAGTAGAGGAAAATCGTAATAAATATAATTAGTATCAGGTGCATTTATTATAGCAGACCATGAGTTCTGATGAAGAACTTTTTGAGAGGCCTGAAAACGCCCGTGCAACCAATTTATACATCTGTTCATGCTAGCAATGGAGCAAATGGCATTTTGATTGGTAAAGCGTCAGGTGTCACTTGAAAAGTAAGTAGTTGTCAGCTTATGCAGGACAATGAGGTATGAAGCAATAGCAATATTGTTACTCATACCGATCCTATCGATATAGGATAGTGGCATGCAGAAGGAAACTGGAAACCATTGAAAGTCCTCAGGATCCAAGGAACATTGTACGTATCCGTTAAAATTATTGCTCCTTTTCTCGCAGCCTTTGCATACAGCAAATTTTATTCACGCCTATAATAATGGCATAACTTTTTTTTTATTTTCCACATAATTTATTCTACAACAGTGTTGTCATATTTAGGCTGGTAGCGTGGCCTATTCGCTGTCTCATTAGTCCCAATTATCGTATCGGGTATAATTATCTTTGCCGTCCTTAGAGCCGCTTTTGGCTGCCTCCCCTATTCTAGAAGCACTAGCCTCTACATCACGCCTGTCACCATCTCGACAATTTATAGCAGTCATAAATTTATCTGAATTATTTTAATCGTTAATCAACCCTCTCACTTTATGACGTCAAATAATTGTGGCTCCTCAGATTACGCCAGCAGAGTTTAATTGATATATATTTATTTTAAATAGTTTATCACGTGATATTTAATTAAATGCGCCCCATTGCAAATGAAACAATGTTTAGGTTCTGCATATAGGCTGCTGCTACATTTTAACGATTTAAATCGTATTACAATTACTCCGAAACTAGAATTGACACCAATGCTACATAAGCATTTTCTTTAAGTAACAACACTCTTTTTTTAAAAAAAAAGAATTACTATGAATGCCAATTTTAAAAGAGCGTAAAACAATAATATTAAATTGCACAATTCAGTTATATTAAACTCAATAGTCATCTCTTTATTGGGAGTTGCACAGTGTAGGTCTGATAAAAAAATTCTGAGTCTCGAAAAACGCATAAAAGTAAAAAATGATCAGAGATTCTTTTTTATTAACAAACATTAAAGTATATCACACAAAACTAAATTCCTTCGGTAAAAAGAAAATATTAATACGGCTAATAGGATATTTATAAAATACGTTTTTCATTCAGAATAAGCCCTTCATTGCGAATATGTAGTATAAACTGTTCTTTAAGTACTATCCGAGAAATGTTACAAACTTTTTTCATCTGTTATTTAAACCTTATTGTAAAACTGAAGTGACAACTATGCAACTGAATAACCTACATTTCATCGTATAAATAATCTATTATTTCAGAACAATATTATTCTAATCTATTTTCCTTATTGACAAATCATTAATGTTATTGTGTCGAAATATAAATGCTGTATTTTCTTCTCTTTGAACCACTCTTTATTTGTCTTAAAGGGAATTTATCAGTACTAAAATATATTCAACTTAATTATTCTTAATATATAAAAGTATCTCAGATACAGTACGCACACTTACACACACTCACGCACACACAAATTTATTATATATATTACAAATGAGGACGACGGCAAAGAACCTTCGAAGCAATAGAAAGTCTAACAATGTGGAATTACTTAAACAATTAACTTGATTGAACATAACAACGATAATAAAAATGTCCTTGGGCAGCGCTCATAAGTAATTCTATACATTTTAGTCTCGTCAGTCACTTACGGGAGCAATTAATTTAAGAGACAATTGTTACTTTAAAAAAGAAATAACTCTTCTTCTTAGTCATATATTATTTTTTTGAAATCCGACATTCACAAAACAGTTGTCGAGGTATTCATCCTAAATTATTAAAAAAAAAAATGTATTAATTTTAGAATTTTTTTTAGTTAAGGCATATGGAAATAATTTTATTAGACAAAAATATTGCCTTACATATAAAAATAACTTTTTTGTAGAATGAGAAGCTCAAAAACTCTTAATGTAACTTATCGAAACAATTATATGCACTTTCCTTTAAAATTTAAATAAATAAGTACTACACTTAGTGTCCGATTGGGTTTATATAAGGAATGTAAAATAGAAGATACAAATGTGGAAAAGAAATAAATTTTCATTTCACTTCCATCCCCCCCACCCCACTATCTCTCTATTGTATGGACCCTGATGGATTAATGTTTTCGAAATGGCTAATACTGGTTTTTAGTCATCCTATGAATCATTATATATTAATCAAAAGTACCATATGACGAAGACCCCAGAGTTTTGTTTGTCAATAGCATTCAGAATTGTAAAATAATAGATACACTTTCAACGGAGTGAGACAAAATCCATTAATATAACAACAAAAGAATTTTTAACAATTTATTCTTAAGTTCGATTAAGATTTAACAAAAGTGGTTGTAACAAAGGAAGTCGGGATACATTATTAAATAAGCTTCCACCTTTTCTGCCTTATTTACAGGAATTATTTATATGTAATGAGGTCACGTTAACTGCATAATTTATTAAATTGATTTTTCAGAGCCTCTATGATATTCTCGGGTTGAGACGTTTCATTATTTTTTCCTTTTGTACAAAAATGAATCATGGAGTACTCTCTGTTTTGCCCGCGAATCATTGTCGGTATTCAATAGTGATCAATATATAAACAATGTATAAACTGTAATTCATGTAAATTTTCACCATTATCCTTCAGACTTCTAGGCACAACTTCTGGGAAAAAGTGCTGCTGTTAAAGAAAGGTCTCGGTGATAATAAGTTAAAGAAGGGTTTTGAATAAATGAATAAAACGATTTGTTTCATTTTTTATTTGGTATATATACCTGCCAGTTATGAAAACAATTCTTAGAATCAGAGTATTCTTATATTTAGTCATAAAACTTTTATTAGTGGTTTAATAGACAATTTAAGTAAATCAAAGAAATTAAGAACCTTGAAACTCACAATTACGATTAAAAAATGAAATTATATTAAAAATCGTCAAATCGCATTGTTTCTCTTAATACTGAAATTTGAATATCAGTGGTAATTTACTTTTATTTCAAATTTCTAACAAATGAATAGAGGAAAACTCGGAAAATTATTCCTTACTCAATTATTCATGTGAATTATTTCCTTCAATTGTATCTTAATATTGTATATTAGTAATATTCATTATATCTGTGCACTTTAAATTACAACTATGTAATAAAACATTTTAATTATTAACGAATTATGTGTGTATTTTTAATATTCGATTTCTTAAACGATATTCCTGGTTTTATTCTAACAATGGCATAGTATATTTTTCCACATTGATGCAATCGCATAATTTATAATTGTGTAAACAAATAAAAATTCCACGTTAATTTTTTTTCTTTTTTTTTTTTTTTGAAGGTTACCTATTAAGTATTTGATACCTTTTGCTCACTTATGTTGTGTGGTTTCTATTTTATTTAGTTTTATAAATGATGTAAATAAAAAGAAACAACTTCAAACATATATCCACGAATTGCAAGTATTATAAATACCAAGATATAATCAACTTACAATAAATCATAGCGATTTATGCCATTCGAAAAAAAAAATCATTTTTACAATAGTTTTTCGTTGTATCTTCAATTTTTACTTCCTTGTAAGGAGTATAATCTGGACAATTTTCGGCTTTCAGATTTCAATGGAATTACCCGTTTTTACCTTCCTTGACCATGTCGTCTGCAAGTACGTATCTTGCATGACTCGCTCACAAAAGCTTTACAATGTTGGAAATTAACGATTGACTGTTATAATGAGTAGTTGTACATCTCTCCTTTTGATCCAAATCGATTAAGGAGAAAGGGAGGGGGGGTGGAAATAAAAAATCGAAAATTTCTAAATACCTATTAGAGATTCGGTACATTTGTATAGAACAATTTTTTATAGTTGGGAAAAGATTTTTAAATTATAGTCTATGAGATTGTTTTGCTAACCGTATGTAGACACCACATGACAAAGAAGGATGAGGTGCCCACTTCGTATTTTGTTTTATAATTAATTCTCATGATTATTAAAATAAGAAAATTCCTGGTTAATCAAAAATATTTCTTTTTTTAAATTAATTTTTATATAATTAATATTAAGTATAATTTTTTGAAGGGTATTAATTATATTAAATTCTTGTAGAGCCGTTATAGTAAGGCTATAAAAAGACGACGGTGCTGCCCCCAATCGTCGGAGGAGGGCATAGATTGAATCTGAGGGCCCCTTACCGCTTATCTATGGTTTCCAGGGATTCTACTATTGTTTTTGGGTAGGCGGTCACTTTATCTGTCGGGGGTGGAGGCTCCAACACAAAGGCCTCGCCGGGGGCACCCTTCATGCAGATATATTGTGAATCATTAATGTTCGCCTACAGCCCGACAGACGGACGGACAGCAAAGATAAAAACATTTTACTCGAGGGCAAACTTTCACGCCGGCCTTTTAAATTTAAACGGGTCAAAGCGTCGCCCTAAATCATTTTAAGGGAGATCACAGCGTATATGAGCCGTCGAAGCCGAATAACTCTGAAATCGCGTAGTTGTTTCACACGAAGACAGAGAAAAACTTTGGTCAAAATTGAATGCCAAATGTAATGTTTATGTGCTATACCAAACATAATGCATGTAAAACTACATTTACAGAATGGATTGCGAAAATCTAATACAATTTAATATATGTACATGAAACCCTCCAGAAACACACAAATAATCATATTTCGGATCATTGATCTCTTTAAACATTTGAGTCTTCAATTAACAACCTTAAGACAAATTGCCTGAGCTGTTGTGAACTCGTTTTATGAATATCATATAGCTAGGTACATTATACCTCCATCTACAAATACAAATTCTTGTGACTCGAAATATCCATATTTTTAAAGGCTAGACAACACGACCCAATATTTTCCACCTTCCAGCTACGAAGGTTGAAACAAAGGTTTGAAATATGCTTAGTGCATAGAGGAATTTGCAATTATCAACTACTTGCAGAAAGAAAACTCCAATGGAACGAAGTATTCGGTGGTTATTTATTTTATTGCATGGTTGTTATGAAGATGGCATTATGAACGCGTTATTTTTTTCGTTTGTATTTGTTCTGTGTAAATATATGTTTAATAGAAATAATACCTAATGATAACACAATTGCAGAATGAAAAGTCGAAAGCAAACAGAGTATTGTGATTGAGTTTTGCTAAGAGTAACTTGTAGTCTTTGGTTTGTAATTGGGTCCAAGGAACCATTTCTTGTTTTTTTTTTTTTAAATTTTACTTTTTGTAATTATAGTCCAGAGAGACCTTATATAACAAGGACCAGTTAGGGGAATTTTTTCCATATTCATTGAATTATACGTTATAATTGTTTGTTGAGGATAATACTGGACAGATATTGTAGATTAATTTCAGTGGAAATTTTCTTTAAACAATTTGTTGTCAATTATAAAGTTAGTAATATAATAACATTATAAGGTATTCAAGATAAGGTTAGCTATAACAATAGAACTGAGAACAGTTTGAGCCATTTGAAAGTAATAATTTCGGTTTGCTCAGAGTTAGCAATAACGCGCGAGAGATGTTTGTGTGTTTATAGATGAATTGTAACCATTTTGTGTGCGCCACAGACTAATTCTTTGTATTATTATAGTGTACACCACTGAATAGTGTCAACCAAAGAAAGGGGTTTGTCGAAGTGTTTTGTAAAACTTTCAGTGAATAGTCCGTACCTTCAGTGACAACTGTAGACCTAAGGCCCCAAAGAGGTCAGACTGAAAAGTACTGTAAAAGTTTTTGTGGGCTCGGCGGTACTACTGATTATAGTTATATAGTACCGTCTGTCGAGGCTGTGCGCATTATCACATCATCGGCATAGAGGGGGAGGGGGGCGCCATATGCCCCATCTACTCCCCGGCTGCCCCACTATAATGAGTATTATTATATCTGTCATTATAATTTCAGTTCCTGGTGATTCGTCACGGCGGAGTGCCTCAGGATTTACAGCCACCCACTACAAAAGGCTAGAAAGGAATCCTTCTCCAGGAAGCGCGATTTTTTCCCAAGTCACAGTGAGCTATTCAATATTTTTGTATCGCGTCTGGGAGCTCTGAGGATGAAATATTCGGCCTGCAAGGCCAAGTAACGTTTTGCCTTCAAGAAGTCATTGTAGCCACATCTTAAAAACCAAAGGCTTACGTTGGGTGTAGGTTAGAGGTATTAAATATGGCGGACGTCCTTACAAATGATATCATTCAACATTTCCTGATTTTTGTGAACTGTTTCCTCAGAGAAAATTATATCTATTAACGTCCACTAATTCTCCCACGGAATCTAGGGCTTCACCCTCACCGAACACTCCCGTGTATTATTTATCAATTTTCTATTCTTGGAGCCATTTTTATCACTCTTTGTACAACGGTCTATTGCCTATCCATAATTTCGATTAAAGGAATTATCGCTCTATAAACCAATGAGATCTAATATAGTAACAGTGACTATAGAATTCCGTCATCAATTTTTTCACACTTTATCAAATGACTTAAGAGTTCACATTCACTTTACTAACATCATCAATTCAACTACCGACTCCAGGACACCACCCAGTTAATGACAGTCCTTGTTAAAAACTAAACCAAGGAATTTGCAGACCAAGTTCTGAAGTGTATCATTTAACTGTGGCAGACTCTTTAATATTTGTATTTTTTTTTTTTAAACCATTTACTCAAGGACCTAATAATTTACAGAATTGATAATAAGCTCTTGTACAAAAACCACTCCTCATTTGTAAAAAAGCTCCTCTACTCCTGCACATAAGTAATATCTGAAGTCATAAGACAGTTCTCAGTGTCTAGTTAAAACTCCTAGGAAACTAGGTATTATAGAATTTGAATTATACTGATGAGTTTATTGAGATTTTTAGAGGTGTCATTGGAGATAATAGATATGTTCAATGGATAGGCTTATATTTTCTGCTGGTTATAAGTAACCTAATTTTTATCCGTTATAGGCCCTTCTGTATGTTAAAAGGAGAAGCAGAAGATAGGATATTTCAGAACTTATGTTCGGAAGAATGATTGTTGACGAGTTTCTGGAAATCTACCTTGAGATTTCCGAATTCAAGGTTTACCTTAATTATTTAATAATCTATCATTTACAGAAAAGATCTATAAGCGCCAACTACTGGGGAAACTTCCAATATCGAACCAGTTCTAGCAGGAACTCTTGTTGAGATAAGATTTAGTCCTTAACTCGAAGGCCAAATCCAAGAAAACCTCGCCGCAACTACAGGTCCTTTGCAACATCCAATCCCAGGTCCTCCATATGGAGCGTTCAGCCCTAGGTGTCTCAGTCTTGATGGTTATTCCCTGATCCGAAAGAGGGCCGATTTGGAGCCATCGAACGAATGTTATAGGCCTAAACCGTCGAGTATGTCGACAGGTAGGGCCCCTAGCTGCCATACATAATACATAGAACAGGGTCCCGAGAAGAGCACATCTTACCATTGTCTTACAGCAATCCTTCTCCCTTTAATATTTACTCTGGCTAAATAATTCCGCCCATCTCCCTCCCTTCCCCCGCTCAGGGCACCCTCTACCGGGAATTTGAGTATTAAAATGTTGCGTTTTCTCCATCTCAACATGCCCCTGAGAAAATATGCTTGTAAGAATACGTATGGGACTTAGTTTGTGGGATAATAAACAGGAGGTACCCACACTCATTCGATCATATTTTGGTATTCTTTAGCAGCTTCATGTTATACTGAGGGAAGGGGATGTTCCATAAACTATAAAAACTAATAATGATAATTAAAATAATACAAAAAGAAATTAAAATTTAGAAACACTTTTAAAATCATTTTTTCAACCCTCTTGCAGTTTTCCCCATTTCATATTTCTCCTACACTATCAGTTTTAAATCAAATGATAAAAATCTAGTCTTTGCTTTGAGCTAGTAAAAATATTTACTATTTAATATTTCTATTTTGTTTTCTAAATTTGGACCTTTTTAATTTTATAACTCTCTTAAATAATGAAAATATCTTCAAAATTGTAAGAAACTAGTAAAATTAATTTTAGAAATAACATCGTCCACATGAATTATGAAGCCGAGTGTTCAGCACCCCTAACTATTTGGACTGGCGAAGGTTTTTGCTCTTAAAGTTTTTAACACCTGCATTTTAAATAATATTTAAACATGAAACGTTATTTATGATATAAATTTAATATGCAGAAATCTAGCTTTTCCTCCATACTGTATGATGTATGATGCAACGTATTTATTCGTTACTGTAAATAATTGTGTCAATGTAATTATTTTATTTTCAAGCCATTTATTATAAACCTCGAGTTATGTCTCGAAGCAGTGAAAAATAAATATTACAAATTCATTCTATCAGATATTACAATACATTAAATGACGATTTTAATATGAGTTATAACTGTTTTAAATGTTATTCTAGTGAGAGTGTTAATGAGCTATTTTGTTTGTAAGTTAAGTCCCCTAGCCATATAATCGGCAATTTATGAATAATTTCTTCGCTCCGAGTATATTATCAGGGAATATACGGTGCCGAATAAAACGAATAACTTTAAAATTCAAATTAACCCACACAGGGCCCCGGTGGATATCCCCTTATTAAATTACAAACTTATTAACTCAATTCATGAGATATGCATAATTTTAATTCTAAAATAATGAGAATGGCAAATTACCGAGTTCCCATAAAATAAAATGTTGATTTCTCATTTACTTCATTTATATTTTAGTCAGGAAAATAATTACTTCTTGATTTCTACCCCTTTTTACTAATTGCTTTCCTAATTAAATTTTAATCTAATTTATTTTTAAATGTAAAGAATATTTACTAAAGGAAATTGTTAGAATATATAAAATTGCATACTTTTTTTTGAATAGTACTTTAAACAAAATAGAAATATTTTATTAAACAAAAAAATGCTACAAAAAAACGTCAGAAGCGTTAAAAACAATCGTAGTTGATTGTTGTAATGTGGATTTCTTGGTAAATACATGTTCTGTCCAAATATCTATGATTCTTGTATGCACTAGCCAATATGTAATAAGAAACTGAGAGCATTTTTTTTTTACTTGTATCATATTAGTTACATAAAAATACTAATATAAGTAAAGGTTAATACGGAATATATGGCTTAAATAAGAGAAAAGATATTTTTCTTTTGCCTTGAGAAAGAAACCAAAAGATTTAACGAAGCTAACAGGAAACTAGTTACCCATGTAACTTAAAAACATTGTGTCCTTTGTACTATAAATTCTGATAAGGTAATACATTGTCTAACAGTGAATATATATGTGCATTCAATGTACATCCTGTATGCATACATATTTATTGAGTATGTTCTAAGTCGGAAGATATACGGTGTATAAAATATGATATAGCCATAAAATTGCTTGGATCATTTAACTGAGCAATAACTGCATGCGACGGCCGTGGGTTCGAGTCCTATCAGAAGGGAGAATGTTTATTGTAGACATTTACTGCCTAAGTATATATAAGATCACGTGGGGAGACATCCCGTTTCTCTTTCAGTACTTTTTTTTTTAAATATATGTTTACAGCGGTTCTTAAACATCGAAGGGCACAATTATAACGTGCATGGAGGCGAAATGGTTTAGACCGAGGATTAGCGGAGGTTGAGAGAGACAAATCAAATAGATCTTACAGGCGTAAAATTTAAGCCTTTCCCGATAAGCTTAGGCACGTCGTCGTCAACAAAGTATTGCCGTTATAAAATAGATTCAAAGTAAAAAAAAAAAAGGTACTAAAAAATTGACGGAAAACAAGTATTTAAACATTGATGAGGGGAATATCTCTGCCTGTGAACCGGTGCAAATAAAAAAGAAGCAGAATCTTTTATAATATGATCCTTCTAATATTAAACTATACTTAGGCGAATTGAAATGTCTACAAGTAGCTTAAAAATGGTACCAGATGTGGCCTGGGTTACAACTAAATTCCGTGAGCCTGTCACTTCACACAGTGCACTCTAATTAAACACTGGCATTTACAATAGTACTTAATCATTGATTTAAAATCGCCAAGGACATTTAATATATTGGCCTTTATGGAGCTTCTACAAAGAAAATCGGATATGACGACAGTGTAGAAGACTTTTATTCGAAAAGTTGTAGTACCAATTTTCTATCTCAAAATCACTTTCTCTTTAAAACAGCAAGAAAAATTGAGTTCCTTGAAATGTAAGTCCTTTTTTGTAGTTCCGTTCGTGAGAGCTCATCAACTAATTTAATTTTTAAAAAGTCCGTCACACTGGAGCTGCGTAAACTAAGCCACTTTCCCACGTGAAGTTTTACAAAAGAGGAATCTGCATACTAGAAACAGTAGTAGTAAAGAGTCTCTAAACCAATTTCACAAGAGTCGAACAGTTACGGAAACGGCCGAACTAGCTTTTGGGGGATTCTCACGAATAGACCAGAAATCAGACGATCTCATCTCGCCCGTTATCTGCACACACTTTATAAAAATGCAAATATCTCGGTTAATATTCAAAAAAGAGAATAAATGCATATAACAATATTTATAGTAAATTTAATTTTCAATAAGATTGGTGATATACAATGTTTTATGTTCACGTATAGTATTGTAGATATTTCGAATTTTTGAAAATCCTCCCTCCTAACCCCCCCCCCTCCCACTGGTTCGATTTCAGCTATTAACGAACTTGATCTTCCTTTTTTCATAAAACGAGTGAATATCGAGCTTGGTAACGGTGAAACAAAAATTACAACAACTAGAGCGTTAATAGACATATATATATATATATATATATATATATATATATATATATATATATATATATATACATATATATATAATTTTGAACGGACCTCAATTTCGTCATCTCCTGGGTAGGATCGATGGACAATTAAATTTTTTTTCTCGAAAATCGCGTCATGAGTAGGACCTCAATAGCTGAATTTCTTTAAGGGAAATCTGCTAAAATTACTCATTTCATTTCAGGGCAACCTTTCATAAATTTTCATCAGGTGAGGTGTCACGGGACTTCAAGAAAAAAGTGATTTTTGACAGTCTAATAAGCGAAATTTGAGTGTAGATTTCACTTAAACTCGTATTCATTGTTTCTTAAATTTCACTAAACAATTTTTACAAGTTATTTAAAGTGGTACGATGATTTGAAAATATTTATAGCCGCTCTCCATTGACCATGTAAGGAGTAATTTGGTAAATGGCGGTTAAAATAAATTAATTAATAGTTAATTATTCTAAAATAATAATTGATATAACTACATCAAATTGGGAATACCCTGACAGTTGTCGACATCCCTGATTTCCTTAAATTTAGTGTAAAATATTAAGTGTGCATTATAAAATGCACTTGGCCTAGGGAGTGACTAACATTGCGCAGCACAACACGAACAAGCAGAAAGAATGTGTAAGAAAGAGAGAAGGCTCTCCTGTTCAAATATACATGCTCCACCTATCTCTTCCCTTTTTCTCTGTCTGCCCCACCCCTGGCGTGGTAAGGGTGGGGGGAGCTTGGCATTTTGGTTTATTTAAATCCTCCCTTCGGGTTATTCAGGAGCACACATTACGATTAGCCCTTTCCAGAGAACAACAAAATGAGGGGGAGAGAGAGAGAAAGAGAGAAAAAAAAGAAAGACATAGACACTAAAAAAAATAAAAGCTCAAAACAAAAAATAAAACATCAGCCCTACCCCCCTCCACAAACACACCAGACTCCGTGATCTCCGGATAATACATTTTTTAAAAAATTCCCCCGCCCTGAGCCCCAGACTTGCGATTCCGGACCCATATTCCATAATTAAAGGCTCTTCCAGAATAAATCAGTCTATATGTGGATAAACGCAGAAGGTACCCGGAGAGACTGGAAGTATTGACAAATGGGTTCAGAGGTGCCCCAACCCTTCAGGATTAACATACCCTCGCCCAAACTTAAGCCTCTTTCCTCTTTTTGTTGTTAACACATACAAATTTTAACATATACACTTTTTTAACAATAACTCAAAATGGAGGTAAAAGATTACGCATAGCTTAGTTCCGGATGAACGTTTATCATTCTGAGTAGATGGTTTAACTATAAAACAAAACATTAGAACTGATACATTTTACAACCTGTAAAAAATTCGTAACCTTTATTTAATTTTAAAATTAGGAAATAAAAATTAATTTTACACGTTAAGAAAAACGTGTTTTATGCAAGGAACACATGTTATCCAATATGAATAAGGAATTTCAGTTAATTCATTACTTATACCGAGGATAATGCTAATTAAAAAAAAGCCTGATGACTTGATATTCATCAAAACCAACTCATGAGTTTACTTGGTGACCAATAAATAGTATAAAATGCGAAAAAAAATTTAATGTTATTCGTATTGAGAATGTAACTTTTTTTTTTGTTGAGAATACGAATTATTTAAATATTATTTCTCTTTATCGAATTCTATTTTTAAATTAAATTATTTATTAACGTCCAATTTTTGCAACTAATGCTAATTTGGACTGGTTATCTACATGTTACCACCCTATTCTAGCCAGGGTGAGACTAAGGATTTTATTTAACGAATTCCGTCACTAAATAAATTCCTCTGCCCCGGCGGGAATCGAACTTGCCATTCTAGGTTAACAATGTGAATTCTTTTTTTAAAATAAATTCAAAGCAGAAAAATGATTATTAATTTTTAGTCCTTCTTAACAAAAACGATGTGTTCTTTCTTTTCCGTAAACGAATAACACCCAGAAATTCGAAGGTCGTCCACAGACTTACTTTTATTTTATGATACATTTTATACGGTGAACAAACATTAAGGGTAATAATGGTCCAAACATAAAATATGTTCTGGGTTTATTGTTGAAAGAGATATGAAAACTCATTTAATAGCCGGGAGGCCACTGCCGACAGGTTTATTTATACTTTATCAAAATATACAAAAAATAAGAGTCCCGAAACAGTATATTCATATTTTATGCCCCGGCACTAACAAGCACGATGGCTTTTTGCTTAACGAATGGAAGATCATCGTAACAGTTTGAAACACATTTAAAAACTAAACCGGCTTCTTAATTGAATGGTGAATGTGGAACAAAAAAAGAACCGTATTTATTTTTCTATCCCAAAGGAATTTAATATATTTCTGTAGGTTTTTATATTATAAATTACACCATTTAGAGGAGCGGAGTGCAACAGGTGTTATGATTCAGAATGTGCTTTTGCATTCAGGTCTCCCAGTTTTAAATTGTATTTGAGAAGACATTCATTTTCTTTTACTCTGTAGCAAACCAAAAAAAAAAATGTTTTTAATTCGTTTATTTATTTATCTTCTCAGCTCCGAAACAAGTAACTATGCAATTTATAATATTCTTTAAATCAAAAACATATTGCCATTGGGAATTTCACAGTTTCTGCAAGTATTAATTTGGCCAGTTATATTTTAGCTTTTTTATTCCCCCACACTAAATGTTGATTAAATTAATATCTACTGGATGATAATATATTATGTAATATAAAATAAAGGTCTGTATTAGTACTATATAAAGGTCACTATTAGTACCTCTAAATATTTCAATACGTTTTTGGTTTTATTAGGCATTATAGTACTAATTAAACTTAATGTTTCTTTTTTTTATCTGTTATTTTCATTAAAACAATTACGTAACTCACCCATCTACAGCCAATAAAGTATTGTAGTCTTACCTGAAACATAAATCAATAACGTTAGTATTCAATGCATAAAATAAAATTTAGAATGGTTTCCTTTTGATAATTAGAACTTCTATTATATAAAATATTTTGTCAGCCACTTGTGCCCCATATAATATTTTTAACCATTTTATTCACATTTCATGTGTAGGTTTTAGAAACAAAAGTGTAAATGCCTCCTCTAAACGACCATCACATATTAAAACTTCGTTAAAACGTTATAATATTTAATAATGAAATCCTATCCTCTGACAGAATGTGCTATGATTATTTACCTCCGAGTTTTCAGCATAGAAAAAAATATGTCCAAGTTACTTTATATTTTGTTATTTTTTTGCATACATTGTATTCAGTACTGTTTTCTCTGTGCGATTTTCAACGATTTGATTTTGTATTAATTGTGGGTACATAGATTAGGTTAAGGCTTTTTTTTTCTTTTTATGAACAAAAATTCTACAAACTGTGTACCTTGAGAAAAAATTAAATTTAACACAGACTAAAACTGGTTAAAAGAGTGTTAGCGTGTGTGTGAATATCGTGAGTTTACATTGTTAATTGACGGGCGTTAGAACAATATTATTTAGTGTTATATCAAAAGAATTTTACTTGGTCTCTGGAAGAAAGCGGTTTGAATAAAGTAAGTCAAAACGTTGATTGAAGAAGATTATAAGGATTGAGTGAGGATAAGTAGACATAAACTTGATTTAGTAGTGGAGTTAGTTAGAGCGGCGAGTGAAGCATGCTAGAGAACAAAGTGGTTAAGTAAGTCATAACAGACTGGCTCAAGTAGTTATCACGACGCGGCCCGTCAATCTAAACACCACTAAAGACCTTCGCCACCAGCACTAAGAGCCTCTCGGTTTGACCTCAGTATCACCTTACGCCGCGAGAGAGAGGGAGAGAGAAAATGAGAGGTCGTTAAGAAATTAATGGAAAATAAATGCGGTAGATACACAGTTCAGAGAAAGCCGCTCTTTGTGTGGAGGGTCCGTAACCAAAGTTATAGTGTTATTAAAGTGAAGTTACACTTTAATTATGCTATAACCTAATTCCCGTTCAATGTTATGACAGAAGGCGCCAGAGAAACCCCGTTATATGTCTCACTATACTATTACACAACATGAAATCGAGGCATCGTAAAAAATTATAAAATAATTTAGTACGAATCATTAAATAAATATAATATTGTCTGACGTGTACATCACTTTACATGAAGTTTTTCCCCTTAATACGTATTTTTGTTTGTTTTTTTTTGGAGACACTCTTCTGTAATATGATTTACTGCTAAAGGAGTAAACCATAAAAAAGACCAGAGTGAATTTCGTTTCGATTCCAGAAAGTAAAATTGAATAAGTTGGGTAATGGCGAAGCGTGTAAGGTTATTTTCCCATTCAATAATAGCCATTCTAATAATTCAGCTATTTTGTATTTTCGAAATAAGAGCTTAATATTTAGAACGCCCATTTCTAGAGTACTTCAACATTTAACTGTCGTTAGGTAGATTCGTGGTAATTCATCTTGTAGTGAAATTTTAGTAAAATGTGTTTAAACACTTTTTGAGCTTCGTTTCCATATTTCTAAATATACGGTATAATTTAATAGAAACTTCTTCACTTCTAGAAATAAGTGGTTTCTCCACTACAGATTTACAATTTTGAACGTTAAAGAAATTTGAAATTGAGTTTGAACAAATGGAGAATTAATAATTGTTTTTGATTTTTCCAATTCTAAAATTCCTGCCCATTATATAATATATAAACTAGGACGTTGAATAGTTATAAAGTAGAAGTAATGAGATGATAATATCAAATTTGTATTCAAGGAAATCCGCTATTGAGAAGTGTGTTGCCATTTTTATTACGAAAAAATCAATAAATTACAAGTAGGTACCAGGAAATAGTTTAATTTCTAAATCATATACATAAGCGTTTTAATAGATTTCCCTTGAGGAAATAGGGGTATTAAGGTTGTAATCATGACACAATTTAAAGAAAAAATGTCTTCAAATACCAACCGATCCTGACAAAAAGAAGAGAAAAATAAGGTCCGATGAAATTATATTTATATTTTTCAGGGCCACGTTCTAGCGGCCTCAACATTTATTTGATTGATATGGAACTCGATATTTAATACTTTAATGCGGATGAGATCAAGTTCGTAAGTTGCCGAAATGAGAGCAGGAGTAGTGAGAATTTATAAAAGGGATTAAACCGTTATTTTAATTTGTTCTACAAATTTGAGATAAACGATCATGGATAAACGATCATATTGGTAAAGTAATGTACAGCGTAGTTGTTGTATGAAGTTTCTTCTGATATATTAGGAGAGTTATTAGTATTTTCGCATGACTACTATCAGAGACCCTTACTCCTAACAAAGCGAAATTCTCGTTAGCCTCGTTACAGTACATCAGGGGAAGTAGGATCGACCCCCGTTGCTAATAGATATAGCCACGGACAGGACAAATTAGAAAAGTTCTAGATTTGTCCAAACATGGTTCTACAAATATGTACACAAGAGGTTCATGATAGTACTTGAGTTCGGTTAGCCACTACCTCGCTCGCCCTTGGTCACTTATAGTCGGCAAATACGATTATTACGCACAGAAGGCGAGGGCATGATGAGTCAGAGGCAGAGAAAGAAACAGATAGAGAGAAAAGAGTGAGAGGTCGTTAAGAAATTTATGGAAAATAAAACGGGGTAGATTTACAGCTAAGAGAAAGCCGCTCAGAGAGCCTTGTTGGTGTGGAGGGTCCGTAACCTCACTTAAATTACACTATAACTTACTCCCGGTTTAATGTGATGATAGAAGGTGCTAGAGAAATGAGGAGGGGGAGGGGACGGAGAACTGGCTGGCGGGTCCCACCCCCTGTTATATAGTGGAGAGTTAAATAGACATAAATTGGAAAGAATGGGGTGATTTTATGTTATAAATCCCGTCGCGGTTTCCTCGGCTCGCACGTACTCTCTCTAAATATTTATTAATAAATAGCTATAGCTCTTTATTTCTTTGGGCCTCCAACATCAGGTGATATTTGAATCATTAATGCCGGCCATTGGGTGCCTTGTAGGTCCCATTTTGTGTTAATGTGGAGAATTGATGGGCATTCTTATCTGAGATTTTGATTGTCAGAAAAACATTTGTCTAACATATTATAAAAAAATTCTATTGTATTTAATCTTTAAAAAAACATACAGGGCAATAAAGAGCTCTAAGAGTTTGAAAAAAACTCCGGACTCCTTTGATAGTAATGTTAAAAAACAAAAACAAAATAAAGAATGCCTTCTGGTAATTAAAACAGTTTATAAAATTCAGTTAATTTCAAATAAATGTAATATTTGCTAAGTCACTTAATTATGACGAAGCTCATCTCTAAAATGGGCCAAAATTTTATTGTCAAATATTTTTGGTTAGGCACAGCTAACAATAACATTATATTATTTGTTGTACAGTGGTTAAGTTTTCTTTCATAATGTGGTCGACTGAGAAATTATTTACCCATTCCCTTTGTTTTCCATGCTTGCCAGATATTCATTCACAAGAATGAGTATCACTGTAGAATGTTCATAATTGGCTTTTTAGCATTAATATTTATTTATAAATACAAATACACAATTAATTATAATTATGTGTCCAATGCAATGTTCATTATCTCACAAAATAATCAAATATGATTTAATTTTGCAAAGATTGTTGAAAAGTATTTCTATTAACCTTAAGAAATTAGTATAAGGATTTGCTGGTTCAGTTATCTATGAAAGATAATGGCTTTATATTGCAAAATATCTAAATGGGACTATTATAACAATAGAATACAACTTAAAATGTCTCCCGACCAGCCAACTTGTGCCCTTTCTAAGACGGAAACGACTTAATGATCTATTATATCTTAAAGGTCTTCTTTTACATTGAAACGTTTTAATGGCGATCCAGATTAGTCTTTGTGGATTAAAAAAAAAAAGATATAAAAGAGAGTTAAAAGTGAAAATATTAAGGTTAAGCCTTTTGGAGGGGGGGGGGATTCAAGTGGCAGTGTTAGTGGGGAGGGGGGGGGGTAGTCTTCCAATTATGCCAGGTGTAAAATGTCATGGCATTTGCTTGCTTCGGCTCTGTTTCCACTCAACACTCCCCTGATTTTATCTAACCTATAGTAGCACTCTCTCTCTCCTTTATCTACTACATCCATCTCTTTGGGTCACTGGGCTTATATCTTGACACTTCCTCCCCCTTTATCAACGCACTGGGAGCCACTTGAGTATTATTTTTGGTAGTTACATTACTGACAACAGTACGGTGGGGATATGGAGCGGTAAATATACTCGTTGATTTCTACGTGTCTCGCCATTATTACTGCTAAAGGTCTTTGTGTATTGACATTGTCACTTAGCGCACTTTCTCCCAACTCGTTTTCAGCTTCCTCAGTTACCAATCTAAGATTCAAAAGTAGCGATTCGCATTAGTGGCTATTTAGACAGGTTCCTCGGACGACCTCCAGTATCTCTGTACACCCTGTTCTTGAAAATCAGAATTTCATGGCCAGACTGGCAGGTATCGAGTGGCTAAAGGCGTTTCGGACAAAATATTCAACAGTACCAGAGCACATTTGGTAAAACAATCACAACATGCCAATTGAAGAAGCCATGCATTCTATTTGCGAATATTGATTGATGCCATAAAAGAAAAAAATTGAATCAGTAAACATCGGTTTCATTTTAAATATGCCAAATGATATCCCCATCATGCAAGAATATTTGTCAAGCATCTATTCTATAATAGAAGTAAAATGAAAGTGTCAGTCCAATAAGCTTATCAGATTAAAATGATAGTAAAAATTATCGAACTGTTGACAGTAATAAAACTATAAAAAATACTTAGTTTCCGCCTGCTCTGTTATTATGTATCTCAGATATTTATCACCTTGTACATTCAAAAATTATTTCATAACCATATTTTAACTGTTTATTATACTACACTAAGAGTTACCCCCAACGGGTGATGGTTAATGTTCAGGTTTAAAAGGAAAGATTTCAGTGAAACATGTAGCATTATTTCTAAAGTTCATGAGTAAACTATTTTGGAGAAATCCTTAAAGAAATTATTGATATCCTTATTGATAAATAAAAATGTTGAACTGGATAGTTTAACTATACAAAAATAATCACTCTATAAATGTGCGTACAATAAATTAGAACATTGAAATAACTTCTGCAAAATTATATTCGAACTAGCAACAAAAATGATAATATACGAAATACACTCCGCAAATATTCCATTAGAAGTTATAAGGAAGTTTCCAAAAACATATAAACAAGCAAAAATAATGAAGGGATTAAATAGTGTGCGAAGGACATTGGAAAATGTAACGCTGATATTTAATGTAAAATGGCTACCGAGGCGACACTAATCGCTTTGAGCAACCGCTTCAGAAATAAGCCGACACCCATGTGTATTTTTGCATAATAAAACCATTGCCGACCACCATGCCGGTCAACAAATCCCACAAGAAACCATATCAAGTGGCAAACCGACCATAAATGTCGCCAAATGGACTTTATTTTAAATATTTTAATTATTAATGAGCAATATATTCCTGACAAGCAGAATCTTTAAATAAAATTATACCTACTTATGATATTCAATTCTCTTCCAGGGAAATTCATGGTGTGCTATCATTCATGACATATTTCTTAAACACTTTAAATTTAATTTGGGAGATATTTATTTTTTTTAATTTATTAATTCTTATAGTAATCACATTTCGCCTCTGGGACGAATAATATGTAACTTTGGAAGAATTAGACAAATAAATTAAAAAAAAAAAAAAGAGTACGTAAAAAATCGTCAACTTTTTGTATTAAGGCTAACCAGTGAATCTTATTAGTTATTATTATTAATTTAGATACTGTAATCATATAAATTATCTTAGAGAGATTAAATAATGAAAACTCAGCCGAAAAAAAATTAGTTTTATGACTCATTTTTAAATTTATCATTTCTTCTCTTTTCTAATCTCCGCCTAGTCAACAACAATCGTATTTAACCTTGAGTACAACTTTTCACGGGCTTGAATATGGTGCTGTCGCATCCTTACCTTAAGGGCTTCCCAGCTGTACTCGATCATCAGCCAGTAACGAAGGTCTCCACCGATTGCTATGACAATACTTTCGTTAAAGCGTTCCGTGAGATGAGTAGGAGCAGGGATTGACAGAAGGTAGAAAACTATAAATTATAAATATTTCGGTCGTTAATACAGATAAAGATGAAGTGTATAAGACAGCACATAACAGGGGTGCAAGGAACTAAATTCACAATGAGATTGGTAATGTAAATTACCGATTTTGGATTAACGACAAATAAATTCATAAACGTGGACTGGCCATAATTTGACAATTTTATAGATTGGGTCAGTGACATTTAAAGAAAGTTTCGACAAATTCTGACGACTTCAATAGGTGATTTCCCTTATAGAAAATCTGCTAATAAGAACATCACTTTAGTTGCTCTACTTACAAATTTAAAACAGAGAGAGGTGCCTTGGGTGAAGGTGGTAGGGGGGGATTAGAGGAGGGGAAGGGATAACACCGTTTAAATTCTGACAAATCACCCTTAGAGCTCTCCACCCCCCACCACCACTTCAAAGCCTCCCAGATCAAAGAGAGCCGCTGAATACCACCCAGACCGCTCGCCGGAATTAATAAGGTCTAAAATAATTTTAAAACATCAATTTTATTCCCATTCAAACCGCAGTGATGGGGCGTATGTTGTTTTAGCAGCGTGCAAATCGATTTAAGACGCAAGAGACTCGCTAATCTCCACCCCCCCCCCTCTCGTGACTAATAATTCAGCAGGCTAATTAACTTAAATTATTTATTTGACTTAGGCCTGAGCTATGTATTATTTATTTCCTTTTTTCTTCTCCGAGCTAATTGTGAGGCCTACACTCGCACGCCGTAAACCACACCCCCACCCTTCTTGTGCCACCTTCGCCAAAGAGGTTTAAAAAATTAAATTTAATTATTCAAAAAGAAAACGGCTAGAGAGCGATTCAATCTGATTCTCACAGCCCTCTAGAGAATATAAACAACTTACCTCCTACAACTTCCGTTTTAATATTTAGGTGGCAGAGATAATAACTTTTTCAGACTTGTGCTCATTTTAAAAATATACGGAATATTGATCCACCACTAAATTTTTATTTCAGAATAGAATAATTGTTTCAGTAAGTCAAAATGTTAAATTACTTCAATTATTATCTATATGAAACTGGCGTTCTAAAAATCAAATCTTTTCATCCATTTTCATGCTTCGTTCCAGCAATGCTTAAACCTGGAATAATTTTTCCACTTAGAGCTTGCCATTTTTTACTCATGTAAAAAAAAAATTCTAATACTCTGAAGAAATTCATCCTTCAATATTGGGTTCACGGAATTATGATCCATTAACAATGGGATTATTTTTGAAATACAAAAAAAAAAAATCACTAATTACTACATCAGTTAAGGGTGAATGTTGTATTTTGTTATAGTATTAGCTGCTAGTGGAAAAGTTAAATAATTTGAATTTTATTCATGTTAATACCCACAGGAGCGAGAAATATATGACTGTATACAACTTTTAAAAAAACAAGAATATATTTTATTGTTTTAAATATAATTAAACTTTAAATTGATTAAGGGCAATCAGAAATATATTATTCTGCTCTTGAGTTTCATTTTATATCACTATTATTATATTTTTAATTTGATTATATGTCAAAGAATAGATGAATTTAAGAAATGTGGCGAATATTAGGTTGGTTTTACACCAAGTTTTTTTTTAAAAAAAGAAAAGACTATTTTTATCCGCTAGAATCAATTAAAATAAAAAAAAAATACTCGAAGAGAAATTGTTACTTTTGGAATATTTAAATAAAATAATCAATACTTATGAATCTTTAAATATTTAATTGTACTAATTACTTAATGTACATAGTTGAAGAGTGAATTACATACCATTAGAATGCATTATTGAAAATACATTCATTACTCATTGACAATCGGCAATCTAGAACTTTCAGCGATTAATAATAAACATTTGAAACTATCGATTTCAATTCGAATCGATTTCAAGTCAAAGGGACTCGTGAAATATGATAAATGAAAGACCGTTATGCAGGGAAAGGTAAACTGAGCAGATTTCCCACATCTTGGAGTGTCATACAGACAACGTAGCATACTGTTCTTTTTTTCGCTCTTTCCATTGACTTGGTATTCTGAAGCCATATTATTTATAACGTCTAGCTAAAGAAAATACTATGTCTTTCGTAGTTTTAGTAGATTTTTTTTTGTTTAGTTAGAACTTAGTTTTATTAGTTTGGTGTTTTCGAAGACTCATTCAATCATCTTCATAGTACACCAGGAAAAATGAACGTCAATCAAAGTATGCAATAGATTTTATAATGTCAGTCAATTAAAGAACTCACGAAAAACTTTATTCTAAAACAACTTTAAAGCATTCTCGCCTAAAATACATCTTGCAATAAATGTATGTTCATAATTCACTCATAATAAATAAAACACACAATCAAAAATAGAAATCCGGACATTTTATATCGCTATGTATTTTATAAACTATAGAAAATAAGAAATGAAAAGTAAAAAAAAAAAAAAAAAAAAATCTGTCATTTTTAAAATTTCCAGAAGACTGAATCTGGCACAAAGAAATGTTTACTAAAAAAATCTGGGTTTGAGTTTGAAATCTGCTGCTGCTGATCATGTTGATTCAAAATTGCATTAAAATAGTAATATCAATAAAATATTGTTATTATTTACAGTTTTAGTGGAAGTACTTCTCAAGAATTCGGTCGTCTAAGTTCAAAGACAGAAAAGCCAACCTGAGAGCGTAGGCACTCATTTCGACCTAAATATGAATATTTTAGGGCGCTTAATGTGTTTAGTTTGGAGATGAGTTTAAGTTTTAACAAATTCTCACACAGAGTGTCAAGTCACTCATAATAACAGTCATTAGCTTGAATTATTCCTTTTGAGCTGAAATGTTAGAAAATGTTCAGAATTCTATATTCTCGCAGGCTTCTGATAAGTGCGACAAATCACCTAAGTTGTTCCGTCCGTAATATACAGCTTTTCAAAATATTCCTTCCTGTACCGGAAGTATAGTGCATTAGAATATCTGCTTGTTTTAATTCCAATAAAAAAAACAAAAAAAACAAAACATTATTACAGAGGACATTCAGTTCCGCATTTGACTGATGTCTTAGTTCATACCAACATCTGTGGTTTAACTATGGCCAAGCATTATTCATTTTCGAAGCTGGAATCGTTTTTATGGAATTTAGTTAAAAAATAAATTGTAATCTCATTCAAATTTAATTAAATTTATTGGTGTCTACAGGAGAAATCTCTGATTTTCCGTGAAATTTTGATACTTTCTGCTTGAGACTAAACAATATTAATGTCATCTCAGGAAGACAAAATTTAGACAGAAACTTTCCTTCAATAGCCTGCATAAGCTTATTATTTTTTTGAAAGTTTTGATATTGTGAATAAATGGAAAAAATAAAAAAGGTTAATACACCTCCAAGAGGTTAAAATCTATTAATTTTACCAGAAACTATTATATATTATTTTACTTGCGGGAAAACATAATAAAAATCATCATAATAAAATTATAAGGCAATAAATCTAAAGTAATTTATTCTTATTTTTTTACTAGACTCACGAAATTTTGTGTATTTAACTAAAACTACAATCAACTATGAGTTTCTATATAAATATCTATTAGAACTATTATGAAAGTCATAATATTTTCTCTTTAAAACTCGGCCCTATTTTTAAAGAAAAACCCCATTTTATAGGTTATTTTAAATGATTGGAATTTGTATACCATTGAACTTTTTGAATTTTCATTTAGCACTGTACTTCAAAATGCAGTCCTACTTCAAATTATCTGGTAAGATCCGAATTCACATTGGTCGAAAGTTTTGCATATGTTCTATCTCTGCTCATTTTCTCAGTAAAAGCTATTAAAAAATATTATGAAACGTAAAGAAGCATTTTAGAAGCAAGTGGGAGCAACTCGACTATGCAGTTCTAGAGTTACAAAATACATTTGATTTCTCTTTCTGATCAACTCTCTTTGATCCGGTTCATATTCATCATCGGGAGGCTGTTGAGCGACTACTTTCTCAATTAAACTTGTTCATAAAATCGTCAAACCACATTAGTTTTGTTTCCTTACATTATCCTGATGTGCACTGTCATTTTCTGTGACAGTGTGGTACTACCATAGTCGCTTCTTGGTAGAATAGATGTTATGAAGCTCAACATACATCAATAGTACAGTCTGGCTCCATTTTAATCCTTAGGTAAGTTAGTTGTGAAATTTGGTACCTAAAGTCATGTAGAGTACAGGAAGTTATCTTTTATCTTGCCAACAGATGGGGGACCTTAGTCCTTCATGGGCCATTGGCCAAATAATATCAATTTAATTATAATTCATACGACATTCAAATAGCGACAGGAGTTCTTCGAATAAGTCATCCGAAAACGTGATAGGAAAGAGTGGAAATAGAGCGGAGCCATTGTTGCTTGGCCATGTGGGTCCATTACTTCCTGGCCATTAAAAAAGACTTCTGAGAGACCATATTTAAAAAGAGGGGAATATAAATAAGGGGAGGGAAAAGAAAATCTTGCGGGCATAAAAGACGGGTTGAAGTGGCTTCTCGGAGAAATAGATCGGAGTGGAAGGGCCTATATTTCAATGATAAATATAGTTATATAAGACGTAAGGAAATGGAATGTGCATATGGGTCCTAACAGATATGTTATATAGAGGGTCTGGAGCATCTTAAGTGGATGGCGGCCATCTGCTATTGGTAACTGCGTCCTGGCACACACCAAGGCCAGGGCTTTTATTCCAAACCCAATTGCGAAATATATACACACACAGAATGACTCTGCTTTATTTATAATTCATATTTGATAGCGCGCTTTATATTCAGATATTGTAGCTTCAGGGATAGCTGGACGACTAATGGCGGGGTAAGTCCCCAGATGGCAGTGGGGAGCAGTAGCGTCACTGGTTACGAAATTCACAACAGCTGGGCAGAATGTTTACACAAAGAGCCCTTCATATTTGTCAAGTATTGATATCAATTTATTTAAAAAAAAATAGTCAGGTACCTAAGTCAACCCCAAACCACAAATATAAATATTTCAAGAAAGCATATCACTTTGACGTCTAAAACTCATTACGCTCTCTCCGAATGAATTAAATCTATCAAAAATATCCGTTAATTAAAAACAAATGAATGAATTTCAACTCTGAATGATGTTTTTATACACACAATTATTAAAAAAAATACAAAATACTTACATCCGTCAAACAAGTAGCTTTATATTCTATAAAGCAAGTCAGCCTTTAAAAAACTTAAGCCAAATAACAACGGTTGTCAATGTATTAAAATTTCAGGTAATGAGATTATTAACGAAATTTATTTGTTATTAATAATTATTAAATTGATCGATTTATCAAGTTTACAAAAAAATAAATACAGCATAAAATTGATCCGTCTGAAAAATTTTAATAGTTTAGTGAGAGATTTTTAATGCGAATCGGTTAATGCTAGTTATCTAGAAGCCAACACCTGGTTGGACAGGTGGTATTCTATACACACAATCAATATATTTACACTTCAGATTGTAATTCTCTATTTTAGGTTGGACAATTTCTAATATTAAACTCAATATGAAAAAAAAATTAACTAACAGGAAATTTCTGACCTAGCTGAAATTTCTGAAAAATAAATATGTAAATTGAAGACATAATTATGAGTCCATGGCACAGAGGTGAGAACTTTTCCGAAAAAGGCATTTAGGAAATTATGGCTATTCTAAGAAGCCTAATAATCTAAAACCAAATAGATATTTAATAACAATTTTGAAGGTAAATGGCTGCATTGTACAAATGATTTATATCTGAGACAAAAACCATGTGTGTATATCCTCAAACGAATAAGACAAGATTTCTTAGCTAACATTCAGAAAATGTCTATCTGATTTCATTTATAGAAAAAACAATTAATAAACCTAACATAGATATAAAACCATTAATAAAGCACCAACATTGAGTAACTTTTCCAGATAATGGAAAATAAGGGCTCACATTTTGACATTACTTGAGTATAAAAAACTACTGGATAAATTTAATTAAATAATCATAAATTATAAATATGAATAGAGGCTCCATTTGCAAACAGTAAAACAAATATTCTAGACTAATATATATCTAAATTTTTATCTATTAGTAAAGTGAATCACGAAGAAGCTAAAATTGAATTAATTTCAAATATAAAAAAATAGAAAATAAATAAAGTAATCTCGCTAAGTTGTATTCTATCTGAATGCGGGAGTCTACATATTTTAATTCGATATGAATGTTTTCCTTTGAATTGAAATATACAATGTTACGAAGCATAAACACAACATGAAAACGTATAACCTCTGCACGAAAAAAAATAATGCCAAGAGTTAAGAACATTTCTTGTTCCTTGTGCCTAAAGGGGATTCACTTATTTTTCCTTGCTGTATGTCTTCTGCATATATACATATATATTAAACGCATAACACTCCCGGGGACCACCGCATTATATTTAAATTCCCAGACGAATATAAATCGCCCCTTATTCCCCTTCATCTTGTACTCTCAGCCGATATGGGCCTCTTACAAAACACAAATATTGACGTGCATTTGAATGTTTTTGCACACTCTTTTGAGTTCCCAGAAGGATAAAAAGAGTATTTATATATATATATATATATATATATATATATATATATATATATATATATATAAACTTGAATATTGTACATGTAAGTGTTATAAAATATGTATTATTAAAAACTCTTCAGCATTTAAGTTTTATTACACTTTACAAACGTATAACTGAATAAGGAATTTTAACGTTGCCAAAGGCCAATAGAAGTTACTGTATGTTTTGAAAAAAATATTTATTGACGATTATTAACAACAGAAGACTATATCATTGGTACTGATTATATCAGTAACAGTTATATATTTAAGGGATTTATTTGATTTTAAAAACAATATGTAGATCGAACTCCAGAAAAGAATCGCAAATGAGGTTCTGGATTTTTATTTTTATTACCATCTGATACGTTAATGGAAAAGAATTAACTTACTTGTATTTAAAATTTTATAATATTTATACTAAGTTCAACTCTATCTCATAGACCGTCTCACTTTCAGAAATTAACAGGAGTTATCAGAAGTTGTAATGAAAAGATATTGCTTCTTCCTTATGGCACTCTTTGGCAGTATGTAAGAAATGTCAGTGTCTTTGATCTATTCAAATATCCATTGCAGTGAGTCTGATGAATATCTTATATATACCAAAATTCCTATCTAATCGTAATAATAATACACACAATAAAAAAAAAAAATAATATTTGATGAATAATCTGCTATTTAATGGGTGTATAGTTTAACCAAATTGCGGATAAATAATTCCCATTAATAGAAAAAAAACACAATATGCTGATTTGAAGAAATAAGAAAAAAAAATCGGGGGAAGGATTAGAAGAGATTGCCCAGAAAAAAAAAATATTAGGAAGAGATACTTTAATGCCATAAGTTTTTATCTTAAGTTAAACCGATTTGGGGGATTGTCTAACGAGAAAAAGGAAATTGATCCGAGTTATCGATATAAATAAGTAATTGAGACAGTACGAAACGAGTTTGTCCCAAAATCTGGGCCGATATTATTAAAAGTTGTCCGCGCTACTTGTAATCCCGGATTCCGAGGGACGTAACTTTTTCAATCAGCAACAGACCGGCCAATGATTCCAACATAGTCTTTTAGTATTATCTCCAATCGTCTTTATTGATTTAAATATTAATTCTTTATCAGTCAAATTGCAAATGAGCTATACAAAATCAGTATAGTCACAGTGATGAATGAGAAATGAGTGCTTGCAATTCATACTTCACCATTTTATAACTAATGTGTGAATAGTGGTAGACTAGACGTAAAATCTTCGGATTGCTGTGTTAGTGGAGTCGGGCTTCAAGACAACTGTCAGCTCCTATGGTGCCCACTCTGGTTCCTGTTACAATTGAGTAGCTACATGAGTAAATGTGTAGCAGGATCGTGGCCTGCAATGCCCCACGATGATAAAAATTACCCAAAGGTCTGGAGAGTATAAATGTCAAAAAACTTTCAGTTCATAACTAAGTGATATGAAATGCCCAAGACTTTCTTCGATGATCAACACATTGAAAAAAATATATATAGAGTTATTCTATGCATATAACCTTGAACTCTAGATTTTTTAATATCGGTTTTTCCTCGGAGTCTGTTACTCTGAAGATAATATCAGAAAGATCCGGAAATTATTTCTACAGCTTACGTGTCTCAGGTTAAACCTTCAGCCGTTAGTTTGATTCTCTAGTAGGTTCGAAAGAGGAATTTATTAATTGACGAACTCAATAAATAAAATCTTAGTCCAACCCTGGCTAGAAAAGTGTGTGACCTGTAGATAACCAGTCCCAATTAGCCTTTGTGGCACAGAGTGAACGTTAATAAATAACATTTTCGTTTTACCTATAATACACATATTTTTTTTAGATACTTAATTAAAAGGTCAGGTAAAATTTTGGTAATCTAAAAACAGTAATTCATGTTGATATGTTTAAATACTGATATACAATTTATTCATTGCTTTTAGACATATGACCGTGAGGACAGGTTTAAATGAGAACAGGTGTAAGAGTGAGGCATAGCTTAGTAAAACATACGTCTTTGGAGTGGAAGCTGACGTTAAAGGGAGCAGTTAGGCGATGGTAAATGGCCTTTTTACGTCACTCTCTTCATTCGTCGCTCCGGGGACAATTTATCAAACGGGTAAATTTGAAAAGGTCTCCGAACAACAGGTTGACTCGCTTTGGTCCGGGCGACCGTTGTAGACACCCACAAAGATCGGACGTGCTCGGGATCCCCAATCGCCTCCTACAGTCAGTCAGAGGAGTGAGCGAGAGAGAGAAGGAGAGGAAATATATATATGTAAAGAAAAACCACCTCATTTGTCAGGGTTACCTCACATTCTCACGACAAGAGATCTCCTAAGCTCCCAAATGGAATGAGAGTCGGCACTCAAACAGAAGGGCGGAAGACAAATAATAAATACACATTAAAAAGGCTTAGGAGCAGAATAGGCGCTTCGAATGACCACAACTATAATACCCATTTCATGCCTGACAGTTATCTCGTACGTTTCACACATTCACTTTACACCAGAGGGGAAAAAAAAAGATATAAAAAGTTAGACGTGGAAAATAACTGGATATAAATCACCGCTAATGCTGACATGGGAATAATTTTTCTTTCTGTTTTTCTGATACTGCATTCTAGCCAATAAGTAGACAGTGTAATGTGGCGTTAAGAATAATAAAACATATACTGACTGAATATTGACGGAAGGTAGCTCACAATCAATTCTTCAATATTCTAAAGGCAATGTAATGTAACATTTACTCAAAAATGTAATAAAACTAACAAACACGATCACACAGAAATCTCTGGTATTCCCCAAATATTTCTTTGTATTTATTGATTGAGTATCAGAGCAAGTGGGAAATCTACTTATTAATAGGTAGCGTCTTTGTGACAGGTGATTTAAACATTTTAATTTTTTCAATAACTCAAACAATTATATAGGAGGAAAATGAAAGTATATTGTAAGCAATAATCAGGTAGGTAATGCATTCCATGAGAAAGGGCGAGCAATGACCGTGACCATATATTCAGGTGTAGGCTAGAAGAGCAAAAGGAAGAGCACTGCAACATGTTGGAGAGGAAACCAAAAGAAGACCATGGCCATACGTTGGCCAATAGACCGGAAGAGCGAGAGGAAAACCATGGCCATACGTTGGTCAATAAACCGGAAGAGCGAGAGGAAGACCATGATCATACGTTGGTCAATAAACCGGATATGTTGGACAAAATTTGAGAAGACAGAGAGGAAAACCATGGAAATATGTTGCAGAATTAACCTGAGGAGTGAGAGGAAGACCATGTCTCTATGTTGGGGAGTAAACCGGAAGAGAGAGAGGACGACTATGATCATAGGTTGGTCAATAAACCGGAAGAACTAAAAGAGGACCATGACGATGTGCTGGACAGTATATGAGAAAAGCGACAGAAAGACCATGGAAGTACGCTGCAGAGTTGTTGACCTGATTAGTGAGTAGTAGAGGTTTCATGGCCGTATGGTATCAATGTGCTTGAAGTGTGGGAGAAAAATCATGGCCATACGTTGGTCATTAAACAGAAAGAGTGATGGTAAGACCATGCCTCAGTGTATACCGGAAGAATGTACACGGCCAAACGCTGGAGAGCAGACGAAGTCCAGAACCACCCCCAAGACAATGAGGATGGAGGAAGGGGGTGCGCGAACACTGGACTAGTGTGTGTGTGTGTGTGTGTGTGCTACCAGAGTGAGGAGTGGACAGATTGATAGGAGCTGCTATGTGTGACAGTTTTTGTATGACCCCCGCCCTATTGTCAGGTGTCAGCGTGTCATCTTATCGCCGTACTCCTCCCATCAAATGTGTTATTTTCAAAGGAAATTCCCTCCCCCCCCCACTTCTCCCCACTCACCCCCTTCCTACATTTATAACCCCCACCCCCTCAACCCCCAACCTCCCCTCCCCTCCATGACCCGACTCTACAAACAACTCCCCATACAAATTAGATAAAATGTGTTGAGCGACGAACTGTTCACACATCCCCGCTTCTCCTATCTCCGTCGCCATCTTTCTCCTAAATTCGACATCTCAACAATATCTCTCCCCCATTTCCTTTTGTCATATATGATATATATTTTCCCCCTTTCAAAGGAGACATACAAGTTGAAATTCAACACTTGCTTCGGGAATAAATGCACAATATAAATGGTCATGAGATGTTGTTTCAGTCCGAAAAGAGTTACACGAATGAGATATCTCTTCGCGGCATAAATTTCCTTATGTATATACCACACTTACTATTTAATTCACGTTATAAGATGTACAACTTTTGGCTAATGTGAATGAAGAATGGCATTTAAACATTTTAAAACCGTAGTAAAAATCTTCTAAATTTTTATAAGAGTTATGTGATCTTGAGTATTTTTCAGCATATATCAATTTTACGAGGAATTTCCTGATGAAACGGATTTTCATAGTGGACAGTTAAAAAAAAGACGATTATACTGAGTTGTCGAAGAAGGAGGGGTTGGAATTCTTTATTGAAGAGGAATTAAAAATCCTTTTGACTTAATACAAGTTTTGTAGAGAATATAAATTTTCAACAGAGTAATACTAAAAGGAATTTATAAGAGTTAAGAGGCCATTGGCGTTAGAGTAAATATTTTCGGTGTCGGGGTGAACGAATAAACAGTTTGGCGTTGGGAAACATGGCCATCTAGTTTGTCGGTTTTTAGGCAAAGGGAAGCCCTATCCACATGCACACATCTAATTAGCGAGGAAACGATAACCTCTGACACATGTGGAAACATCCACACCCCACCATCAACAACATCTACATCATTTGTGGCAGAGCAGCTCTCTTTACCGCCGCTCGCAAAATCAGCCCCATTTAGTTCGCCGTCAAATGAAACTATTTATTGAACCTTCCAAAACAGCGGTAAATGTTACATTGTTAACTGTTTGTCCTCCGATAGAGAGCGCGATCGACAACATTGTTTAACGCGCTTATACAAACTCCCGGGTTCCGGCGAGGGGGCAATCCAAACACACACATATAGTTTAACGAATTCACTGGTTACAAGTTCAAACTAATACCACAAAGCTTTTGGGTTTGTGGGAGTGAGAGAGTGAGCTTTGAACAAGAAGGAGAACAATGGCAAAACCCTATCCAGGAGGGCTTGCTCTGGGTGGGCTGCTGCCAACTAAACAACATGCAACACTCGATAGCCAAAGGTAAATTCAAAAGGAGTTGGGAAGCATTGTACAAAAGTGATCAGGAAAATAGCGCCGCGCTTGGATCAAAGGCCCAAGAGGATATGCTCCTACTGGCTCCTCTTTCATCGACATCAATATCAACCAATATTCCGACTCGCCTTGGTCTTGAGTCATTTGCATCTTAAACCTGCAAAGCAGTATTAAGAAGAATGCAATGTGCAATAAAATAATAATTCATGTCCACGAAGATTGCAAAAATTCAGAGATGCAGAAGACTACAGAACAAGTAGTACAATACAACCGAATTCAGATTATCCAATGTATGGACAATGGAAGAATAACAAAGGACTCAAAACAATAAGAGTTTTAGGTCTCCTACAACGAAACTGTCGGAACATTTGTCATAAATGGAGGGGATCAGATGCAGGTTTTATTCTAGGTACGATTTCATGCCAATATATTTACCAAACAGAATCACAACCAAATATCATAATTGATCAAAAAAATGGAACATAAATATAAATTCTTTGTAGTCAGAGAAGGCTAGATACATGGATGAACAGAACCAAGTTTTTATGTGTTCACCGTCACCTTTTTGGTCTTTGGGCCATCTTCCGCCCTTCTCGCGCAAAGCATATCACATGGAAGTTCTGTGATTTTATTACTGTTTTCTCAAGTTTTAGTAGATAATTAGGCTCGAAAATAAGCCACGTTCACAATAATTTGCTCTCGATTTCATGGTATATATTTTTTTTCTTTTTAAAAAAAAAAAATTGAGTTGGAAATATTCAAGAAATAGTAAGCATAGGCTTTGCGGATGGCAAATAAAAAATAAGTGGGAAAGAATGTCTTTTTTTGTTTGTTATTTTGTTTCTTTGTAGTAACCCAGTCTTTATAAGATAATGCATTAAACATAGAATAAAATTAACCATCTTTTATGATTATTAAAATGAGTCATAATGGCCAAAGCAGTAATTAACTGATTATTCATTAATATGTCAATTTTTTCTTAAAAAAATAGAAAATTATATTGCTTAATTATTATAGAGTAATAAACTGAAATAAGTCAATAATGGTTGAACACTGGCTCTACAAGCCTTTATTGATCATTACGCAGACATAAAAAATTCAACAAGTACAAAGCAATACCCCTCGTTATTGCACAGAACATAATTCAACATAGTTTATATTAAATGAAAATGGCTGACATTAAAGGTAATATTAAAGAATATATATTATTGCTTATTAGGTTGTATTTTATAGGGTCATTTACCATTCCATAAAATTTAATGAAGAAATATGAAGGAGTGTTGGCCCCTCGTCTTGGTTTTTCTCTCTCTCTTCTGCGCCATCTTCAAACTCCAGTTAACCGACTTCGAAATGTTTCATAGCCACGCATTAAGTATTTCTGAACCGATTCACCCCCATTTTTATATAATTTCCCCCCAACCTTATTATTCCTGGGCCTAATGAAGCCCCTCCTTGAAGGACTTGCATTAATATTTCTCCCATTATTGACTGTCATTTTTACCGTCATTATATTAGTGGGGCATAATCCATTTCCTCCTTTATATATTATTAATGGCGATCGGCCCCTCTCTAACCGTGTCGGTGGTTACCGTGTGGGCTTCCTGAATAAATTATAACATTTGTGACTTAACATTTACTCAGGGGGGGGGGTCGCAATGTTTGTTTCAGAGCGCAATAAGAGGAAAATAATGACTACCTTCTTGGCAGCCATTACAATTCAAAATCACATGGCTTAGTAAATGTACACAATGCAGCATTACTCCAAATACAAAATATGTAATTACCATGAAATTGTAATTTTCAAAAGGCACAGCAGATGTAATAATTTTTTCCTTATTTATTTCTTCTATTTTTTTTTTTAAATTACAGCATTTACTGTCTTATAACTGCTAGATTGGACTGCTTGAAGAAAAAAATATTTAATAAATTTACAAATGTACACACCATCTTTAAATAATCTATACTGAAATATGAAGATCCAAACGGAATATAGTCAGAATAAAAATTCAATATATAAAAACGGTTGAAAGACGAGAACTGTTTATTTTCTTCATAATATAATTTGATAAAAAGATATAAAATTTGGAAACTCTTATGAGACCTTACAGAGTGTTTTTTTTTTTTTTTATATGCATCTTAAAATATATTATTTGTTGTTCCGTCCGATTTTATTTTATCAGTTTCAATTTTCGATAAAGTTGTATTTGTAAATTTCATTCAGCCATTAAAATTATGACATGTTTCTGAACTGAGAGTGAACATGTGTCTGAGTGATGAATTTTCACTTCTATAGAAGTACCAATGAATATTTTATATCACCCTCTGGATTTATTACTTCTCCCACTAATTGTGGAGGGTACATTTTTATTTGATTAATATATTTTTTTTTGCTAATTTTAGGCGGAACATCTTGATAAAACCGGTTTCTTTATTATGTATTAGTGTCAATACTTCAAGTAATAAACAATAAGAACGTTTTTTCCAATATCAAATAATAATCTTTCCTAACAACAGCGTAACTTCCTTTCATCAAATGAAACCAAAGTCTGTCATAAGATATATGCCGTTGTCCTAGCGAAATGTCCATGAAGTTTTTTTAGGCCCTAAACTCGTTACTGAGAAATGAATGTTCTTTCGAGAAATGAATTTCATTGACATTGCTTTTTTGAAGGATGGCCCCGGGGAAAGGATAAATGCAGGCCGACAGCATTGGGAAACATGCAACAAATGCATTGGATCACAACATCCCGCCAGTAAATCAACACGAATAAATACCTGAGCTTCAAGTGGGTCAACCGTTTCCATCGTTCGTCTGATAAATCAAACTGATATATTGACGACATTCGGGAGACGAGAGAGGGGAACATAAAGAGCCAAACAAGAAAAACAGTTTCAAGTAAACAAATACTATAAAACTGCCTCGGCGCGAAAAACCCAATGAGAAGAAATTAAATGGCCCCATAAAAACGAGTACGAATAAAAGGCGAACATTTCCTGGGAGGAGAGTTATAATTTACATTATGGCGTTGCATGAGTTATAGTGCTCTCGGAATTCGGGAGCGGTGAGCTTATTCAACATTTGTTGAAATCCTTAAGAATATCCCACGAAGATAAATGAGGTGGAAGAACAAACAGTAGTCACAATTTGAAAAAATATTACTGGCTGGAAGACTAGAGCTGGGATGTGGATACAAAAATAGCTGGAGTTACTATGGGCTGTGTATTAGTTTGAAGGAATGTTAGCCACAGCTTTAAGGAGAAACAGATGTCTAAGCCACTCTCCTACAGATAGACAACCAGCCAAATATTTTAAAGCCCTCGCTGGGGTACAGATTAATTTAACTCAGCGGGTGGAACTCCATCAAAATATTGATATTTTTATATGGGGAAAAGGGTGGATGTATCCGAAAAAACTTTATTAAAATTTCTCACTATGACATAATCCTAAGAGGATTTAAAACTGCATTCAAGATGCCAAAAAGATTGAGAATAAATGTCAACTATTGTTGTAATTTTATGTATACATATTTAAAAACTATGAGAGTTCACTATTTAACAAAATCTAGAAGTATTGTTAAAATTGTGGAATATATTAAATAATTAACAACATATGAGATTTTTTAATTAGAAATTATCCAAAGGTATATTTCTATCACACGGGCCACATGAATATGTTAATGAGGCCATACATTTCCGAAATAGGTAAATAAAACTATATTAAATTCATTTTGGTACTTATTAAAGCTACAACGTAATTCGGGCAGCTAATTTTGTAATTTTAAATAATTATGTTAAAATTAGTTCATCATAAAATTAAAAAATATTGCTTTAATATATTTTTTGTACTGAGTTGTAAATTAGAATTATAAAGTTAGAATACTTTTATAATGGAGGTTTAAATATCAAGGTATAAAATATAAAAATATTTAGTTTGTATCCGTGTTCGTGTGAATTCATTATGACAAATTGGACATGTTTTTCGCTGACAAATTTTTCGACTTATATGAATAATTTGAACTTCACAGTTGGTTTCTATGAGTTAAAGACAATCCACTGTGTTTAGTAAGTATGTAAGCATGTAGACCAACTAAATTTACTTACCGCGGGAGTGTTGCAAGAAACTTTCTAAGTAATTTAACTAACCTAATGTACCCCCCGATCATAATTAATTACATAGGGTGTAAATTGTATTACACTAGTGTGAGCGACATAGTGTGCGCACTCTGCCCGGCGAATCACGAACCTATACCGCTACTTCACCAAACTTATTATTAATAGCGAAATTAAGGGGAGTGGTATCCTCATGCAACCCGTACTTCCTTTGTATCTCATGCACCGGAAAATATGCAGTTGCATAAAATATCACGGGGTGAATCACAGCTACGAAATTCCCAATTAAACATCTGTGGTTATACTCATTCAGTTGCGTGATTATAAAGTCAGTTACATGAAATAAATTCATAAAAAATGAATAAATTAATAGCACCAAATCCAAAGTAAATTACACAAATCCAGAGTAAATTAATAGCATTCAATGAAAACCCCAGGGAAAAGTACTGAACATAATTCGTTCATAATAAATAAAAATCAGACAGAATTAATACTCAAAATGAACTCAATTATGAAACAATTTAACTAAAATTAACCGATGATTGTAATTTAATTACCTACATAGTATAAATTATATATAAATTAAATGATACAATGTTATTATCGGCGTTTAATAGGAAAAGTTAATTAGTGAATTATGCAAATTGAATAAATCTGGTCGAATGTAAAATTTCAACTTAAAATATTCATTTTTTCTTATACAAAAGTTTTGATGATTGACAATAAACTTAATGAGTGTATAATATGAAAATGGGAACTGCCTTGAGGACAATCTAGAGACAGGCAAATTTGGGGTTTTCGTCATTAAAAAACTTATTTTATATATTTCGTCTGAAAATGGTAACATTTGTGTAAAAAATGAAATATGGTTATATATAAACAGTCGCAGTTATGGTTCAATGATTTATCCCCTAAATTTGATGTTATCAACGAAATTCATTGCATTCGTTGGAGGAAATCAGAAAACTCAAAAAAAAAAAATTCCTTACGTCACAGCTAACCTGAGTACTCAGTTATTTTGAATTTCTTTGAGCAATTCCTACAAGACTTGGAAGGAGTAACGCCCAAAATTGTAAATTTATCTGATTTAATATTTTTGAATGTGGATTGCAAAAGTGGTCTAAAACGAAACCGTAATGACTAACCTTCTTTCCACCTTATCAAAAAGTGTGGTTGTGATTGGTTTATAGATGCTTTTTAGTTAAGGAAAAAATTATTCCAGTTGTGGTATTCTCTGAAAAGCGCTATAGAAGGCTTCATAGCTCATTAAATCTATAGTATACGGATTTTTTTTATTTATTTTATAAAGAAATAAAATTAATGCAATCCTACTACAGATCACTTTAAAATATGTGAACTTTTTTCTTTATTCACTGCTCTATTAGTGGCAACGTCTTACCGGAATGGCCAGCAAAGGGGAGCGAGCACAGAAATACAAGTTCCACTAAAGGAGAAATATAGATTGTAATCTGTTTCCCTCGAGAATCTGATCAATTAGCAGATGTGTGCTAGAAAATGACAAATAAAGGGCATGAAACGCGTTCGAATTTGCTTCTCAAAGGATAAAAAAAAAACACCCAATGAACCTGTAATAATTAACACATTAGCTCTTATATTTAAGGCCCTTAGTGGTTCTGAAATTCCTTTCAGAGGTGTTAATACAGCCTTCCACAGGAGGATATGTGCCGGTTTTCAAGTCAATTGCTAAGAAATCTTGAACGTTTCCGTAAACCGTTTCACAATCTCTTCCTTGAAATAGAACTATACATTGTAATTTTGCATTTTATATGTGTCAATTTGTAGCTTATTTAATGAATAATTTACTAGGAATTTGCAGAAATTTAAATTTATACAATTACATATTGTCAAACAATTTTATTATAGACAAATACTTCTCTTCTGTGCAGGAAGACTACGGCAAAATGAATCTTCATATCCCAAATTACCATTGTAATTTATTTATGATTTTTATCTTCTATTTTTTGGAAATGACCTATTTCTTTATGATAATCTATTATTTAATTATCAGAAGTCAGTTACCCAATATTTTGAACAACCTCCTTAAAAATGAGTAAATTAATAGTCTCCCTTAAGAAAAATCAGCTATTGAGGTTGTACGCATGACTCGATTATCGAAAAATGTCCTCAAATCTCCATCGGTACTAATTAGGAGAAGGAAAAATGCGGTCCTTGGAAATGACACACACTTGTCAGTTACTGCTCTAGCAGTCATAATTTTTGTTTGACCGTTACCCAAATCAATTTATAAGCGTTTCATGTGTAACTAAAAAATTAATTCGTTACAGCTATGATCCGATAGGGGCTGAAGGGTTAAGAGGTGGTGAAAACTGAAAAAGAATTGATTTACTATGAGTTTTATGAGAAATCTTATATTAACTGAAATTTAGCCTTCAGTATAAACGCCTACTTTTAGTCTCGCACTTTAGCAAGACGTGAATATATCATGAAATGAGTTATTTCAAGCTTAAATACCAAATATTGTTTTCAAATGGGCCTTATTTGCGTGATACAGGGATGACGTCATTAATTAAGATTGTACTTGCTCACTCAAAATGTTTTTTTGATCTGGATTACTTAGAAAAAGAGATGGTTAGGCTCTGTTTAGTTTACGCAGCCCTTGAGTGACGGACTATCCGAAAAAAAAAAATAGTTCTTAAGTCCTATCAGGCGGACAGTGAAAGTGTTGGATACTAAAATAAGAGCCCTAGAACGGTTTAATAAAAGGTTTACAGGTCGAGAGGAGTGTAAAGAGAGGCTGGCGCCTAGATTGTATACACTGCGTGACTCAGGGCAGCCATCGGGATGTATGTGTTAACTTGTCTGCTCCGGGGGTGGTCCATGTGTAGCCACACATGAAATATTGGACCTTACACATTTACAGAATATTTACAGAGTTTAGGGCGCCTTCCTCAGACTCTCAATGAAAACGGATTTCATTCAGATGCTAAGGTCTCAACTCTCCTACAAACGAATTTGTTCGTTATATTTCAATTAAACTATATTCAACGACAATGACATGTTTTTTCATAATAAAGTCTTCCGTGGTAGGAATGAATGACTTCACGTGCGTCTAGTTAAATACAAATTTGGTCTGAAGACTTCCTTATACCCCTATTATATTAAAAGTACCGTCACACTAACTGAGCAGATTTCTCAAGTGCTGGTATAAAATTTGTGATCTCATCTCACCACGTATTCTCTATTTATATGTAAAGAACCGACGAGTAGAAGGGGGCGGGTTACTGAAGGCTGAAAACAAGAAAGCACGAATAACTTGACTAATACTTGAATTACGAAAAAAAAAATGCAAACAATTGTAGATCATCAATAGTTTAACAAGATTGGTTCTATAACATTTTATAATCCGACTCATAATAACGGAAATATTTTGAATTTTCGCGTTCCACCGCCTCTATACCCCCATTATTACTATCAAATTTTTATGAAATCTCCTAATAAACAAAATACTTAGTTACCCTTCATTTGAAAGTAACGTACGATATCTTCCTTCCAATTCATCGGATCGAATAACCTCATAAAGCATAATTTATAGAACTTTCCATGATTAAAAAATAGGTCCTAAACAAATTATTCGTATCTCTAATACTTAAGTAGAAATTTCCCATTTTCTATTTTTACCTTTCACTAAACCTAACAAAAAAAGCTATATATATTTTATTTTATACGAGAAACGTTAAAAACCCACGCCGAAACTTGTCATAATGGGTTCTGGTGTGGTCAAAACGGATAATTCTGCTGAAATCTCAAGTCGAAAATTATCACATTTACTTCTTTCTTCGTAAGAAGAATGAATAAATTAAACATTCTGAAGGAAACTGATTTTATATAACCAGAATTTGTTTCTGAATGTATTTTTATTGCTATTTGTTTTTCCAATCGAGTGTAATGTTGCTTGTCATGAACTACCGGTACCGAATTTGTGAAAAGTAGAACATATTTGATTGGACTTTTTGGTAGTGAAACGTATATAATTAATACTTCCATCATACACCAGATCGTTTCTGGCATGTATGTAGGGAACACACATAGGAAGACTATAATATAAACAATGTACCATGTGAAGTTCTTTTCATGATATTAAAATTCTTTAAGGAACTTTTAAAATATTCAGATAGACAGATTGGCTCTTTTAGTCGGGAATGGGAGCCATTATTATTGAGAATACGACAGAGATTCCTATTACGACAGATGCAAGGGCCTATCAGTTGATATAATGAAAGATTTATTATTGAATGTCCATATGCCTCTGAGATAGAACATGTGGATAGCGGCCCCATTGGGAGAGGCTAGTCAGGCAGAAAGCTATATATATTAGTTGTACAATTCATCGATAGATGTCTCTGTGGAGGAGGAGTACATCCGGGAGTCGGGAAGCGCTATTTCCACAGAACTACCGCAGACTTTTGTTTACGGCTCCTCTCTCTAGTGGGGCTTGTGATTATCGCTGGTTGTTGTTATGTTTGCGCCTAGCGGATTAATGATGCGGGTAGTCGACCATGAGCGCCCTCTGGTAAAACACCCCCGACCCATTGGAAGACAATGCTCATCCAATGGGCCAGCTGATAGCGGACCCAAAGGGCATTATTACTAGAGGATCCACCATTCATCCAGCTGGGAGGCAGCTATCCTAGGGCTGAGCCGGCGAGATAGGCCATTGAGGGGACAATCGTTGGCCGCTGGGGAGGGCCGGCTAGGGAATAAATTGAAGCCGATCGGAGAGCTCTCTGCCGGAATATCTGCCTGTCCAATGTCTGTCATGACGGTAGGACTCATACAAAAGGCGGGGGACACCGCTGGGGTCACAATACCTGCCCCCCGTGTCAAGTGTTTCAATACGCAAACTAGCAAACAAAAATTTGACAGACACTCAGCCATTATCAGTAGAACCCGGTGAAACTTCTGATTAGATTGTTCACTCACGCACGGTTCAAAACTCAACTATTGATCTTCCTTCTCCCCCTCTCTTTCACCTATTTTGATAGTTATAGTCACCCTTCCTCAGCCCATCGCCATTTCCAAACCTCAAAAAACCTACCAAATATCTGTCACCCTCGTCCAAACAGTCCCCAACTTGCTTCGGGACATTCGCCCTACATACAACCCACTGATAATACCAGACAACAATAAACATCAGTTGTCTATAAACTAACAAAATGCCAACAAGAAAGCTTTACTAAAATATATGCTCATAGATTACTCCAGATATGGGAAATAAATTTCCTTTCATGTTTTTAAATATTATTTGGGGAAACGAGTGACCGTATTTGTGAATAGCTAAATTATTTTATGGTCCTTATTCAAATGAATTAAAACAAGAGTTTTCCAACGTTTTAGGAAAATTTATTCCCTTTAGTCCTTCAATTCATAAATTAATATTAAAATTCAATACAAATACACTTTAAAATTGTATACTAGTTTTAGACATAAAACATTCTAGCTGCAGGAGTTAGTTAAAATGCTGACATGAGAAATACATTAATAAATTTGGACTAATATATATGATTTTTAAGGTTAGCAAATGTTTTGTTAGACTTATAACGGTACAACTCTCGTTCTATGCGTACAAATAGTATACAATTAACTCTCTATTTTCATTGAATTTTAAAATTAATTAGTATAAATTGTAGACTTTGAAAAAGAGAATTTCAAACGTCAACTCGTAACGTTCACAAAACCGGTAATTTTATTTTCATCTGCGCCGTGGAAGACAACACAAATATTTTACCTAAAGGACACTATTATAAAAACGATTAGAGAAAAACGGACACTGAGAAGAAAAACCAATCAAAACAGAATTTAAATAATAATATGAAACAATTCTAGTTGTTTTTGACCAAATTTATTCTTAACGTCTGATGAAAAACCTTTTAATCTGTTTTATGATAAATTATACAAAAAGTTCGGCTTCAGTGTGCAATATTTTTGTTTTTTGTTAGATACACAATGATAAACAATACGCAAGTATATTTTCTAATAGCCAAGATATAAATAACCAAAGTACTCTAGATAAGGATGTATGAAATACTGAATAACGAAAATAAAATTATTATTATCAGAACACGGTTATAGATATGTGATAAATTACTTGTAATATAATCGAATTTTTACAAATTAAATTATAGAATGAATTAGGGCATTGGTTTTATTTTGAGATTCATATTGATAGTGTTTATCAGCCAATTAAATATTAAATACCTAAACAATATATCACTGTTTAAATATACATTGAAATTAAATTATATTACTTATAAACTAGTCCGCTAATCTTAACCAAAACAAATTATTCTTCATGGACTGACTCTCTATGAATGATTGGCAAAATTCTAAATTACCTATTTTATTATTTTATTTTGTAAATATTAAAAAATTGTCGAACTAAAGTCAATGGCGAGAAATAATTAATTTATTTTTGTAAAAAGCCAGTAAGACATGATAAGATGTAATTAATAAAAACAAATATTGGGGTCCTTGTACATTATTAGGTCAGGGTTAGAAACTTATAAAATACTTGTGTTAGGAACAGGATCTCTGATCGAAAACTAGCAAGGTTCACCTATTAAAATATTTGTGTTGCCATATTAATAGCAGACGTTCTATTTAAATGCATTTGGTTTGAACACCTACGGCCCGGCCCGATACTTCATACCGGCTGAAATATACATCAAACACATTAGCATAATAATCAAAAATGTCATAATTGATTCAGAGACCACAACATCCTGGCTTCTCTGAATTGATTCAGATTTATCAAAAATGATTTGTGTCGAGCTATTAAAAAATTTCTCGGCCTCGGGGGACAGTATGAGGTTGTCCTTCATATTTTGGACAGCTAAAGAAATAAAATTCTTTAATATTAATAGCCAGATATATATTTCACAATAGAATTCAGTCGCCTCTCATAAATCAAGAAAATTTATTTTCGACCTTACCTTTTTTATTCTTTTTTTTTTTTTTCGGCGAAACCTAATTTGAAAATAGCAGTATCTATCAAATAAATAGTTACCAATAAAACCATTTAACAAATCAAAGAGTTAATGCTCAGTCGAAACACAAGTCACAAATTGGTGCGCACTTTTATTAATCAAGGGCCAAGAACAAGTTCGGGTAATTTTCCTAATATCTCTAAATTGCCAGTTGATAAATCGTATTATACTTCATTAAAATAAGTTGTACTAAAACTCTCAAGGTTAGAAACAAGATACGAATAATTAACATGATTTTTATTACTTATGGTAACGAAGCCACAAATGCGATTAGAATAGCACATCCAACGCAAGGATCACACTAACGAATGCAAATTTCTAAGAAAAGGCAAACGTTTAGAATAACTACAGAAATATTAGTGTATTAGATATGAAACAATTTGAAATCGGTGTATGGAATGGTTAAAAGGAAGTGAACAGAAAGGTAAAACCTATTTTTTTTTTTTCATTTTCTTTCCACAATTTTCTTACATTTAAGTTTTTAATTTATATGCTCCGGATCAAAAAATCCCACACACATACATATATACATATACATAAAATTAATCTCCAACGAATCTAACTCCATACTCCCCGTGTATCTCTCACTTAACATTAGTTCCTCTTCACATCCTCTGCGTAGGTCGTCGACTTAAAAAACTATCTTAAAACTAATTGAACACATACATACATAAACAGTTTTTTAATAGTTATTTCATAATTTATGATGATTAATGAATAATAAAACCACACGAGTAACTACCGCAATTATTTATTTTGATTGCAACTAAGTTGTTCGGGCATTAACCTTGTCACCAAGTTCTTTGGCGTACGAAATTTCGCTGTTCCTGCTTGAAGCTCTTTCAGCGGTTCCTGCAATTGGGTACTCGTGTAAAGAAGTGTCACCACAATACAGACGTCTTGAACTCAAACCAAAGACTTGTGGTAGCCATCAGGTATTATAATAGAAAGATTTTATAAGGATCAATAAGAAGGCCAAGTCCTCTACTGTTTTTTAATATTATGCAGAGTGCACTTTCGGAGTCAACGCTCCATCCTCAGTGCCTGCTGGGAATTAAAAAAACAGTAGAGGACTTGGCCTTCTTATTGATCCTGATCAATTGGTTCCTCTACCATCCAGCATATTCCAGAGATATCACGCAGCTTTAATCAGCAAGCACTGAGGATGGAGCGTTGACTCCGAAAGTGCACTCTGCATTATATTAAAAAACAGTAAAGGACTTGGCCTTCTTATTGATCCTTATCAATTGGCTCCTTTACAATCCAGCATATTCCAGAGAGAAAGATTTTAATTTTTCGTAAAACTTGTATATTTCATATTGCATTTTGGTAACTTTTACAACGGGATAAAATGAATTAATGAATTAAAAAAAAATACATTTTTCAAGGAAATAAAATGTTGAAAAAGTGCCAATTTCCCTTTATGACATTGGCAATACAAGTTTTCCCTCCCTTTCCAATACAATGTAAAAGGGATTGTAAAAATTTTACAGCCCTTTCCACAAAACATCCCCAACTCCCTAGACACGATAAAATTGTTTGGAGCTACTTGCTACTTACCCCCTCCCCTCTCTTCCGTCCCCTCCCCCCAACAACACCGTGCCCCGAACCAAATAAAAACCCGTCACCTTAAAGAGATCAATAAGGGCATTTTAAAGGTGGCCAGATGAAGGAAACAATTCAATTAGAAAAGGGCGAGATAAGCAGAAGGGTGGGAACGGGGGGGGTTTATTAGCCCATAAAGGGGGGATAAAGGGAGGGGGGAACATTTCAACAGGAGTAATGCGATTGGGAGGCCCAACTCTTCTTAACTTTATAAGAAATGTTTTAGAAAATTTATACCCTTCACGAGTGCCACAAGGATGTAATTAATAAAAAACCCTGGAAGGAAACCTAATATTCTTTGCGGCGAGAATAATTTTCTTCTTTTTATTCTCATTTTTTTTTTAATTTTTTTTTTATTTTGAGAAATGAGTCTCAGTTCTTCCAATTCCTTTGAAATAAAAAAAAAAAAGTTGCGAAGTATAAGTATAATTTCATGGACTTCTTGATAAGTTGTTTCTAATTTCCCTAAAGTAATATTTAATGACATTTTAATTGCACTGGTAACTTATACACTTAACAAAAGTAGATGGAAATATAAAATGTTCTCCCAAAACAATTTCCTACTTGAGGGAAATAAAAAAAAAAAAAAAAGTAAAATAATAAAGCCTGATGCTACAATTCGTTAATTAGAAACTGACAATCAGGTGCATTGGAATCATGATTGTTGTTTTTCGTTGAGATACGTAACCTTGCACCAGACGAATGTGTTATTGAAACTATAATAGACGTCAACACACTGCTATTCAATAACACCTCCCAACACAAAATCGAAACATAACTAGAATATCTGCACTAGTCTTATCGAAAAATCTAAAACAAATAGGCAGCATCTAATTGACAGTTGTTACATTATATTTTCGTCCAAATGATCAAAATTAATAGAAAAAAATAAGCTATTCTTAAAACAAATTCGACCTGTCTACATGGCTTACTACCTTAATATTAAATATATTTCATAAATTAAAATATTTATGTACTAAATTTTTCAATATGTAATAAAGTTATTACTGTATAGAGTATAAAGAGTAAACACTGTATTTGAATAACAACATAAGATTATAGAGTTTACCTCGTTATAGTTTTAATTTTTGTTCTAAACTTAATTTGTATATTTGTTTTAAGACGAATCGCTATTGTAGCAGCATCTTCAAAGAACAAATAAATAATAATACACTGTCATTGAAGAACTTCCATCGAAATACTGAAATATTGGGTGTGCAATAGGAAATTCACTGTTTGATGCGACACCAAACAGTAAATGACATGAATTCAGATTATAATTTCTTTCAAATTCTGAAACTGTGTTTTGATCTTTTTAAATAGTTCAAGATTTGAAGATATTTCATTTGAAAATTATGTAACTAAATAGTGGATAATTTCATTATTTTCAGATGCTACAGGGTGTTTCGCTTGGTGTAAATAAAACATTGCCATCCTGTCAGATTTGTACTTTAGTTTTAATTTCTGAAATATTGATATAGTTGTCCTGGGTTACAACAGGGAAGACTGTCTCTTGCTAACACCAGAATCTTTGGTAGCTTCTCCCAAGTCCAGAGCTATGTGAGTTTATTTATTTTTTTTTATTTTTTTATTTCAGCTTTTCTACCTCCTGGCACATTGTTTATCTTATAATAATTCATTTATTTCGTGCATTAATTAACCTATTTGATAATTTAGTTATTAAGAATTCCCTCTCTCTTCTTACTGTTGATAAGTTGTTTTTAATTTCCTGGAAGTAATATTTAATGATATTTTAATTGCGGGTATTAGATATGCGATATGAGGTGCGGTCTAGGGGTTGAAGGAGGGGGGTAGAACACCCCCCCCCCCGACGCCGCGGAATATATTTCACAAGGTGAAACAATCAAGGCTCATTCCCCATGCATAGAATAATATAATATTTAATTAAACAATTCATTTTCCTTCATCAATTGTTTAGCTCGAGCTCCTTCGTTTAATTAAAATATAACTCAGGGAACTCTCTCTCCCTCACTCTCTCTCAGTCCCTCTCTCCCGCTAGCTGAGACCCGCTCCTCCCCCTCAGCTCCGGCAGTCTATTTTGTTTGAATATTCCGAAGAGGCCGAGAAAATGGTAAGGAACGGGGGGGGGTAAGGGGGGGGGGTGAAAATATTCCCTGACAAGTTGGCGGCCCCCTCTAACCCCCCCCCCACCCCACCAACCCCACAAGCCCTCCGGAGATGGGCAATTAAAAAACTTAGGCCCGGCCTTCACGCGCACACCCCCCCTCTCTCTTTCTCTCACTCTCTCTCTTCTTCACTTCCTAACTGAGTAAGTACGCCCTCCTAACACTTACTCATACTAATAATGCCAATAACGATACCTGAAATTACCCCACGTCACAGCGAAAAAAAAAGCTCCACGACTTTATTAGCGCTTTTTCACTTCAAATATTTCAATATGTTGAAGGAAATTCGCTAACAACAACGGAACACCTACATTTTTTTTTTGTCAACAAAACTTGATATTTTAACTCTATAGAGGACACAATAACAAATGAAATCTTTCCATCCTATGCAGTCTTCAACAATTTTCTAAAAATTTCTTCAAATGCCCGTCGATCCTACCTCGTATATGACGAAAATGAGGTCCGTTCAAAATTTTATATATTTTGTCAGTTAACGCTCTAGAGATCTTAATTTTGGTTTAATCGTTATAAAACTCAATATTTAATCATTTTATGTAAAAAGAAAGATCAAGTTCGGTAATGGCTGAAGTCCGATTAGTGAGGGAGAGGGGGTTTAAAGGGGAGGAATTTCGAAAATTCTTAATATCTCCGTTATTATGCGTCGGATCGAAATATTGTAAAGGACCAATCTAATTGAAATTGTAATGTTCTCTAACTTTTATTATGTACGTTTTTTCACTATCTTGATTATTAACCGAGATATTTGCATTTTATTGTTTTTGTTCATCAGTAACCTCCCCCCCCCCCTCCTAATCATGTCACATTAACAATTAGCTGTTATTATATTTTGTTCCCTTCTATATCCTGCCTCCCCCATATTAATGGATATTCACAACATATCTTTTTAATGTTTTCTTCTTCTTAGAGATACACTCCCGTTCCGATGTCAAATTCATTTAATTTATCTGAAGGAATTGACTGAGTATGGTCCCGGAGTTGTGATCACGGCGAGAATATGGGGATTTACATGAGTTATTTACAAGGAGCTATAACATTGAAGGACCTGGACCTAAGATACAGCCATGATGATCATTCTAAGCGGCTCCTAACCTGCCTCCAAGGATTTAAACCATCTTTGCCTAGACCATCTTTGGGCAGTATGAAGATCCCATTGTCTCAAAATGTCCCAGCCAACGTAGTTTGCCCATTCTAAATAGCTCAGTTCATATTGATTCGTTGTACAATTCTATCGGTTCGGTGTAACTTCATATACGTCATCTCTGTGGATCCAAATATTTTACGGAGTAGCTCTTCCACCCGGACCATTTTTGGGGGTCAACGTTTTACTGTCATACATGACTGCGGAACTAATCACCGTTTCGCACAGCATCAATGTGATTTCCTTAGAAATGTTCTTGAACCAGGAACCTTCCTCGATGGGCATCAGGTCCCAGCACCTATTCTAACTCAAATGCCAATACCTGTTATGCTCTCTTCTATCATACCGTCGTGATGTTAAAATAATGTACCACCCTTATAATGTAATAAACAGTTTATTCCTTTTATTCTATAACATACTAGGAAGAACAATTAACATTCAAAAATTCATATTTATTAAAAGTAGAAGTTCACTAAACAAGTTAATGTTTGGTATGAGCACACTTTTCACCACTTCTTTATTAATAAATGTACATTCTTCTATGTTTATTATTATTCAGTATGTCAAAAAAAAAGAACAATAAACTCGGCGTATTACACTTCATAATGAAAACATCACTTTAATTTAAAATAAATAATGAAAACAATAAAAGTACGAACTCCCATTGCTCTTTCATTCAAAGTAAACACAATTATTTTTTCAATTAAATATGACCATAGAATAAATTGAAAATTAAAAAAATAAATTGTCTCAACTTAATTAAAACAAAATAAACGAAAACAGTTGGGAAAACGCAAGGATATAAATTCAATTTGAGCAAAAGAAACTAAAAATAATAAAATAATTCGCATCACTTCATTAAAACAGTAAGCCTGCTTTTTAAACATTACGATGACAAAAAAAAATTATCTTTATCTTTGGACTATTTCCATTAAGAAATCCACAATCGGCAGAGAGAGAGCGAACGAGTTGGGGTTTTCTTAAATTTATGTAGATTACATTATGTAACCCTGGCGAGGAATCCTTTTGTTATTACATTTCTAGCACTCCACCCTATATTTATAATGTAAATACAATAAAAAATGAGAATTAAAGGCCTCTCCTCCACAGCCCCTTGAAAAATAATAAAAGGTCTGAGCTACCCCTGGCAACCGCCATCCTTCGCCCCCCACCCCTCGTCCTCCCACTTTGTTTAATTATAACTCAACAGCCTCCGGCGGAATCGTAATTTAGAAAGAAAATCAATTTGTTAATGACTAATTTAAAAATCACAATAATAGAAAGAGAGAGAGAGAGTCGGAGCGGGGACAGGGGAGGGAACGAGAGGCCTTTTCTGGGGGATCTCAAGGATTAATTTATGTGTCGGGGGATTAATTTTTTAGTTATTTAATAAATATTTTAATCAGGGCTTTACATCAAATTAAAAATTATAATTGTTTAATTAGTTACTTTAAGAGAACGGAATCTACTCATTTCTTTTTTCAATTTTAAGAGAACAGTCCAATATTTAAAAAAAAATATTTGATGCACTTATTTTATAATTATAATCTATCAGATCAAAAGATTTATAGAACAGAATTCACAGATTTTTTGATGATAATTAAAACTGGTTCTATTGAAAATTTTGGATTTACTTCCCCCCCCCCACTCCCTAAATCCCTCCTTTCCGTTTGTCACCCAACTTGATGGTACAACAGTCCTGGATATAAAATTGCAACTCTTTGCAACTCTTGCAACGTTATATATATATATATATATATATATATATATATATATATATATATATATATATGCACATATATATGTATTTGTCTGTTAACGCTCTAACGGTCGAAATTTTTGTTTAGTCTTGACCAAACTCGATATTTAAACGTTTTATGCAAAAAGACAGATCAAGTTCGTTAATGGCTGAAATCGTACCAGTGGGAGGGGGTATAGAGGGGGAGATTTTCGAAAATTCGAAATATCTCCGTTACCATACGTCGGATCAAAAAATTGTATAAAACCAATCTTATTGAAAATTAAATTTACTATAAATATTGTTTTATACATTTATTCTCTATCTTGAATATTAACCGAGATATTTGCATTTTTATTAAAAGTAGGCAGTTAACGGACGAGTGAGTTTCCCGCCAAAAGCTAGTTCGGCCGTTTCCGTAACTATTCGGCTCTCGTATGGAAATTTTCTCTATTGTATAACTTCACGTGGGTAATCTGCTTAGTTTACGCAGCCCTTGCGTGACGGACTTTTGTAATCTAAGGCGGTGGAGTTAATTTCAACTGGATCGATTGAAATGCTCGCTCTCCCGCAAAATATATGCTTATTGTTACATCTTCAGTGGCGAGTTCTCGAGTAAAACTCACGTTTTCTCTTTCCAATTAACTAAAATACTAATTAAGAAAGTAAAACTGACGTAAGCTCACAAGTCTAGCGTTTTGCGGAGACCACTAGATGTAAAATCCATACTCCGGTTGATAATATTCTCCATAATTAATAAACTTGGACGTAGAGCCGGTAGAGAGAGAGAGAGCAAAAGTTGATCCCATGATAGGCTTGCAGCGAGAGCCCTCAAAGTACTCTTCAACACGATGGTGGGGAGAGGGGGGGGGGTCAATATTATATTTCAACCTTTTGCACTTGGAGTGCAATATCCGATCGCTCCGCCCCTCTCTGCGTTGCACTTTTTAAATATCCCTTCTTCTGCCGACCGTATTTGCTCTAGACGTAATAATGCACCATATATGAAGCCCGCTCTAATATTGTCTCAAGCTCTCTGCCTCGTCCTATTAATCGCCGAACCTCCAGGAGTATTTTCATCATATTGAGTCATTACACAAAAAGAACATCATTTTAAAAAAAAAATGAATTAAACAAATTAGAAATTAACAAAATGGGTGGTTAATTACAGATTGAAAAAAGTGGAATCCATTGATAGAGACCTAATCAGGAGCTAAACAAAATATTAAGGAATAAGCTTTTTAACTAAAGGACTCGACGAACGAATCGGGCGAGACAATCCATTCTTTAAACAATGTGTTTGCGGGAGAATATTTATAAATGTGTAGCAGAGAAGGAGAGGTTAGAAAAAGCCAATAAATACGAATTTTCACGTATCTATTAGACATAATGAAGATTTGTGTATGAGCATTTAGTTATAGATGAAAAAGTGTACCAAATTATTTTATTTACTTTCGTTTTTTGATCTTCAAAACATTCAACATATTCAAAATGCTTTTCCTCTCTGACAAAAAGTTTAAATACTTTCAATGATGTTGACTGTCAGAAGTTTCCTAAGAGGAGAGGGTGGGTGGGGGGTTTGAGTTAATTTTAATTCTATTTTAGATTACCTAATACAGCCAGGACAATTAAAGAGATACTTGAAGAAAGCAACTCCAAATCACATGTCTTGAACAAACTCATCGGGGGGAGGGATATGAAAAGCCACCTAACTGTCCACATAGTATGGCTTTTATTGAGTTTTTCAGTTTACAGACTTCATTTTTATACAATCAAAATTCTATGTTTATTTTCAAATGTAAGTTCCGAGTTAGGATAATCATGGAGTACTATTAAGATGAGATGGTATGTGCGAAATGTGCTCGACATGGGTCAAAATCTTGTAACATTTTATTGAGAATTTTTCCCCTCCGTGCTTCAAGTTGATTTATGTGAGTAACGATTAAACTAAGAAGCATAGTCAGACCATGGAAGAGATAATCTTTCTCTTGGGCGGGTTCTGTCGAGAATGTATGACACAGCAATACACCGAATGGAATCTTGCATCTAAAGATACAATCGAAAGTAACTAAATATACTTACATCCATTGTATAGAATGAACAAGAAGAAATTTCTTTAAAGAATAAAACCGCTTATCTTCTACAAAAATAAATAAAAATATTACATAGGAAAGTTTCATTCATTTTTATGAGATTATTATAATAAGCGCTACTTAATTCTATAATTTAAGTTTCTCGTGGACAGTATTTTTTTTTTTTACTATTTTTGAAAATATGGCTGTTTCCAGAATATTCTTTTCTTTTTTCATATGATTTTTCCTTTTTTAGGAACATCAGCATAAACGTTTGTTCCAGCAGAATGAAAAATTTAAATGTATAGAGCCAGAGTACTTATGAGTTTGGTGAAAACGATTCAGAAATCCGCTCGAACCGAAATGGAAAAATAAAAATAATATAAAAGAACAATCGGAGAAGAACATGACAAAAGGCCAGGCCATTGTTCGAGTTTGATTACCTCGGGTATGAAGTTATTTTCTTTTTAACCTTTATTTTGCAAAGGCGATTTTGTTATTCAATCATTGCTCAATATCCTGTGATCGTTTCAGATGCGCTCAAGCGAAATTTAAACAAGTTATATTTCTGATTATTGATTATAAAAAAAGAAAATGAAATAACTATTTTGCCATTATAATAATTGATTTATGTCGACACAAGTAATTAATTAAATTGAATCTTGGCAGTATTAATCTATAAAAAATAAGAAGAGAAACACTTATCACTGCCATATATATCATTACATTGTTATGCCAAATATATAGCCCACGTTTCTTCTGTATTATTAATTTCAAAGACGTGATATTTCATGTTTCAAATAATATCTTAAGTCGTGTAAAAAACTAGTAGGGGATCGAGCAAGGACAACTTATATAACACCGATTGTTATATTAAATTATACATCTCCACTCTTGTGGAAAATAGTATAAAAAAATTTAATGTTCGGTAAATAAAGTATATAATGTTTATTTTATTGCTGAACGTTATCAATGCCAACTTAAATGCATGTCCGTTTGAACAAAAAAAAAACATTCAACTACTTTATAAATACACATATCAATAAATATTTACATAATATTATATATACATAAATATCGTTATCGCTGAAGTAGTAAAAATATTTTATTGAATTGTTTAACCTCTGAAACGTTAGATATTTTATGAGAACATTCCGGTTCTCCTTTCTGTGACAGATCCAAAGACGTTACATGAAAAATTTTAATATTAAGCTCATTTTTTCGGCATTTGATTTAGTTGTTATTGTTTCAGCAAACTTCCATTCAGGCACATCAACTTCTCATAGTAAATAACGTATTAATAGATATATTATTTCCCTCTTTGATCCCGTATATTGAACACAATGTATTTTTACTAAGAGAGAAACATCTAATTGAAGGTGAGATGTGATGACTTTTGTGTCATTCCAGTGCAGGGATTGAATCTCGACTTCCGCGTGGTATATATAAATGTAAAAGTATGTACTACCATGCATTTATGATAGTATGTCTACTAGGAGTGGCAAATCTGTGCAGTCATTGAGGTTGTTCATGGACCGATTTTCGAAAGCAAATTTCAAATTTCCCTCTATCCAATTGTTATATAGGTTAACACTCAAGTGAACACAATTTCTGTTCGTTGGTCTCCAAACTTGAAGTTTGGAAGTTTCATTAAAATGTAATGATCAAGTTTGTTAATGACCGCAGACAGAAAAGGAAGAATTTTCTCGCGGTGAGGAGTTAGACGGGAATTCTTACTTATTTTCGTTATTGATTGTTGATTTGATCAATCTTTGATAAATAAATATATTGCAATTGTCGTTTTATACAATCTTCTCTAAATTAAATATTAGTGGATTTATCTGTGATTTAGCGTTTTCAGAGTTTTGTAAATCTTTGCCCCTACTCATGCGAAGAAATCACATACGATTTCATATCCTGCTATAATTTCTGGTATAAAGAGAAAATTGCATAAAATAACGTATTTTTTATAATTCTTTCTTGTGTAAATTCATACTTACAACATGTCAGTGGGATAAGCATTGGTGGTAGATTAGAGTTGTAGTCTGCACACTCATACCGGCTAATGGCTATCATTATTAGCTTTGCAGGCTTCAGGCTACCGAGGGATGGCTATCTAACAACTCTGGCCCTAAATGGAATTTGCTCCACACATGGATTTTTTCCTCATGACTTTATGGCTGAACGGAAACCACTGCAGGTCCTTGTGACCTTTTTATTCCATTGTTCGTTCACATGAAAATGAGGTTTACCTGTACACGGGACCAATTACCAGATGTAGCCTGTAGTTACTACGTGTAGATAACTCCCGTAGGTTAGCACCTGTTGAAACTCTCTGGGGGGAGCAAATTGAAAGGGATCGTCAGTGAAGAAGGTGTAAGACGAGACACGTGGATGCTGGGAGTAAAAGAGCCTCCAGCTACGTCACAGCTTACCGGCGTCCCTCCTCTACGTCACAGTATAATCAATCCTCGGCCAGCTCCTATGTTACGTAGTAGCTACCGCCTTCAGATAGTAGCCACAGCTGGCGGCCCCACTACTCTACTATCACTAAATCCTTATCAATGACTGTCAACGCTAACCCACACCGACCGCTTCAATATAGATTAGTGTTTCCCTTTCAACGTCAAAAGATAGCAAGAAATCGTAACTCGTCTTTTCCTAGACGCGATTCCATGGCAGTGAGTATTGTGTACTCAAGATTCATATTCGGCTTCTCCAAATGAGCTAAGAATGGTTTACGTGATGCAAAATGGGAAGGCAGAGAAACTATTTAGAAATAGGAACTAGACGAAAAACGCAAGCCTCTAATGCTAACCGCAACTATTAAAAGTCTTGATTCCTTGTATAGATGTATTTACGATGAACGAAAAGTGTCAAATACACATCTGTATCTCTGATACGGAAATATTTGCAATTTTTTGATTTTCCCTCCATTTAAAAACCTCCCCCCCCACCTCCATTTCATTTACTGTAGCAATAGAAAACTCGTGTCACATAAAAATTGCACTACAAATAGAAATGCTGAAATCCGTAAGATCTGAAAGATATTACAAAAAGATCACTTGTTATATAAAACAGACGGTGTTCGTAGCAGACTCTGGTCGTGCCAATGAATTTATTTTTGTTTTTGCACTAAAGAATAACCAGTTAATATTATTATGCTAAATTATAGCATCAATTATGTATGCTAAAACGGATGTACTCAACAACAACAAGATGAGCAGCGGAGGAATCTTATTGTTTTATGCATAAGCGGTAGTAGATTGAGATTTCACAAAAGGCTGGTCATGATCAGTGGAGACAAGCCACCATCATTATACACGGTCCTTTATCAGAGAATAGGCACAACTAGACAGAGGCTGGCTCGGTTCCAGGCAGAGAAAATAAAGGATGATTGGAGGGCTGCCTAAAGGACACATCAATGAAGGATATTGTTTGTAAAGGATTCCTCCCTTACATATAAGAGAGACATATATAAAGAGTCGGGAGATGTAATGAGCATTGTTCTACACATGGTGGCCGTACCTAGAAGGAGCCGACTCCTGAAAGGTAGTCCCTCTATTGCGAGTACTAATTAAAGTTTGCCGTCGCATACACGCACACAGACGGACGGGCGGAGGGAGATATGTAAATAAGTTTAAGGGGTTCTTTGTGCCTCCCCCATCCGGGCCTTGATTTGTGCCTCCATTCCGCTCACATCCCTCCCATTAGGAGGAAGAGGCCAACTATAAACATTTATAGTTTGAATAACAAATCACCTAGGCCAGTGGAGTCTGGGAGAGCCAGGCCATTGTGTTAGGGCGACTCAATAAAAACCCAATATTACGTTTTGAACAATGGGCGATATTACAATAATGTAAGGTTTCCCGGGCTGTCTGTGCCCACCCCCTCCGCTTTCGACTCTACCGCTGTCTGGTAGTAAATTTGAGAAGTAACTTGGAAATTACCGTGTGCCTATAGAGAACATCTACTCCCCTTTCCAGCAAGCTCGAGCCTCTTTTGAAAACGCTTTTTAGCGAGTTATGTTCACACTTACTTATAACTTCGTCGAAGTATAATACTCTCAGGTAACTAAATGAGATTAGTATAGATAAGATTTTTTTTAATCGTATTACCATGGTAGCTGAAGAATGCTAATGTTGGTTTCAACAAAAACACCTAAAGTCCCAATTAGCAGACAGAGAGGAAGTCTTACTCACGCAGAACAGAACGCAAACAGATAACTTCTGTAAGTTAAGGTCCGGCCTCTATTTTAACAAGTATACGTTTGTAAATCTAATGATAATTAACAAAGGATTAGTGAGAAATACAAGAGAAACATTTATAGCAAAAAGGAATAATTAACCCAGCAGTCAATCATAAAAAAAGTCCTTTAAAAAAATACCTACAGCTCTAATATACCAGAATGCATAGGAATCTTATATAATTAAGAATATGATATGCATTATTTATCTAGAGATAAATAAGTAATACTGCATAACTTATGATGAGATTCTGTGGAAAGTGGTGTTAGTCATTTTATATCCTATCAAATGAAGATACCTACATAGGGAAATTCCATTTTAATTTTTTTTTTGTTTTTTTAAACTTTCAGTTTACCAAAATTTACAACTAAAATAATAATATGAATGTTCAATGAAATATTCAATTAAAAAAATATATTGTTCTCAGTATATATTTGACTTGGTGCATGGTATCCGACATGCACCGTTTTGGACTATTATAAAATCCGTAATTTCACAGTCAAGTTAGAATAGGGGAAAAACACTATAAATAACTTCAGAAAAAAAATTTCTATATTACTGTTATTATCATTTGTTTTGTCAATGTAATCAATATTTTATATTCTTTAAATTATTAATTAATTAAATTATTTAAATATTTGGGTTCACTGAAAAACATAATTACTTATATCTAACATACTGGTTATCTAACACACATTCTGAGCCATTTTTTAAATGATATTGAGTCTCAGTAGGGAAATTGTATCTTCTTCCTAATATGTACTATCCCAATGATTTCCTTTTTAGATTTGATTGCTTTCTTTTCAAAAGAACAATTTCTCTGTGCTCATTTCTAACAAAGGACTTATCACAATTACTCATCATATGTAGGTAAAACTTTCTAAAAAAAAAGTGACATTGGTATCTAATCAATCAATGAGATTCACCGTTGATCGTTATCCGGGCTGTAAAACTACCTTGGACTCGACAATTGAAGCTAATTATAGAAAATTATTGTAAATTAAGTGGTGTGCCGCTTATATAATATACATACACAACGTTGCCATCAAACAACCTATTAAATTAATAAGTAAATTCCTATTCAAAATAAACGAATGAGAACACGTTTTAGTACACATAATTTGCAAAGGATTGGAGAGGAAGTTATATATTGTAATGCACATGATAATGATATTCTTATTGCTTGACTTGGTAGAACTTTGTTAAATAATTAATACAGTATGATAATATAGAAATTTAAATTGTTCCATTTATTTGAAATTTGTCAATTTGCGAACGAGAAGTGCTTACCTATTTCATTACGGGAAGCCGTATAATTATGGGCTAATGTATAAATGAAATGTTGAATCATATTTTCCCGCGCTGACGTTGAGTCTTATCAATGAGAGTGTGATAAACGCCCAGTTTCAATCAGCATATTGCACTAATTAGGTTAACCAATCGGCAAGCTTGCATTATATATTTTATGTTTGATTTGTAATTCTAATAGTCGATTGATGTCGGGGGGCTGAAGAGGCGGGCAACATTTGCTCAGGCTGGTCTTGAATTATTTTAGCCGTCACTTCCGTGCTGCCCCATACAATATTAAACTAAACCTAGCTTCAACATTTATTGAACGTCTTGTTTTATGAGCTCTACGGCTCCGGGCACGATTCCCGGATTGCCTCTTCCCTTACAATTAATTCGAATGGGACATGTTTATTATATATTGCATGATATTTAGTCATTGGGTTTGTTATCGGTTAGTATCCACAAGTTAATTAAACAAATAAAAAAAAATGCATTTCAGCGACATCATTTAGGGAATATAACTGTTAAGATAGGTTTTAGAGGTGACTTAAGATACTTATACCATGATATTTCATTTGATGACTTAGGTGACCAAAACGCCATTCATTCAAATACTTGAAATCATGTTACCACTATAACTCTTCTTTGGAATAATCGTAATGCTACACGAGCCTCGTAATAAAACGTTGTCATTTTCTTTTCTTTGATTTACGTTAAAGACAAAAAATAAGTGAGGAAATTGGGGAGGGGGATTGGAAATACAATTGGTGACTTTCACAGTTCCTTTTTGAGAATCAGAAGCGACTGTCAAGATTTTCTTGAATATATTGAAGAGACCTATAAATTGAGTTGTTTAATTTTTTCTTTTTTTTACATCCCAAATATATAAGGACGGGCTCCTCATCGGTTTCTACTCCTCTGGAAACGAACCGTCACAAAAGACAAGAAATTCCGTGCGACGACAAGTTTCTATCTTTCAACTCGAGTAGCCGCTGAACTGCCAGCTGACTGAGTTACCCTACAACATAAATCCATAAACGTCATTCAACATGTTCTACAATGTTTGTCTTACTTATTTACATCTGGTAGCGTATCCCGGTCCATTCCTGGTAGGTGCTATTTGTCAGAAATCGTTCCGTCCGTCAGCCCCAACTCTAGATGTAAATAAAGAAAAGCATTCCAAGATGTCAGCATTAAATCATCCGCTGGAGGGGAGGGGGATCTCATAAAATGTTCTGAAATAGTCTGGGAGCCTTTTCTTCACCTCCAGATTCGGCTGGCCATACACTCCTTGTTTTTATTTCATTAAAATATAGCCCCTTTTATTTACTTTGTACTCTTAATATTTAAAAGCAATATTTGTTTTGTTTTGTATTATATGAGGATCCAATTATAGCGACACGTTGATCGAGCCTCCAATACTCTTGGGATGTTATTATTTGTATGTCGACCTGTTTTTAGGATTTAATTTTTTGTTTTATTTACCCTGGAATTTATTTTTTAATTTTCGTGCCCCATGAAATAAAAATATTAAGTTTCGTTATACTCGTAAAATGAAATAAAAAAATAAACGTAATAACGTTATACAGATCCAATCAAATGTTTATCGAAAGCCGTTTTAGTTGATTTATATATAATAGGCCTAATCGAGACTCATTAGCGTTCCATGTATATCATTATTGGAACTCTCTTCTATTCAAGCCTTTGTAACATTAAACTACTGTACCTCAACAGCTGTCTAGTTATGTCCGTAGCTAGATATTAAAAAAAAAAAATTATATTATATAGCATGATGATATTTCTTGGCTGAAAAATTAAAAATTAAAACCTTTGTCTTAACATCCTAACCATAAGGCTTACTAGGTAGATATCTCCTCTCAGTGTTAGTGGCATTACAGGTAGAGTTATTAGCATTTGAGATCAATGTTGTTGGTATTAAAATCAGTGTTTGTGGCATTTGATATCAGTGTGTGTGTTTGTGTGGTATTAGAGATCAGGATTTCTAGAGATAGAAATCAATAATTTTGGCATTTGATATCAGTGTGTGTGTTTGTGTGGTATTAGAGATCAGGATTTCTAGAGATAGAAATCAATAATTTTGGCATTAGATATCAGTGTGTGTGTTTGTGTGGTATTAGAGATCAGGATTTCTAGAGATAGAAATCAATAATTTTGGCATTAGATATCAGTGTGTGTGTTTGTGTGGTATTAGAGATCAGGATTTCTAGAGATAGAAATCAATAATTTTGGCATTAGATATCAGTGTGTGTGTTTGTGTGGTATTAGAGATCAGGATTTCTAGAGATAGAAATCAATAATTTTGGCATTTGATATCAGAGTGTGTGTTTGTGTGGTATTAGAGATCAGGATTTCTAGAGATAGAAATCAATAATTTTGGCATTTGATATCAGAGTGTGTGTTTGTGTGGTATTAGAGATCAGGATTTCTAGAGATAGAAATCAATAATTTTGGCATTAGATATCAGTGTCTGTAGCATTAATGATCAGTGTTTGAGGCTTTAAAGATCATTATTGGAGGCAATAGAGATCAGGGGTTCTGGCGCTAATATATATATATATATATATATATATATATATATATATATATATATAAAACGATTTCGTCGACTTTTATTAAAGTAGTTCTTATATGGTCTCAAAATACCGAACAGTCCGATCTAAGCCGATCATGAAGATCAATAATAAAAGTAAATAAAATCTATCCTGTATTATCCGGCTATGACCCGATTTACGAAATAACATATTTAATTTTGATTATTAATATGCGCCTGCAATATACAACAACGTAGACATTAAAAAAACATTTTCAAAGTTCTTGTTCTTAATGATATTATATAACATGAAATTATTACCCTTAATACCATTGGTTAATACGACTGGTGTATAGGTGAAAGTAAATTATATTTGGAAAAATGTTTGGATCTAGAAAATTATCATTTATTTCATTTTCTATATCCTTTGACTGGCTAGGGACGTTATTTGGAGCGAAAAGTCATAAGCAACTTTAACAATTTTATATATTTACTATAAATTACTTATAGAAATAATGAATACCCTTACAAAAAATACATGGAATACCTCAGTACTAACATTACTACATCCAAGTGCTATTTTTTTGTCCAAAGAAATACTTAATATCTTCTAAATGAAAATAGTGTTAAAAGACAAGATATAACTAAGCATATTCAATTTTATACTATTAGAGTAGGAATTTGAGAGGCCCTCTCTCATTTTAGCAATGATCGCTACCACATCTTTTAAAATCACAAGCATCAAAGTAGTATGTAGACCAAACCTTACATTGAGTAATCAAAAACTGCTCAACCACAGTGTAATCACTTATTTTTTTTTTGTTATGGCTGTCAACTTTTTTTTTCTATTAAGAAAATATTAAGCGATTATTGAATAAACCAAAATATATTTTTTTCTTATTTTAAAATAAAGGAAAGTAATCAGGTTCAATAATTCTATTATTAAGAAGTTTGTACAACGTAGAGAAAATCTACAAAGTTTGAAATATAAATAAAATGAATACATTCAGAGGAAACTCAAAGCAATAAACATGCAAAAAGAATCATAAAATTCTAACGACTTATGAAAACAAACATTAGTTGCATAGAGAATGAAATGAGTTTCATTACGAATTCCAGGCATAATAATTTCCAGTACTCATAATCCAGAACGATCTCCAGCATTGGAATAGGGACAATGTTGGAAAAATGTTGCTCGGAACGAGAGGGGGAATGGCGAGGAATAAAATTTAGAGAATATTAAAAGTGTAATCAACATCAAATATGGGTTTTACACAATGTCAATAAAAAGAGGTGGAACGGAAACGACTGATATAAAAACTACTTTATATGAAACTTTCAAGGGATGAAGGTTATTTCGGTATACACCGTTAAATGTAACAATAAAACTGTACTGAACGGCCCCCATCATAAAGCTCAACTTTAATTGCTTTATTAGAATAAATTTAGGGGGGTGGTTGTAGAGGAGGGGATGAGAGGAGGTGAGAGAAGAGACGGAGAGGGAACGGCGAGGGGGGGGGGAGCAGTAAAGGATTATTTTATGTATACGCAATAAATGTGAGAGAAATATGTGTTGGTCATAAAGTGGTCATAATCCGAGGGGGATAGATAGGGAGGGGGGGATATAAAAATGTGGCTCGGAATTAGAGTTGCAAGCAAAAGGGTGGGGGAAGGGTTCTGACATTTTATTACCTGTGGGGGAGGGGGGAGGTAGTTGTAACCGGCTCTTAACGCAAATATCTCAACTACAATGTAAGGTAAGTGTATATCTCTATAACTCCTTTACAACTTTCTAATAGTTTCAACCCTCGCTTATACATTTATCGGTCTTACGCTATTGTCTTGAACGAATGGATAAGTTAGTCTACCAACTCCAATGCCTATGGAGTAGGGGATTAGTACAGAGACCCCTAACTACTATAGATGGTCTCATATATGTCGTATGCTGATGAAGTGGTACAGGTAGGAACATGTGAGTATTACGAGGCACTGCTGTCGAAAATTCCCCCCAAACACTACAAGAGATTGAATTAAACCAAACTAACTGTTGATAACAAAACATACCATTGCTGCTTAATAGGTGGGTTCTAGAAAATATTATAGATTTTCTCAAAGATAAGCAAAAACCAATTTTCGGACGTAATGCCCATTGATCTGCAAAGGAAACCTTATAATGTCTTTTTTACCTTTCAAAAATGCCAGGGAACGATGATTAGACCAAATTGATAGAATGGAGTACAACTGAAATCCCACACCCTCCCAAAAAAAAAATATTATCCACCTGGAGTTACACAGAAATATTCAAAAGTGTTTTGTTGACCTGAAGTAGAATTTTCGTGTATTAGGTTTCTGTCATTGGTGGAATGTGATGTGTGCCTCATAATTATCACAAGTTCTATTCGCAAACACAATGAAACGTAGTCTTGCTACGTATTCGATGACTTGTTCGTCCCTGTGCATTATATTCCATAGAACTCCCTCGAACATTAGTTCATTAAAAGTGTGTATTGTGCATCTCATAGTTCGCTCGCGCATACATATATTAACACAAATCTCACTGCTCACCACATACTTCCACCATCCTTTGTTTGTCATACTGCCTTGGACTGATGTCAATCCACATACAGCATTTAATTGTGTTTTTTAATGGCAGCCTTTGGTAGTTAATTGGTGTCATTATATATTAATATTGCTGCCCTACCTACTGTCAAGTGCTGTAGGTTAATTGTGCTCGTAAAGGACAAATAAATAGTACCGCCATAAAACTCCAAAACTTTTATAGGCGATTGTACCACTCATATCAAAACTATGTGATAAGAGGCTTTTTGTATACAAACGTTATGTAATAAAAAAAATTATGTTTTAATAAAATATTATTATCTTATATTTAGCTGATTGCAGGCAATCGAGCATAATTAAAATTATTTACTATTAGAATATTGTTCAGTGATAAGATTATGTTTATCACATTCATTCAATTATCACTTTGCGACATATCTTTTTATGTGAAAATTGTTAGTTATGCAAAATGTAAGGTATTTCCTTTTGCTGATCGATCGCATGTATAAATTAAACATTCATCTATCAGCTGAGAATTTTAAACATATTAAGAAGAGTCTGTTAAAAACTAGCATGATTATTTCAAGCTCTTCATAGGTAAAAAAAAATATTAATACTTATAGATATTTCTGTTTCCTGTTTACAGATAGTCAATTGAAAAATTCTACATTCGACAAGAGATAATTCTGGCTGATGTAAGGTAATCAAACTTCAAGGAGAAGATTAATAACTCCAACGGTTTAAGTAAAAGACATTTAGCATATTTCCCTATAAGTTTTAATCATTTTACGAATTACAAAAATATTCCTCCAATGTTTTCGCCAAATAGTTAAGAAAAATAAGGTGCCTTCTAATATATAAATACATTTATCTGTCAGTATATTTGTTCCTTAACGCTCTATTAGTCTCAGTTTGTATTTCATCAATGTGATACTCTATATACAATTAATACAGGTAATGTTGCAAATCGAAATAGGATAATTTACAATGCTGATTTTGTTAAAGAATAATTTCCAGGAGCTCTTGCCCTCTAAATCTTGTAATTAGAATATCGACGATTCTATTTGTATTTATTCGATTTCAGCATGTCTATAAACTCCTACTTCTATTTGTCTGAGAACTTGCATTGAACTAAGTATCTAATGTACATTGTTAACCCTTACTAAAGGAGAAATAGAGAACGAAATGGTAGGAGGTATTTTTTATGTGATCATGTATTTGTTTAGATAGCGAATCTTCTGCAAGGTGGGATTTTTTTTAAAGCATGTAGTACAATTATTATGTTACGTGGTTTTCTATGTTGTTAGAGTTTAACACCAGCTATTGTGTTATAATACCTAAGAGACTTGTTAGTTGTTGAATTTTAATTGTCGTTACCTTGTTTTGGAAAATTCAGAAATAATTTGTTCTTTGAGCATATGTACTGTTTTCTTTTTTTTTTATTTTATATTTTCACAGATGATGTGGAGAATGTGCCATAAACCATCAAGTAAAAGTTGTGTCATTTTGTTGAACAATTTTAAATAAAAAAGGCCGAAATTTTGAGACGTAAGAATGTAACTGGAGTTTCCTCAAATAAATCCCCAATATTTTAACATTCAACTTAAATCTTATTGCCTAATTATATATTTATAGAGAACCGATTCTATTTTCGTCAATATTTCTGACTATTTAATGTGGGCTGGATAAACCTTAAAACTAATCCTAAAACATAAAGAGCCGCAGTTATCTTAGAAAGCAATTTTAATATTTCAAGAATAATGAGAGTCCATAACGGCAAAACAGAAATTATGTAAATATTTATTATTAAAAGGAGAAAGTTAAGTATTCTATAAAAAGTTTGTCAAAAGGCAATTCCAACTGTTTTTCTTATATTATGAAGGGGAGAGTAGAGTTATTAATATTTTGTATAACCCACTCAAACAAGAAAGGCACCAACATACTTTATATACTGTCTACAGTTGAGAAAAACTCCGCAGTAAATTTTTACTATTAAATATTATTATGGCTTATTATTGAATACTTAATGCGGCCCATTCTGTAGTTAATTTATCTTTATAGTTATTCACTTAAAAGCAATCTCGTCGAATGATAAACGTTTAAGTAATAAAGGTTTATTATATATATTAAAGGAAAAAGAATATTAATTGCCTCCATTCGTTTCTGAGTCTTTTTTTTTTTTTTTTTTTTTTACATACTTTATTTTGTGTTCCTTTTTCATTCTTTTTGTTGCTCCGGAGGCAGACGGCTTACATATGGAGAGTTTTAAGAAGAGAGATCGTGGACGTATCGGGAAGGGGACAATAGGCAGAATAAAAGACGCCAAGATATAATAAATGTTATTAGAAGCCATTAATGTTTAGGCTCTCTGGGTTAATTTATGTTTCTTGGCTCGGCCCCTTTATATCCAGTATATATATTTGTATATATGGGACTCTGAATGGGGATCCGCGAACCGGAGCAAATGGCCTACAGTGCAGTCAATCGGTCCAAGGATATTTATAACGGTTTCGCTATACATTTCCGTCAGCCGACCGAATAAACTGCATTCAGGAAATCGTCTCTTAGAATGGAAACAGAAAAATCTGAATGGGCTACGGATGCATTTTTTGTAATTTGCACACAAGAGAAATCAACAACTGAGCTTGTAGTCGGGAATGAATTTTGGCACGCCTCAGCCATGAAGGGCCACGGCCTGCCAAGCACCATTGAGGTAGCCAGTTTGAAGAGCTCCCAGCTGTTATACGGATGTACTAGAATACCAAAAAGAGCTACATCTTTATTAGAATATCGGTGGTTAGTGCGCACAGGATGATTGGATATAAACCTGACCCCAATGCACGGTAACTGCACAGCTAAAAAAAAATATGACCAACACATGACTTCCTTGTAGGTCTATTAAATTAAAGAATCAATATGTTTTGACGCTTTATATTTAATGTTATTTCATTTGAAACTGATATACGACATCTCAGTATACATACAATGGATCAAACGTCATAGTGCGTAATTTACAGATAATTTCGTCATAAACAAAAAAGGCACAAAACAAATTTCTTGTATCCAGAGCAAAGAAAATCAAAGAAAAAAAAAATAAATAAATATATAAAAATAAATAATAATAAGAAAAACGGGTTGGTGTGCATTTGTCGGCGATTTCCATCCACTCTAATACGGTTTTGCGAGCCTGGGCATTGATGACCATGATGTTTTATGCCCAAAACCCAAACAAACAAACTCAATTAGCCGATACAACAGTCCAAAATATGAAATTTCAGAATTCTAAGACAAGTCGTTTTTCTGTTATGCGAGATCCGTACATACATCCCGCTGAATTAAATCAAAATTAATTCTGGGATGGTCAAAACAGATAATTCGTTGAAATCTGAAAATTTGTTGTATTCAATACTTTTTTATTTATTTATTTATTTATTTTTTTTTGGCGATTCAATACTTTCTTTAGCTTCCCCATGTGCATAGCATCTAGCAATAAATGGCACTGAAGGTGCAATTTTTATTGGATCTTTAAATGTTTCACGGATAACTAAAGATCAATATTGTAAATATTTCATAACTAATCTTTTTAAATAAAGTATGTATGTCCTTCAGTTGTTATTCTTTACATATTTATCATTCTTCAATATTAAAGACAGTTATATTTATTTTTCGACCTTCAGTAAAGCTATTTTATAACTTAACACCACATGTCCACCTTTCATTTTAATTCTCGTTTAAACAGAGATTAAATTCAGGTCGCACATAATATATACAAAAAGAGAAATAATGAATAGAATGAGCGAATGACGTCATTTGAGCTGGAACGGTTGGTATGTCACATGCGGATAATTTCCTTGTGTCATTCTACACGAGTGAAATATTATTAGTTTACGCAGCTCCTGCGTGACGGATTTTTTTTTATGTTAACTTCCGGATTTTGTATGAAAAAATACTCCTTGTTTTTCCTTAGGCTTGGACGGTGTGGTCTATTATCTTTAAATAGACGTCAGAAAATAAAAATTTAATGATCTACCATAAAAATTTAATATCGCATAGTAAAATATACTAATAATTAATGAACAGTATAAACCAATCAATTAAAAAAATATTTAGCCTATAATTAATTTGACTTTAAATAAAACTATTTCGATAAAAAATCCGAATTTCACCACTTTTTAAGGCATCGATAAAAGAACTGAGATATATACTCAATTCACATTAAATAAAATATAGACCCCTCAATCTATTTTTTACAATCACACATAGTTTATTATATAAAAAAAATAATTGAAGTAAGAATAAGAAGCAAAAAGTTAGGTTATCTATAATTTTCTCTCAGTTTAAATGTCCACAAGAATATTTTTCTCAGGACTCTCTCTTCTGATTGCAATATGTAAACGGAGTATTCATAAGAAGTAGATTATTTGTAGAAAATAATACACATCTTGTGTAATAGAATTTAATTATGTTAACTTAAATAAAATGCCAATGGAATATATTAGAAATGAGTTCGGGCACAAAACGAAATACGCTGATAACGACTTCAGAGGTGATAAGAGCAGACTGTTCGGCCGATTACTAAGTCCATTTCAACACCAACTGATAATAGAACGGGGCAATTACTCTCTGCAGGTCACTGGTTCGCCTTAAGTACTTACACTTAAGGTGAGAACTTTTCTCTTTCATTTTATTCTCTTTTTTTTTTTTTTTTTTAAAAAGTTGTAGTAAGTGCACATTTAGCACATGATGATTTAATTAGAATATCACTTAGATGATTTGTCTACTTGTATGCATGAATAGCATCAATCATTTTTGACATATTCGCAATAACGTAATGAAATCATTTTGAAATGCGCAGGAACATAACTTTTGTTGTAGGGGTTGTGGGCGAGAGAACAATTATAACTGCAAATAGAATCATTGTGTACAATTGTCAGTAGTTAGGAACACTCGTGACCATCTACGTTTTGATCTTTTAGACAGGATTTGCTGTTAATATAAGGACATTGACAAGAATTGATTTATTTTTGATGGTATGGGAGCCTGGAATAAAATAACTGGTGAATCCACAGTCCTACCTAGATATAATTAGGATAATTGACTAGTATATTTGAGGGTATTGATTTAGATAAATAAAATGCAGTACGAGTACCAGTTGGGGTGGGGAGAGTTTAAGATGGGAATTCCGAAAATTGGAAATATTTCCGTTATTATAAGAGAGATCAAAACATGTTAAAGAGCCAATCTTGTTAAACTATTGATGGTTTTCAATTGTTGTTCTATCTCAAATATTAAGCCTGTTATACTAAATTTCTTATTTTCTGTCTTCAGTGAACCATCACTTCTGCTTATCGAATTTTTACTTAGACATAAAAAAAACAAAACAAAAAAAAAACAAAAAAAAACATGTGACCTGAAGAGATCAATTGTGACTCATACTACCAAATGGTAAATCTGCTTAGCTTACCCCGACCCTGGGTAACGGACTTTTTGGATACTTAGGACAGTAATATTCCTATTCAACAAATTACTATGTTAGGCATGTGCTGTTTCACGTTAATTTTTTCTAGTTTCGGATCACATAACTACAATATTGTCAAGCTCTTTCGGTTATTTATAAATAATGCTAGGGCTTCTAGTAAGGTGGATGCCAAAGGTAAGAACTAAGTACTGATTCTGGGTTTTAGAAGAAAGGGGAAGAATTGGATGGCAGGACTGAAATACAAATGGTAGGTGAGAAAATTAAGTTAAAATTCAGCGCATCTCTTATTCCCGTGTTTGTGAACATATGTATGTTTTTTTCACTTTTCTGACTCCATTGGTCAAATTTGCTTAAATGGAAATATAGTAGGCCATCATTTTGCTGTACGATTCTGTAAAATAAATATGATAGCTCAAATTAAGCTAATTCTCAATCATTCTAAAGATTTAGGGTAACATAAAGATTATTTTCAGGACACCTATTTCAATTAGTTTCAAATTAATTTCTAATTGGAAAAAGAAAAAGAAAAAAAAAAGTGTTTAAACCCAACATAACATTTTCATAGCCAGAAATATATATTAAGAATCATTATGTTGATAATGAAGAAATCGGCAGGAAATAAAAGTAATATTGAAATCATCAAGGCTCAATATTTAGGTTTAATAACATTCATTTGCTTAAATAGCACTAGCAATGTAGGAGTAATATTTCATTTTCTTGTAATTAGGTCAAAACTATTTAGTTTCACCTTATTCATCTATTTGAAAATTTCCTGTTTTAAAATATGCAGAAAAATATTGCTGCCATAAAATGCCTACTTGGCACACAAGTTCTATAACGTTGCAATATAAATTTACATGACTACTAAATTCTATCTTTTTTTTTTTTTTTTTTATTTTTATCAAAGCCAATGATTAGAAGAAAACAGCTATTTAAATTCGATAACAGTTGATGTTCATTAATTTTTTTTGTATAGTTCTTTACTAAATGTTCTTAATTTCTATTTCATTGTAAAATTTTATTATTTGTTAAACTTTAGTTTTCTATTAGACGTGGTACATTCAATTCGAAATTAAATTTAAAGCTTTATTCTTCAATGAATTTCGATTATTACAGAAGCATTGAGCACAATTTTGTCCAAATATATATCAAATTTAATTTTTTTTTTTAAATTTTAGCAAACCTTCAGAAAAGCTGATATCCATTTCTATCTGTCTAATTATAACATATTAAAGCATCAGGCTAGTCAACTTTGCGAATTTCTCCGTACATGTAAGAGACATAAAAAAATTATTTAGGTCCTTTTTTGGATAGCATGAAAAGATCTGTAAATTATCCACTGTGGCGTTTTTGTGTTAAGTGCAACAGAAGTATCGTGTAGCACATTCTATGATAAATTAACTGCACCTAAAATTTTATATATTTAATTTAATAGAGGTAAAAGGAAATCATGTGATGCCCGATCAGATTTTTAATCAGATATTATATCCATGAATGGTACAGCTGTTCATTTCCTATTTTCAAAACACTTCATGATTTAGTCAGTGAATCCCTGGATTTGAACTTTTGCTATGGGATGCTTTTTTTTTGAAAAGCGTCTCAAGAAAGAAATAGTCAATAGAAAACAAAAAGAAAATAAGGGTAAAAGATTAGCCAGAGAGAAACGGGTACGTGAAGGGAATATGAGGCAGAATTGAGAAGAAGAAGAAGATAGGGGGGAAAAGGTAAAAATAAGAGAATCTTACAATATCAATTGGGTATTTGAATACAATGCGGGTTGCCTCTTGGACGGCTCACAATAATTTCAGAAGGACAATAGCGAAGGGTCGTCGCTCTGTCACACGTACACACAAATCACTAGGACTTACCTAATAAATGACAATTTCAAAATAAGCAACAAAATAAATACTTGCATAAGCCAATGGAAATATTCTGTTGAATAAAGTTTTATTTTTTTTTTTTTTTATCAGAGAATTATTACCCAGCAGAATGTAGGCCCCGGTGAGGAAAATGGTCTTCAGACACGGTTAACATGCCCATTGGTCAAGGTTTGTTCCACAAAACATTTTCTTACTTTATATAATTTGTGATTTTGGTCTTCCAATTAGCCGTAGTAGCACAAAGTGGACGTTTGAAGAAAATCGTGTTCGTAATAATGATGTATCTGCAAGAGCGAACCGTAAGAATGGCTGTTTCTAATATTTTTTTTATTGTGTTAGAGAAACAATTTTTTTATTTTCTTGAACCCGAATTTTCTTCGGAGTAAACTAAGAATACAGTCACGTGCCCAGGTTAGTTCAATAACTTCCGAAGGAACTGGAAATCAGCTGTTGTAAATGTTAGCGAAATATCATTGATAACTGGGCACACAGACGGATGAACTTGGAGGAGAGTTATAACTCGGCATCATGGTAAGAAAGCGTGGTAACTTACAGATCAATCTTTTAAATGTCAGTAGTAGTATAAACTCGACATTAGAAAAAAAAAATTAAATAAGTAATCATTTTAATACAGCGATATCTGTTGATATCGATCCTATCTATCGATTTACGGTCGAAGTTACTCAAAATCAACCTCAAAAATTTGTCATTCATTAATTACTTATCCGCTGTTTGAAATGAGTCATCAAAACATTTCACTGTACAGTCCACTTTTCAACACAGTAGTCGATGACTATGACAAAATGTATTACTCTTGCTCTCAATTTATGAAGTGGTTTATACGTTTATATAAATACATTTTTCGTAACTAAGCGGATTTCTCATAATGGAAATCAGCAATTGAGTTTACACTTGTTAAGTACAGTTCTTCATACCTAAGTAAAGACGAACGTTATATATATATATATATATATATATATATATATATATATATATATATATATATATAATATCCGTTACGTCTTAAGAGGTTCTAATGAATTTTTAAGCGTTTTATGTGAAAGATCAAGTTCTTTAATGGACAAAATCGGACCAGGCGGGGAAAATGGACAATTCGAAATATGTCTGTTATATTAATTTCTTAAAATTATTATTGTGTGAGTATGTTCTCTAACTTCGTTATTCACTGAGATATTTGAATTTTTCAGCCTTCTCAGAACCTCTCACTTCTCCTTTTGCGATTTTCCATTAAGACAACTGATCCAATCTTATGGAAGCTTCATATCCTGCTTATCTGGACTCCTTATTGAGTGCGGATGTGGGATGATATCAGACAGATTTATAGTAGGTGCGAAATTTGCTCATTTTACGCAACACCTACATGACGGAAGTTTTTATTTTTTGCTCATCTTGGGAATGCTAACAACACGATTGAACGGAGTGAGATAAAATAAAAATAGCTAATTTAAGAACTCTTATCACATGAAAGAATGAAGGAATTTCAAAAAGGGTCTAATCATGATAAGAGATTTCGTTTTCATGACAATGAAGTACCAAGAGATATGATTTCTACTAAAGTAAAAAAAATAGGTAAAAAATGTGTTGTAAGCTAAGTTATATGTTTTCTATAAAATAGGTCTCTGACAAGATAATAATTATGTTTTAAGAATTACTTGCTGTAGTTAAGTATTTATAAATGGACTCATTTAGTGAATAATTCTGTATGTAGTAATAAGAAACAGAAAACAATTTACATTTACTTGTACAGTATACAAAACTTGTGAAAAGGATATTTCTTGAGAAATGTTTTGTGAATTGAGTAAGCCTATTTTTTTCCCAAGAGACGTTCAAGGCGTTAAACTGTTATTGGAATAGTTTAAACAAAAAGTAGACAACAGTTGTTAAAAGTTATTTCAAGAACCAGTAAAACTATTCCAAGATTGTTTACAATAAAACAAGGAGAGTGAGATTTCAAAACCGGAGCTCCCTGGCAGCAATTGAGGGTTCGCGTTACTCTCCGTGAAGCGTCAGCGTTCCATTTAGCCGAGAGATAGGGTTCGCTCCTAATGTGCTGACTACTGGGGCAGTTGTACGTAGTAGGGAGGCCTCTGGGAATGCGTGGGACTCCTTATCAGCCACCTGTCGGAATTTCAACCTGATAAGGATAAGCCTTGTTCGGATGTTGATCTTTGAGCTGGATCCGTGTCGTTTGGATAGTGTACATCGTGCGGGGGATGACCAAACAATATAGCTCGTGGGACATGCAGCCCTACAGAGATTGACAAACAGTTCTGGTGCACATGTCTAGTGGCTGCATAGGGAAAAAAAGTAAACACGCAAGGACTGACCAAACTAGGCAGATTCTCCATCTGCTGTACTGCCACGCTGATGACATCATTTCACATCTTATTTCCTACTCTTGGACTTAAAATGAAAACGGAACATGAGACAACATATTGATACCGTTTCTTTAATCGATGAGTAGAAGTCAAAGTTACATGGACGCTGAAAACTAAAAAGTACAAATAACACGGTAAATATCCCTAATAGAGAACAAATGTATGGGACAACAATTGTAGCATATTATTTTTCCAACGGGATTGATAATATAAAATTTTTCAATACGTACCACAATAACGGGGATACATCGATTTTTTTTTTATATTGTCCCCAATTTAAACCCCCAATCCGTCTTATCTACTCATAACAATGCTGTAATGGTTGAAATAAAATGCTTCTTGTTATATTGACTTAGTTCCCATATGAAATGAGTAGGAGTGGATGATTACTGAGGCGTAAAAACTAATAAATGGAAATATCTCGGTTAATAAGAGAGTAGTAAAAAAAAAAATGCATGGAGCAATAATTATAGAAAATTATATTTCTAATATGATTGATTATATAACAATTTTCTATAGGACTCATACTGTTACACTACAACCCTTACAAGCTTACCTAATGTTATATCTTAATCATAAGTTAAAAATAAATTGGAGATTGAATTTAATAAACTATTTAGCCTGATTGATGAGGAAATGCACATCAATTTTGTGTTATCTCACAACTAATTTCATTTGTGGTTTAGTATCTTCAACTCGCTTGATGATAAAAATACTAGTTTAATAAATATGTAGAATACAAACGTACAGACTGAAATTATGAAAGTGTAGAAGGCTGTCATCGAGAATGAATTATCTATATTGATCATGTACATACGATGATATTTTTTAGTAAAAATAGTGAGCTAACTCGATTCGTCCCTGCAACTCAAAAGACTTTATTTGTCGATGGCCTGATTTTATACATATGTAGACAAAAAGTTGTGATAAAATTCAAATAAAAATAAGAATTGAGAGTTGATAACTCTGCCAAGTAGTGTAAATAAAATTTACTATCGGGATACTTTTATGTTATAAGAAAAATTGCAGAACTATCAAAAATATGCAATTAGTTATTCGTCTGGGAAATTATATTATTTGTATAAGATATAAAACATGTTTGAATCAAATTAAGTAATTTGTTTGTAGTTAAGTAACTTTTTCAGAAACAAATGACAAATAATTACAATACAAAATCACTAAATACTTTTATATGTATGTGTGATTTGAATGAATTCTTATTCTAGCGGTGATTATTATCATTATAATAGATTTGGAACTATATTTTTGCAATATGTATTATAAATTATGCATTTTAAAAGGCGGTAGAATTCACTGGTAATGCCAGTTCTATAAATGGCCACAGCTATGCAATTCAGCTGCCAATAGTCTGAAGTAACTTCTTTTTCTTTTAGTTTTGAATTTATTTTATAATTAACTATTGTAAAACGATAACTTAAATGCGTCAGAAGAAAGCAACATTTTTTTTTAATTATTAAAATAAGAAATTACTAAATGAGATAGTTTTTCTAGTCCTCAAGACTTTACGAATGATATTAGAAATAACATTTCAATTTAGATTTCTATGAAACTAAATTGCGAGAAAGTCGAAATATCATTTCTACTCGTAGGTCTTTGAATAGAAATTTAGGTTCTTTTCAACTCTGTTTATCCCGCAGTAAGTAACAGTGATTATAGTAACGGTAATTATAAAATAACTATTACCATTATAACATACTCGTAGTTAGTGATTATTGTATTTTTAAAATCACTGATACTATCACGGGTTGGAGCAAAGTAGAAAGGACCCGAAATTGAGCTGTTATATCTACTTGTAAATAAATAAAATTATTTAAAATTGGAAAAATGCAATAATTTTGGATTACATTGATAATTTGAATTTTTAAAACAAATATCATGCTATTTAATAAAATTAGGAACCATAAAAATTCTGAAATGCTGTTGCTATCTGGTATAACGGACCAAAACATAAATAATACAAGAGTATACCATAACAAACCTCCAGAGATAGAATGAACCAAGCTTAAATATAATTCTTTTAAAATAATGCTGGGAAGGAATATTTTTCTCTCCATAAAAAAATTGTGTAACACATTATAAATTTGTGTTATCGCTCGGGTCTATTTACTTTTGTCCTCTAAAGCAATTCAGACTAATAAATAACAATATAATATTTACAGAAGCTAATACCGCCTTGTTGAGGCCCTTTTTGTCGAGCGCGATAACACCGTTATTACATATTTATAATATTGACTTTACGGTATTAAAAAAAAAAAACAAGGTATATTTTTTTTTTTTTTAAATGGGAAATATGATATAACATTAGAAGCAAATGGCACATCGTTGTTTTTATAAAGGATTACGCAACGTCACAACTAACTCGGAGGTTGCACAATAGAAATAATTATTCGCTGATTGAGTAGCTATTTATATATAAAAAGTGCACGAGCAAACAAATTATTATCCTCTTCAATAACCTACATAAATGGTGAGTAATGAAATTAAATATTAGCCACTCGACATTTTATAAATCTTTTTATGAGAAAGTTATAATTTAAAATAGTTATAAATAATTTAGACATATCATAATGAATATTTAATGTGTGTCTTAAGAGCTCATGACACCACTCAATGTATAATTTATAGTGTGTCTTTGTCTTTATAAATATTAATACTATTATATATAAAAAAAACTGTTACACATCTATCGTACTGGGCCTAACAAAATAAGCATATAAAAAATGCTGAAGCTTTATTATGGCCATTGTTTATAGCATTCAGCGATCAAAATATGTTTATATATGTATAAGGAAATAAATTCTGAGGTATATATAGTATTAGTATTTATGTACTATTAGGCTCATAGGGCAAATTTGAAATTAAAGTACAAGATACTAGAATAAAAATTATTTTTTATTAGCTCGATTAATAGACTATTTTATGTATGATGATGCTTTGTTTTAAAGGCTATATTTATTCTAGAGTTATATATACACACATGCAGATATTTATACATGAATCAGTATTTTTTTTTAAACCAAAATACTTATTTAATTAAATATAACGCAAATGTGTATGAAAGATGGAAATAATTTGCCTAAAAAAGTAAATTTTTATTAGGACAAACAAATTGAAATAATTAAAACAGTAATGGGGAATAACATTATAAATGATTATTTTTTATACATGCACCACGAGCGCCAACAAAATAAAATCTTACAACTCTAGTACAAAGATAATCAGACATAAGTGCCTATTGAATGATTTCAGTATCATTTGAGTCAATTATAAATTATTAATATTGGAAATAACTTGCTACATGTCTCAAATGTTCTTTACAAACTATTTCTAAATTCTTTTACTTGGGCTATGATGTAACGTTCATTATAGCACTCATTTTTGTATTTATAAGCAGGTTCACATAGAGAATTTCTTATCAATGCAAAAATATTTTCATGATAAAATAAACATTATATCTTGACCTCGCGAATTGATTTATTCCTTTCACTAGACTTTTTTTTCGTCAAGTATTGTTGATAAATAAACTACATGGAAATTAAATTAAAAAAAAAATGTAGTACCTCTGAGTACAATTTGAATATGAGAATCCGTCTTACATTACCTTTATTGAAAATAAGAAAAATAAGGGGCTATGTAAAAATGAAATTCTAGAAATTATAAATCGCACATAGAATATTCAAAAGTTCTCTATACTTAAATTTAATATAGAAAGTGCCCTAACCCATTTTTTTTTTGAAATTTTAAACACTTAAGCCGTAGAAGCTATGCCATTCTGGCATGTAGTATTAGCTATTCTTTTCTCAGATCAAAAGTATTTTAATCAAAAAATTCAGTTTTGTGAACAGAATATGTCATTACTTATCGGTATATTATTTATTATAGACATGACGGGCAACTCTTTAGTTAGAGTGAGTGGTCTTATTAATCAGTCAAAATTCCTCAGTACAACTAAGACGTGGTGAGAGAAACAAATATACCTATTTATTTTCTAAAACTTGATAAAAATACAATTGCATTTAAACATTGAAAGGTAGAATGTAGTATCTGCTCATTTTCATGTTAATAGTTCCTGATACACAAACATATAAATGTTAAATAAATTCTGAATTAAATAACTAAATACGATTACATTTTAATTCGCCCATTTTTACCGCGAATTCATTGAGCCCACGAATGAAATAAACCACTTTATACCAAGTTTATACTAAAGGATCGTATATTACATAGAGTAGCATATGATATTGAGTATATATTGTTTATAATGTAGGGTAGCTATATGATATTGGGTATATATTAGGCAACATATACCATCCGTCTCGAAGTTCCTCCTTCATTATCATAATATTGCAATATGGCTAACCAACCAAAAGCGTTACAATATCCTACGGTTCCTGGAACTCAAGATTATTCATAGTTATATTCATAGGCGATATGGTGTTTCTCTATGAATTTCCCTTATCTTGTTGCCGACTTTATTAGTGAATTTCTTAAACTATTATTTAATTAGTATTTTATCCCAAATTAAAACAAAAAAAAAGTACAAAAATCAACAACTAAAAACTTAATGTTCAATTTAAGTGGGTTTCAATATATAAAACGACAACAAAAATTCATCTAAGGTACACTAGTAAATTAGAAAGAACTCCTTAAAAAATATTTCATCAGACTTTTCCAAAATGTATCATTTGTATATTAATTTTGTCTTGTGAATTCGCTTCAGAATTTATTATAATTAATATGTATTGATATATACTAACTTTATATGCTTCTTCTACACGCAGCCGACACGATTTTGTAGCGGAAAAAAATGTTCCTCTAGACGAAAACATTCTCTAGAATTAGTGGTAGGAAATAATCGAGATTTTAGAATTCCACTTTTTAACAACAATTCGTCGGGTTTGGAGTGTACTGGCTAATAAATTATTTTATTAATTAATTTAATTATTTTACGAGTTGTTTATCCACTTTGGGGACATTTTTTAATTCGGTGAATGATTTTGGTCTACAGCGTACTTTTTTGCAAGTCGTTGAATTATTTATGAATTTACAATATTTTATGACGGGTATAAACAAATATTTCAACTAGTCCTAAGAAATAATTTAAAGTAAAAATGAATCTGTGTTGTTCTCAACCCTTGATTCGTTTATATATTTTTAAAAACGTAAATAGCTGCCGCTCTTCTTAAATCCTTTGTGTTTTTTATTCGAGCAAAGTTGCATAAGTGACATTAAGATATGTTTGAGACAGGCATGAAGCAATTAATTGTGCAATTGGTTCGTGTAATGTTGTGTAACCAAAGCTCCTAAGAGTCTTATTTTTTCTAATTTTGACCGAACCCGGAAAATGTAAATTTTTTCTATACTTTATTAAATTCAATATCACAATTTATTCTTATTTTCTTTAAAGAACTTCTTAGAAGTATCAATGCGTGAGATATAGCAAGGAAATACTGCATTACTTCTAAGCAAAAATTAATTCGTTTTATAGTTGAGGAACGAATCCTTTCCATTAATATATCCTTAAAATATATATGAGTTTATATTTATCAATAATATATTTTGAACTTGACCTGCGAATTAAACGCTTGATATCGAAATAATTATTGAGGTTATATTTTAATGTTAATACAAATTTTATTTTTCGCTTGTTATTCTATTGTTCTTAACGCTTCTATTGGTCACTGTTAGTATTTGAATATTCAAGGATAATTTAAATATGAAAAATTAAAGATATATAGAGAACGGAACACATAAGATATACATTGGTTAGTAGTATAAGCTTTTTCTATAGCTATTGATGAATCTGATATCACATCAAATATTACATTTTAGGTTTAAAATATTGTAACATATACAAAATAGAGTTTTTCCTTAAATTATAGTAAGTACGTTCGCTTTGAGGGACAACATTTTTAAGATGAGGAAAGAGTTTTTTTTTCTTTATAAATAACAAAAAAGTCAGTTTTATCGGATTTCAAAATATCTTCTTCCATTTTTCTTAAAATTCGGATGTTCTCGAGATACTTAAAATAAGAAATTGGCTTTCTATTCCAAACAATTTCCATAATTTTCTTTTAGTTACTTTCTTTAACTGAAATAGATGGATTTTTAATTATTAAATATGGCATTCTGAAAATACAAAAGTATTCTGGTTTTCAAAATATATTTCTGAGAGTCCTATTACTCTTGCGTGCTAATAAGTAATAAAAATTACTAACGTTAACTTATTTTAATCCGCCGTAATGATTAATATACTATATAACCCCATAAATAAGATCATTTCAGGCACTGGTGTTGGGAATTAATAAAGTAAATAATAAATATGAGAAATACGATAAAATAATTCAGGGAATAAAATGTTTTGTGTCAATAAAGTTTTACGCCGTCAGAGCAATATAGGTTTTTATTATAGCATAGTTATAATCTTCCTTTATGAACGGTGTATGTGTTTTGATAAGATTAGGTTTGGTTATTATTTGTACAGGGGACTGGTCCAGATAACTCAGGCATAGCTTGGAGTCCTTTAAATGGTAAAAACTGTTATATTAAATATTCATATCACTTATTTCTATATAAAATCTACATCACTATCGTTACAAAACGTAAACCATGAATATAACCAAATTTTCAATATATTTTATATTTCAATCATTCACCGAACTATTTTTTTAGGGCTGAAAAGATCAAATGTTAAGTTCTATAAACTTAAATTGTTAAATCCCTTAACCTTTAGAAATCAAAGTGCTTTAAACAAACGAAATCATTGGAGTAACACATGAGTTTTTTCCCCACCAAAACAGAGAAAATGTGTCAAACGATTACAAGTTAAATTCTAATATTTGGTAGCCTTACAAATTGTTGGCAGAGCCTTGCATTCACACGAATTGAACCAACTGTACATGAATTATTTCACTAATCTCAATAAATTTAATAGATTTCTTTAAAATAGTCAAGGTTGTGTGTTTTTAACTAAAACAAATATTAAAACACTTTTAGTAAACCCAAAAACTTTCTAAGATAGTTAAAGAAAAAATTATTGACACTGACAAGCCATTGCTACCGGTTTGAATACATTCAGAGATAAGAGGAAAAAAAGTTTTAGGCTTCTACGGTTGACTAAAATCGTTGTTTTGTGCTTTAATTGCATTTTATGGATTCTTTTAGCAGTTTTAGCATATAATGCGTATAAACAGATACAATTATCAATTAAGAATTTGTGAATTTATGTAGATCACAAAACCTATTTTCACTTCCCTATAGTAAAATGTAGCGCTCGAAAATAAACAAATTTGACGTAATGAAAATAAAATACTTATTTTAAGATTAAAGAAATAATAAAATTTAAGAATTTATAAATGTTCAAGTCCCATTAATATTTGAGTTGGTCAACTACATGACAAATATAATTCAGGTTATATTAAACATTCTTCAGTTTGAATGAAGCAATTTTTCCCGCAATGCTTTCTGAACTTACCGGAGTGAGTAATAAAATAGTTATCAGTTGTAATACTGAAATATAATTAATTTTTGTCCATTCATGAAAAGGCAAATGTCGTCATGAACTATTTCAAGCGAGTGTTATCCACGTTTACAATGGCAGCATAACGGAAGTGATCTATTTAAAAGTTATCAATCGGCAGTTTAAATTGCCAATAAGAAAACGAGAAATTATTTTTAATTTAAAACTGACAAAGCCAAAAAATAACTGTTAAAAACATATTTTATATTTTCTGAAATGAAAATACCGGTTTTAGTTATACAAATTTCATTGCATGACTAATTACAATAATAAAATAACTTACACATTTTTTATATAACACTAACAGAATTTTTTATTCTAAGTAGCTCTGATTAATAGAAATGTGTATATGCATATTTTGCGTTATACTAATCTTATAATTAGAATAGGAATAATATATTATTAGTTGCATATTCTGGAAAAAAAATGAAGGTTATATTTCACAAATGTATACTAATTATAGTATTCTTTTTCAAAGTACTGTATCATTATACAGACAAATAATAAATTTCCCTTAAGGAAAATCTACTAAAATAGAAACGTTCTTATTATGTTAGGTTTAACACTGTGTAGGAGCTATTTTGTTAAAATTGTTTCTTCAGTAACAATTATAGAATAACTGTAAATGTTATAGTTTTCGTTGTTTCCGCCAAAACATAAAATTTAACAGTTAATTAGAAGCTATTTCATCTTTATACTAGCATTCACTTACAGATATTATAATATATGGAGTAAAAGTATATTGATGCAAATGAAAATTATAATCAAGGAGTCTTTATATATTTTTATTTCATTTATTAATTTATTTCTTCACAATTTGTAATAAGACTTTAGTTGCGTTAATTTAATAGTTGTCACTTATCATTACAATGCCATTATATCTTTTAAAAACCATTGCGTGCATTAAATATTATTTAATACAGTGATTAAAGTAATAGTTTTATAAGATAAGAAAACAAATTTGCTATCTAGATGTCCACAATCAGAGACCGATACAATATCAAAGTTATAATGAATTAATTGCTATTAAAATAATTATTTAATAAATACGGTCAACCTAAATTTCTGAAGCGTTTAATAATATTTCAGATTTGATTTGGCTTCTTTATAATTGCATTAGTATATAAAAAAAAAGTGTAATATAAAAAAAATTGTCACAAAAAATTCCATAAAATAAATATTTGGCAATTTAAATCATATTAAAACTCTTCTTGAACAATTAGTAATTAATTCTCAAATTCAACGGTGTCAGGACCAAAACTCCTAAAACAAGTATTTTTAAAATGATTTAGTTAAATTAAAAATTTAAGATGAATATAACATAATTTATATCAAAATTCTATAAATTCGTTAAATTTACTTTTATTTATCCAGGTTACGGAATTTATTGAGAAATTAATTATTAAGTATCTTTAAGGAAATTATTAATGCCTCTTTCGGAAATTTCATTCAATATGCTTTGTAATGTACTGAAATGTTCATCTATAAGACTGTATGTGTATTTAAAAAGCAGCATCTAACATCAAATAACAAGGAATAATAAAAGAGCCTAGAAATCTGTGTTAAACTGGAACCATCCATTTTGACAGTAGAAAGAACCTGGGTTATTCAGGAGTGAAAGGAACTTTGCTATTCACTTACTGTCTAAAATAGGGGCAGAGCCTGGCGTTGGATAGCCAATCAAAATACATTTTAAAAATGGAACCGCTTCTAACTATCGATTATTCCCATTTCGATATTCATTATTACTGGAAGCCTGGCTTAGTCCGCTCCGCGCCACCCTTCAAACTATCAATAATAGTCTTCCTTCAGAAACATTAGCATTTTTTTGTAGTAATTCTTTTTTCACTTGACTAAATAAAACGTGTAAATAATCTATAATGTATAATATTCATCTATGTATATCTGTTCGACCAATGTGATATTTTTTATGCATACTTGAATCATATGACTCCATGGTTTAAAAAAAAAACAGTATATACGTAAGGAGTGAAGTAAAAGGATGTTTTAACATAATTATTTGTCAAAAAGTGTAGCCCTTAAACAAATTACAAACGGACTGGTAGAAAAGTAAAATACGACTACTTGACTATTCAAATTTTATTTTGGAACAGATAAACAATGCAAGAAATATTTATTATATAATTTAATATAATGGAGTTTAGGCTAATAATTGAATTTCCTTTGAAACATAAGAAATAACGTAATAGGCTTTTAATTTCTTTGATTATTCAGTAACTATTGAAGTTATTTATTTTTTAATTTAAAAAAATTAATATTCTTTACAGAAAACCGACATTTCTATATCATAATATATTATAACAATCTCAAAATGTAACAAAATGCTTTAAGTTATCTAGAATGATTATTTATTTTAATTAGCCAAATTCCAGCTGGGTTTTATTATTTTTAATTTCTATCTCAATCATTTAAGAAACAAATCTATTTTTCTGATTTCAAAATATTTCTGTGTGAGCTTTGGATTTTGATATTATTAGTTTCGAATATATAGCATTAGTTTATTTAATCATGATTTTATGTAATCAGTTTAAAACGCCAGTGATTGGTATGCGGAGAATTTTCTTGGGAAAAATACTCAAATAAATTATATGATGGATTTAATAGTGCATTAGATAGAAATTGCAATGTACTCAGATAGTACTTATAGTTCAGCCCCATTTTAAATGAAAATTTCATTTTTTTATTTTTTACTACGCTAGGTTTTTGAAGATTCTTGGACTTTTCATGTTTGAATCTGAAAATATATTTCCCAGTGAATTTAGTTTTTTCAAATAGAATATTTTACTAACCGTGCATTGAAAACTGGGGGAATCAAATCAAAATAAATTGTATTAAATATCTCTCAGCTACGGTGATCTAAGTGTAATGATTTACTGGTAAAATTAAAAAAAAAACTTGCAATTTGCATTGCATCTAATACAACTGTTAAGATATTTCAGTTAGAAGTTGCAGTAATGCAGTACTGATTTTAATAACGATTTTTAAAATTGATTAAATGATACTTGTTGCAAGGGGATTCATTTCAGTTATATTTATATATGCCAGCTATAGACAATTAAGGGTGATATTCTCAAGGAATAATAAGTATTATTAATATTGTATTTTAATATTATGTTGAGAAAGTTCTTGCAGTTTTTTTCCCTCTAATAATGTGTTGAAACTTTTTAGCATAATAAAACAATATTACGGCGTTAATTACTGAAGGCTCACATAACAAGATACTCGATTTTCAATGTCAGAATATTTAGTTAAATTAGCCATGAAGTAATAAAATATAATATTTATAAATTGAAATAATTTACCCTTCTCAATTACTTCCATCTTATATTTCAGCATTCTATAATTTTAATGCACGCTAATAATAACTATTACTAAAACTGCTTATTTTTATCTATTCCGCAAAAATAAATTCGTTTAGCGACTTAGTCTATTAAGAAGATAAATGTAAAGATTCACCAATGACCCAACAACACTAATCTGATATCACTACTTGAAGGCAGAAGGTTAGAATTTATAGAAACCCAATTTCTCCTTCAATCATTTTATTATAACTGCATGTTTCGCGTTCTTTACTTCAACGTCTCATCGGGAGTTAGCACTAAAAACAGCGTTTCAATAAATTCTGACGCTTTACCTACAAGTGGTACCAAATAAATTTAACTATCATAATTGTTATTGTAATTTATTAATTTCTGTCAGATGATTGTGAAACCGTATTCAGTTTACTTTTTTCTGACGGTATCATTACCCTTTAAGGTCTTTGTAATTTTTTTTTTTTTATTGTAAACGTACAGAACAAACAGTTTTTACAGGATTAATACTACTTTTCTAACGATTTGTGTGTGTCGTAGCATCCTTGATGAAGAACCGCCAGGTAAGCACACAGCGTTTTGACGTAAGCCACCCGCCGTTTCTGAAAGGCACGGCCCGCGGACCGGCAATAAATCCAGAATGTTTACAACAAATTATCACTTAGTAGCTGAGCACTAGTGGCCTATACGGAGCCTTGTCAATGATAGGTAGGAACGTGGCTACAGGGTATAGTCGGACCGGACCACCTGTTCCATGCTTCCCCTAACTGCTGCGGTAACAACTATATGTCAACGGGCTCTCTGCCCGCTATTTACACCAACTAGACAGCTCAGTCCAATCGTACTACAACTTATACAGCTATCATCTCATATAAAGTGATACAACTAATACTGTTAGCTTCCCTTATAAAGTGATACAACTTATACAGCTAGCAAGCATCTCTTTAAAGTGATAAACGCATCCAGTAGACCTCACGTTTTAAGAAGTCTGTTTGAAAATTTTCAATTTTATATATATATATATATATATATATATAAATGAATAATGTATTTTATTATATTTTTGAACGGACTTTTCCATATTTAAATAATTAATAATATAATATTTATTATGGTATAGAAAAAAAAATGTTTTTACCCGCCAGTAATTGTCATTTATATTAATTTTAATGTTATGTGTATATGATTTTAAACAGCTACTTCTGGTTTAAAAGTTTAAATTCGTTTTGAATAGAAATTTATCTAAATTAAAATGTTTTTATAATTATATAAAAATATTTTAATTAATATAATTAAATGAGTCAAATTAAATTTAGTGCTCTAAAATAGTTAAAAATGGTTTTCGGGCACTCACATCTATTATTATGAAAACACGGACTGTGTGTGTGTGTGTGTGTGTGTGTTTATATATATTGTCGCACACAAATAGCATATTTTGTATTGACAGAAGTCCACTAGGTTTTAAAAAATTCAATAATTACGGCCGTCTTTTTAATAGATGTCCTAAATATTTTATAATTAAGACTTTGTAACATTAATTTCTTGTAGATTTTTCAAGCAAACAAAAGTATTTCTAGCAAGTTCTTACTAATTATTGTTTTGGATTGCCCAATATGCCAAATATTGGATAGTCCAAAAATATGCTTATTTTTAACAAAAGCTACCTTGATACTTATTTTAGTTTGAAATATTACAAGAACACATATATTTTCGCTTTCAGTTTTCTTATTATGTATATTTCAGTAAAATTAACAGATGTTGCTTTACAATATTTCTCCTCCTAGAGACTCCGTTACTATATATTTGGCCGTATTTTATATACCAAACATCATATGTGGTAAAGATGATGTGCGTATGATATATAATTATTATACTTGACGTTGTATGGTTCAATAAATTTGTAGCATTTCGTAGAGAAAATAATATATCCACGAAGGTCTTATTTGTAATAGTTATTTTCACGGTGGTCCGTTAATGGACAAATAAATTATCAATATATGAATTTTATTTTTGCTCTTAAAAAACTATTTTCGATATACCGATTTGTAATTTTTTATTTTCTTTATAGTTCTCCATGTATGTTTTTGAATACGAGTAATTATTTAGTTATTTTAATTAACTCGAAATTTAAATTTTGCAATTTTGATGCACGTTATGTCTACGCTAACAGCTTTAGATATATTTCAGTAAAATGTTAAAAAGAAAATATTCTGTTAATGCAATTTTATTAGTTGAGTATGACTCTTCATTTTCAGTTTATTGCTGTAACCAATGGATATAAATATAGGTTAATTTTTTATATTTATAAAATAACTACTAAATAGTGATGGCTTTAATTATATATACCAAAAAATATCTTTAAAATCGCTTTCTCATTAACATAATTCAGAACAAAAAGTTTAAACACTTAAAATCTTTTATAAAGTGTATTAAAGACCTTATTATATAAAATATACATAATATGAGTGGTTATATCCACAAATAACATACTTAGCATCAGGTATATATAGAATACAATTAATTTAATTATTAAAAATATTGGTTATAAGTTATTAAGTTTTAATTCTGATATTTTGGCCTCTGAAAGTTTAAACGAATTATACTGGAGGTATAATTTAATATAATTTTTTAAAGGATTCTTATTTATTTTTATTGAAGTAATTTAAATTAGATTTCTGCATGAAAGATATTCAGAGCTTTAAAAAAAAAATGTTCTATTACTAATAACTTAAAATGAACCATTATGCCATCAAAATTTATAATTGGCCAACATTTTTACCAAACAAATACTTCTTACATTTAAGAAATTATAAATTACATACAATTATAACAGCAATTTTATAAATATATGAAATCATTTTAATTTGTGAGAATACTCAATACCTAACTTCTATAATTGACATATTTATTGCTTTTCTTAAATATGTAAATATACTGAATTGAAATTCGGAACAAATAATGCAAAAATAGTTGGATCAGAAGGTGATTAAAAAAATAATAATCAAATAATTAATATAAAAATAGATTTATGCTTCTAAAAGTATTTTATTTCAGCGGAATTGGAATATAATCATCATTAAAATTTATAATAATGCAGGATTACTCAAATAATAGGTATTTAGTCTCCTATAAATTATTTTCCGTGTATTTATTACTTGTCTTATGTTTCAAGCATCCATTTTTAAAAATAGATAAATAAAATTATTACTTTTAAATCTTACAATCCAAAAGGAAAAATAATTTTGAAATAGTATTCTTTCTGTTAAAAAAATTAACAGTTTATGAGAAAATAAATTAAATGTTTTTTTTTTTTTTAGAAATAACCATATTCCTAAAAACTATTGATTATTTAAATGGTTCATATTTAATTATGGTTATAAATCTTATTACAATATTTGTATTATCTATAATTTATAAATGATACTTTTGGGTTATTTATCTCAAATCCAAGATTATTTTAAATGTTATTTGACTCAAGTTTTTATACAAAAATCCTACATTTGTTTACTCAATAGTATTTACTTTCGACTAATTATTTTATCTTGGTACCTAATTTCGTTTAGTAAATGCAATTGAAATATTTTTACAATTATTTAATGCAAAGTTCAATCGCAATCAGACTACATGTACCAAAAACCAAAATCAATAATTAATGAATATTTAAAAAAATGTAAAGAACATATAAAATATATCTATTTCAGTGAATCGGTTCCGACGGATGTTATACAAATTTGTGTAAGTTAACATTTCAATGTATGAAATTTGTATCACTGAAGATAAATAACAATGTTTCATTTACAAAAAACATTTGTCATTATATTTATATTTAAATAAGATTAATATCATTTATTGTTGGCAATATATATACATATAAGTTGGTTTGTTTGTTAAATAAAGCTACATTGATTTCCATAACTTAAAATTAATTGATTTTAAAGGTGTAAAAACACTCAAATAGTAAATAAAATACATATAGATTTTTTTGTACTGTAAAATATAATTCCTTATGATCTCAATAAATTAATATTGCATAAAACAAACTGAATTGATAAATTGCAAATTATCAAGAAATTTGTATTTAAAATATACCGTTCATGTAATTTAAATAAAAATAAATTTATTAATTACAAAATAACAATATTATCTTATATTCCCACTTTGGAAATATTAAGTATACAAAAAATAATATCTAGTGATTATAAAATTGTACAGTTTGTTTCCTACTGTTTTAAATTTGTCAGAAAAGATCCTGAACAATGTTAAAAAATATTTCTATAGATTTAAATTTGGAATTACAGGTTTTAAATAGAATTTCTTGTGTGAGCGTTTGATCTCATGTGAAATGTGATCCAGAAGTTTGATATTAATTTTCAATTTGTCACATAAATGTTTAAACAAATATATAAACAGAGAAAAATGACAAAATAAATAAATCGATACTTGATACAATGTATAAATACTTGGTATATTGTATAAGAACCTGTTTCCGGGGTAGTTATGCTTTATAAGAAAGCGGACCAAGGGTGGGGGAGGTAAGACGTCCTCTAGGGGAAGGGATTTTTCACACACACTTACAACCCAGACCATTCTGAAAGGTTTCTTTCTCTCTTCATTCACCCCAATCTTCTCTATCTCTTTATTTTATATTTTATATATCTTCTTATTTTCAAGATATAATTTCCCTAATAAATAATTTCTAAAAAAATAGTATCAACTTTCATTTATAAAAACACCTAAATCTTATTTAATATAAGATTCAACAACTTTTTATCTGTAACTACTATCACAATTTTTACAAACCCTTTGTGATACATGTAGTAGTTTGCTTTTAATTGTTTATATAAAAAATACAATATAAAAATCTACTTATACAAATTAATAATGGTATTCCGAAATGTTTTTAATTCCGAATTTCAATTCACTTTTCTTAATTTTTTCTATTGCAGAGTCTCCTATAAATATCATATAACTTATTTTAAGTGCATCTATTTAAAGACAAAAATGGATTCAAATAACTTAAAGTCCTAGCCAATATATCTTTTAATATTTCATATGAAATATTCATAGAACTCTTTGGTTATTATTTGTTAAACATAAATATTAAAGTAAATTAAAAATAATTAGTACAGCTATTTTTCACAAGTATGCATATAAAAATAGCTTGGTTTAAAATATTGTTCCCCGATAAATAATTTTCAACATGATTACTATTTTATTTATTTTTTATGAATATCTTCTTTGTGCAGGTTTATGTGTCTTATCAGTAGTATTTAGATTAATTTTATCCACAAAATATAACTTCCTAAAAATCAATTGAATTTTTAAACACATTTATAATTATGGTAAAGCAATTATAATTTATTTTCATGTTTAAATAATTTACGTCTAATTGTTAACAAATCTATTTCTATAATTTTAAACATTTACAACAAAATATATTGAAGGAATTTGAAAATCGTAACGTTTAATATAGTTGTAGTCAGATTGAATTAAATTTCTTTAATTTTAATTTTGATTTTAAAAAAAATAATTATCGTTATTTTTTACTTTTTTAAGATATAAATAATGAAATTTTGCCGGTAAAAATAATATCTGACTGGTTTTGATGTATGTAATTATTTAATATATATATAAACCATTGAACACACAAATTTATTGGCATTAATATTATCATCTTTCATTTGTAGTAATTGTTTTAATTTTCTTAAGAAATTATATCATATAATATTATAAGTAAGGTTCAACCAATTATTAAATTGTCCTGTTAAAATCTATTGTCATTAAATTCACAAAAAATCATGTATTTAGGAATTATTTTTTTTATGAAATTAAAACGAAGCGTTAATAATTTGAAACTTAATTTGCTACGCTGTTATTTTTATTGGTCTATTTATTTAGTTACGGGAATTGAAATATTCAATATTCAATTATTTTAAGCCATACAAATATAATAATATTTTGAATGAAATAACAACATTAAAACTGCTGATGACTAAGTTTTGTTTAGTTTTCAAACAAACTCAGTTAAATTTCATATCCGATATTTCACATACAGACGAAGTGGTATTTTTTATGCCAATTTAAATTTTTAAAAACAGTATTACAAAGAAAATTCACTTCAGACATTTATTAAGTAAAAAATTGCCACAAAAATATGTATAAAACTCACTTTAGAAGAAAAAATAACGGCAACAATTATTCCTTCAGGATATGCGGAGTTATATTCAAGGAGAATTTGAAACATAATTTAGAAATATTTCTATGATTATTTCATGAGAAATATATACAAATTCTGAGGTCTATTAAACAATAATGAGCACAGGAAAAATAATTGTTTTTATTATTAATGAGTATTATTGAATTAAAATCACTATATAACTTTTTTTTTTTGGATTCACCAAATATGTTCTTGTTAAATATTTTAGCTACTACTTAAAAAAAAAAGAAGGAATATTTATTTTTTTATAACTTATTAAATGGAATTTTAATAAGTCACTAATGTGGGTGTATACTTGGAATGTCATACATGCTAAAATTGGTGGTAGCAACTTTACAAATGCGCCAAAATCGGGTTTTGTTTTGGGGAAAAAGGGGTGATTTTAGTTTTTTGGCGGGAGAGGCGGCGTTGGAGTCGCCGGGAGGCGGGAACCCCGTCCACGTGGCCTCCTGACCGCCGGGCTTTTTATAGGGGTGGTTTTTTCTGTCCGTCACCTCTCCCCGTCTACATCTCATTCAACAGGCCCACCCTAGCCCTGCCCTACTCCAGTCTCCCAATTACACACACACAGATACGCCGGCAAACACCTGTCATCCTGGTGACGACCTCACGATTTTATGACAGCTGCGAGATCAAACGCTGACCGATTAAATATGAAGAAACATTATTATTTTTATTATATGCTTAGCCGATTAAAAAGCTTATCAAACGGGTTTGTGTACTTATTTCAGAAAAAAACAGGTGATTACAGAACAGCAATTCGCCTTATACTAATTACATAACGACACTGAAGTTAAATTAGGTCAAAAGAATATTTTACATTAAATATTCTACTTATTATTCATTAATATTTACGAAGATAATTATTTTTACCAAAAAGTAGTTATTAAAAATAAATAAAATTGTCAGAAATACGTTATGTGAATTATATATACAATTAAGCATTAAAAATAATTTTCAGATAATTTCATAACCTTATTAGGACATTAATTTATTTAAAAATTGTTAAATTATATTATTTTGTTATAAATTGGCATCATAATTATTTAATATAAATACAGGTAAAAGAATTTATTATCATTTGAATAAAAAATTAACTTTTCATAAATATTTTTAATATTAGATGCACAGCTTGCTCTGGTAAACCCATTTTTCAAGAAAACACTATTTTGAATTATTTTTATTATAAATACGAAATCAAATAAATTATTCATGAAAAATATATATTATATATATTTTTTATTCTGACGCATTGGAGTTTAAATTTGTACGGAAAATATAGTTAATAGATAGAAGAAAACGTGGAACCATGGGAAGAGAGTTAAGATAGAATTTAGAGGGTTATATTTAGGCGCCAAAGTGATATAAGTACTTGGTTTGTAAAGGTAATAAGAATGTAATGAGTGGGGTGTTAAAAATTAATAAATAATGCAAAAAAAATAATGGCAATCCATCAAAATCGGTAAACGATGTTTTGTGGATTTCAAGCGATTTTTAGTTCCTAGGCGCGTTATTTTCTAGAGATTTTGAAGTTTTTTTACTTCGAGTGAGTGAGAGAAAAATTCTGAACGTGTTCGAGCCCTAATGAACATTTAGATGAAGAAGAAAATATAGAAAATAAGTGAAAATGTGAGATATTTAAGAGACGTGAATGGTGGGTTCGGACTCACCCTTTCCTCCTCGCGGATCATCTCTGCGATGCCTGGTTTGATCTCCATGTCTTCAGGGGGTGGTTGCTGATTGACTGGAGGCGGTGGCGGTGGTGGAGGTCCTAGGGGTAGAGGTACAACACCCTGCTGGTTCTGAGGGGTCGCCGGTTGAGGGGTCGGTGGCGAAGTAGTCACCAGTTCGAGAGCCCGCGTCTCCAAGCTCTCAGTTTCTTCTGCAGGGCTGCAAGGTTCTGTAGAGTTCCTCCGCCGCTTCTTCCTCGAGAGGGAGACGTCTTCGAGCCCTTTCCCGAGGTCCTGCTCTCCGTTGACGTCCGCCAGCCCCCGGATCTTGAGGGACTCGGCGACCTTGAGCAGCGGCCCTATCTGCTCCTGGGAGACGTTGATCTCACCCTTGTACATGAACTCGACGACGGCCTTCAGCTCCGGCCATTTGATGTCCTTGAGTATGACTATGGGGTGTTGGCAAGGGTTGTCGAAGAAGAGGCTCTGGAAGTAAGGGCTGCAAGCAGAGAGGACCATCTTGTGCGCCTTGACTGAGTGCCCTTCGCATGCGAGGGTCACGTCGACGAAGGACTCGCTCTGGAGGAGTTGGTCGAAGACGTTGGTGAGATTACTCTGATAGTTGTTCCATCGGAGGCAGAACTGCTGGGGGGAGGGTGGCGCCCCATTGCCCCCTGCTGCGTGCATACTGGTCTGCGTGATGACGAACGATCTGAGTCGAGACGGTACGAAGACTAGCCTGGCCTACCGAGAGGGTGCCGCGGACTGGAGTGAGCCGGTAGACACTCCCCTTTACCCCCTCCACTCCGCCTCCCCACCACTCTACCATCCCGCCCCCTTCCCTCCCCCACCATGCTCCATAGAATATTTATATAAAATGCACATGTAATATAAGGGGTGTGAAATGAGAACATCTATAGTATACATAATGTATGTCTCCTCTATCTCATATTGATTTATTGATGCTCTAAGAAGCTCGTCTCCTTGCCCCTTTATACCTTAACTAGCTACATTTACTCAAACATAAAACATTCAGACCTAAATAAAGAAGAAAACTCTTATAAATTTAAACACAGCATTAAAAATAGAGCATAGTCTTCTATATCACTTCTATTAATATATAACATCATTTTTCTTCTTTTATAAATTTTAATTAAATTGTATTTTAATAAGTCATGAATATTTAATGATTACTCTGTTTTTCTTTTGTCCTCCAGGCATAATTTATTTCTTAGAAGAAAATTAACTTTTAAATTTTAAATTACTTTTTATAAGAGATTTAAAATATAATATATATTTCATCTTTAGTAAGGGACAACTTTTTTTTTTTTTTTTTCTCTGGGAGCTTTAACACATACCGTAAACTGGAGTAAAATAGCACATCGAAAACTAATTTAGACTTAGAAATGTCAAAAACAAAATAATTTAATATGTACTTCATTATGTAATTATTATTTTTTTGTAACTCCAGTTGAAAACGGTCAAAAATGGGATAACATCAAAGTAGTTTTGCCAATTTTTTAGTCCTTTAAAAAAAAACAATAAACAAAACAAAGATGAAATATAAGTTTCTGTAAATTTATTCTTTCTGTTATAAAACAATGAAGTAAATGAAAAAGCAAAATGATTTTAATAATAAAATTTTACATTCTTTCACAAAACTAATGAAAAGTAAGCCAAAAATTCAAAAATAACTATTTTATTATTCCCTATTTATCTACCATATCAATTATTATACGTTAGTTCAATTTTGGACATTTTATTCTATCTATCTATTTTATTTTTTTTGTTGGATCAGCCATGAAGTTGTATTATGTAATGTTAGTTAATGATATCCCAATATCTTATAACTTCAAAATTTCCTTTCACTAATTATATAAAACATTAAATATTTGTAATGCAATAGACTAAAAGAAAATTTAGCACCTTAATTATTATAACTAACATTATTACTATCTACTTTTGTTTCTCTAATTTAAACTCAAATTAATTTGCTTATCAACTGATATCTTCAGTGCCGTAAACGGAGGTAACACATCAATGCCATAATCTACTATCTTAAAAGTATAATAAAATAATGCAGAATTTTGAAAAATGTTATTTTATTTTTGGTAACTTCTTATTTTAGTTAAATTAGCTTCAATGTCATTTTATATAATGATAGTATTTTATATTAATTATAAACTCATAATAACTAGTTATCTAATTTATTTTTAACATTTCATATTTTAAATGCATTCACAAATAATAAGCCTTCACAGTGAACAAAATTCTTATGCTAATTGGTTCATATACATCCTTTTAAGAGAATTGTTTACCTCCTTAGTGTTTTTTTTAGTATTTTTTGTTGTTTGCACTTACTGTAACAGGTTTGTTAAAGGTTTAAAAGTGTGGTAGATTGTTCAATCAAATTAGAGGGAACTTTTTTAAAAATAATATGAAGAATAAAGGAAGAACTATTTTTTTTCTGTATAAATATCAAAATAATAATAACAAAGATGGACTCATTATGTAATTCTGTCGTTATGCTTAATCACCTGGATATCAAACCTTACACCTCTCTATATTACTGAAAAAAAACTACCGGTATACAAATTAACTGATTATAAAATTAAATAATATACATTACTAATACTATGAAACATCTATAGTGTGATAAAGCTCCATTAAAAAAATATAGAAAGATTTTTGATTGAAAGCGAGTCAATAATCAGATCTGCTCAATTAATACCTTTTAGTATAAGTTTTGAACTAGAAAATATTCTGTAATAAAGAAATTAATTTTTTTTTAAATATGTTACCTTTAGCAGTTAAGGAAATGTAATATATTTTATTTTAATACTTTAACATTATTTCTGAAGATAAAAAAAATATTCAGTCATCCATTTTATTGATAATCCGTATATTAAGATTATTATTACATGTGTATATTTATTAAAAATGAAACAATAATTCGAAATATGTTCCATCCTGAAAATTAGATACTAATTGCAACCAAGTTGTAAATTTTGAGATTGCATATGTGTGATGAAACTTGGCGCATGACCAAATATATATAACAAACAAATCTTCAACCATGACAGTATGCTTCATTATGATTATATTTAGCCTTTGGTTTGTTCAAATGTTTTTGTTTTTTTTTGTAATAAGTGTTACTTTCCTAAAGCATTTCAATTTATTTCTAAAACTGGACTAATATGGTAAATTATTCAGAATGGAGACAATAACAGTACACATATACGAAACTGTTTAGAAGTCCATATTTAAAGAAGGTATAAAAATAATAAATATATTACTTATGCTTCTTAATGAAAACGAATTGTGTCATAAATCATTCACTGAATGGTTTTTGCTACATTCATAAGGAAATAAACGTTGAAGCCTTGGATGATAAATTCAACAATTCCTAAATATTTGAAATATATGCGACTATAAAATAAAAATGAAAAAGCTGCAATGAAAATAGAATTCTCTATCCGATGGGAACATACGGTATTTGCGGATCATGAGATATTTTATATATGTGTATATATATATATATATATATATATATATATATATATATATACATATACATAAGATGGGCTAATATTGTATTCTTTCTAGAAAAAAATAGGAAACCACAGGAAAATGATTCTAATTTAGAAGAAATGTAAATTTACTTCCCATCAGTGAATATTTAAAAAAAAATAAAAATATTATGTTAGGAAATTTAGCATTAGATCGTTCGGGAGTATTTGTCGGATCGAAAGATGCGATATATCAGTGAGTTGGGAATATAACCAAAGAATAAGCTCTGAAATTAGAAATACACTCTTGAAGGAATGTATTCACATTGCTCAAATTCTTGAAATACCATTTATATCATAAATTGACTTGAACAATCGTGGTTAGGGATGGATTATTTTTTTGTTACATTATTTTTTCTCAAGGAAGAAATAGAACAAAAAATGTTTATATTCAATTCATATAACGGAAGTACAGATTGTTTCAAACATCTTCTGCTACATTTTAATCCCATGAAAGTATTAGGTCTGTAGAATTTGAATAAGAGAGTCGCTTGCTGTCTTTCCCAATGAGCGCATGCAAGTAGCTCTGAAGATGGAGACATTAGTCTTTGAAAGCGCTTAGCGCTGAAATAAACAAATTGTGAAGAATTGGACGTTTTTTCTCTCTCTCCAAGTAAACATTCTTCACTTCCAACAAACACTGCCGTGGAATTGAATAAGATAAGTAAAATCCATTTTCGCAAGGAAATTAGAAGTTTATTTTTATAAAGAGAATGGATTAGAAGTTATTCTTATAATTTACATTATAATGACTAAATCGAAAATTATAGTCTAAATATTTGCTACTGCAGTGGTTTAACGAGTTTTCTACGAATTACTGGAATTTTACATGTTTGATTCATCTCCAAATAAGTCCTTTTGCTTGGGCGAGAATCGAAACTTTGTCTTTGCGTGTACGAATGAACACCATGACTTATGCCGTAATGTCGGTTGTTAATTCATACAATATTATATGATATTTCTGTGCTTAGTATCTAGTTTTCAGTGCAAGCATCAAAATAGAACCCAAGGGAATAAAAATATCTTTTCTAGTTTCTGTTTTTTGGGGGAAAAGTACAAAACATCAAAAATCGCATTTTGTACTAAAATAATGTTTTCTTTATTTATGTTATTTTAATCGCATTTCGCAACATTCGCAGCGACGTATCAGTGAAGCTTCAGTAGTTGTAGACAAAATAAAATAGTAGGTATATCAGTTCCACTGCCCTGATCTCAATGCTCATTTACATTTTTCAATATACTCTAATTTCTGAATATGTGTCCAGCGTTTAATTGTATATATGTTAATATTTTAAGGATTAAATAAATATATATATATATATATATATATATATATATATATACATTCAATGTACATTAATATTTTGTAAACTATGTTATTTATTATATAAATTATTAAAAATATAACTTGTATAATATTTAATCATATTTATAATTAATTTAAGAAAATAATTATAAATTTTGTATATAAAACATAATTAATTAGGTAGTATAATGACAATTGAAGTGATAAATAATTAACAATATATAATTTAGGGCTGTTTCCATCACCAATTTTTGGAAATAATAAGTAGTTAGTAAATAGACAGTATTAATTCAATTAGGAAACCTTGTTAACATTTACATACAACTACATGTTAGAGACCCAGGACTTCTTCCACCATCTCAGACCATTGGAACCCACGCTTCCTCAAGTCATATCTCAGTTCATGCACCTACTCCTTCCATGGACCGTCGCTACCGACTAAGTGCAATACACAACATATGTCATGTTTTTAGCAGGTGCCAGGTTCTCTTGCCCAAGTTGCGCTTTCCACTCGCGATTGCTTCAGATACTTCATATAACGTCCAAAAACTCTTCTCTCTCAGATCAAGAGTTGGTCCGATTTTCCATGGAAGGGGGGGGGGTTGATGTAATGTGTAACTGCTGTCTTATAACTGTTTAGTAAGTTTGCAATTTTTTATTTTAATATTCCCTCTTAAATAGGATGGGTTTTTGGAGATCTTAGAAATAACTTGTCCTTGAGACCATGTTAATTATTAGATCAATTAAAAAAAATATCGCATTTATTTTTAAACTAAAATATATCTATACAAAATAAGCATATACATGCCTTCAAAATAATATTTCTATAACACCCCTTTTTATTTTGTCAATCACATAGAAACGGTCATTTCCTCCGGTGAAATTGACTCTGTGTCTATACATTAAGCCTTTAATAAAATTGAAAAAAATCGTTGGCAAACAAAAAGAGATAATAGGCAAATAAGTATCTGGTTTGATCAAATATAAATCAACAAAAACTAGCACAAAAATACGGATGTTGCATCTTCAACTTCAATATTATCCGTTTGATTCATTTAGTAAATTGGGAACTTTAGATTAGGAGTGGTGAACCACATGATTAGTGAACAGGTTCCAAAATTCTTGTAGTAACTCCAAACCAGAGCGAGTGAACTGTTCTCTTGAACAGTAAAACGGTCACACAGGCGCAGACATTCCATTTTGAGTGAGGAGGACGTACGATAAATATGAGAATGTAAATCATATTTGGTTTAAGAATAGTATAAAAGTCATTTTTTAAATAAACGGATTTACATTTTACAAGACATTTGAACTTATCAGTTTAGGTATATCAAAAATATGGAAGGGCGTAATAACCATGCAGTTGATCGCCCCGACAACAATCTCATCTACATCTTATCAGTTTAATTATAATGAAAGAAACAATAAGTAAAGTAGACAAGGACAAGCTGATATAGACTTCCAGAATTCTATTTTAGTAAAATATAATCTTTAAGGCCTTAGCTCAGCCTGCTACTCATTTCCCCCCATTTTCTTAATTGCTATTAGTTTAAATATTTTATATTCTCATTTAGAGTACTTTTTTATGGATTTTTTTTAATATATGTATATCTTTGTACATAAAATGAATAGGGTGGAAGGAAGGAGCAAAACGATATCTAGCGCCATCGTTTATTTTCTGGAGTTGGTCCCCTTTCCCCTAAATTTAGGTCTATGGTAGGATATGATTTCCAAAGAAATGTACGAGAAAAGGAAGAGTCTGGCGGAAAAAAACAGTGGTTTGTCGTTGCCGTCTGCATGAAACTAACCAACAATAGTGGCAAAAAGAACATTGAACAGAATGATATTGAAAGCCAGAAAACCACCCCTCCACAGCCTGCATAAGCTGACTAATAAGCATTAGGCGGGGTGAGTATTCCTACAACTTTAATTTACCTCCAGTCTTGCCCCACTGACATAATACCGGTGAGAATTAAGGCAAGGGGAAATTTTAATTTCGCCTGACCGATTTATTAAGTACATTTTGCGGATAATATTCAAGCGATCCAGACGTTTCAAACACCTTCTTTGAGAGATTCTTGTTTTTAAATTAAATACGCCGGATTAACTTTTTGACAATTTTTTCAAATAGTTGTTTAAAGATTTTACTTTTTTTTAAAACAAAAGTTAATATTTGTAGATGAAATTTTGGTAAAGAGAAAATTATGAAATATAATGTTAGAGACTTGTAAATGCCTTAGTTTCAAATCATTATAAGAGTCTCCTGTTCTTTATTTATTGGAGAAAATTTGTTTACTGAATGTAGAAAGTGGTTAAGAGTATATGTGTTAATGCATGGGCGTGGACTCATATTGAGTCAGAGTAACTATTTTCACATATGTTAAAATACATTGAGTCAAATTTTCTCTTTACACATAGGTCTATGGTGATTTATTAAAACTCATTGAGCTGTAGGTTGTATTTTTAGATAGATAGTATAGGGATTTATTAAAACTCATTGAGCCGTAGGTTGTATTTTTAGATAGGTATAGGGATTTATTAAAACTCATTGAGCCGTAGGTTGTATTTTTAGAGGGATTTAATAAAACTCATTGAGCCGTAGGTTGTATTTTTAGATAGGTATAAGGATTTATTAAAACTCATTGAGCCGTAGGTTGTATTTTTAGATAGGTATAGGGATTTATTAAAACTCATTGAGCCGTAGGTTGTATTTTTAGATAGGTATAGAGATTTATTAAAACTCATTGAGCCGTAGGTTGTATTTTTAGAGGGATTTAATAAAACTCATTGAGCCGTAGGTTGTATTTTTAGATAGGTATAGGGATTTATTAAAACTCATTGAGCCGTAGGTTGTATTTTTAGATAGGTATAAGGATTTATTAAAACTCATTGAGCCGTAGGTTGTATTTTTAGATAGGTATAGGGATTTATTAAAACTCATTGAGCCGTAGGTTGTATTTTTAGATAGGTATAAGGATTTATTAAATCTCATTGAGCCGCGGGTTCTATGTTCACATAGATATGGGAATTTATTAATACTCCTTGAGCAGCAAATTGTGTTTCTATATTGGTGTGGAAATGTATTAAAACACTTTGACTCGCAGGTCCTATTTTCACAAAGGTATAGGAGTTTATTAAAACTCATGTAGCCGTAGGTTCTATTTTCACATAGATGATGATTTATTAATACTCATTGAGCTGCAACTTGTGTTTCTACGTTGGTGTGGGAATTTATGAAATCATTTTGAGCCGCAGGTCCTAATTTCACAAATGTATAGGAATGTTTTGACAATTTATTCAAATAGTTACTTAGAGGTTATACTTTTTATTTTTAGAACAGAAGTTAATTTTTTTAGATGAAATGTGAGTAAACAAAAAATTGTGAAATATAATGATAGAGACTTGTAAATGCGTTAGTTTCAAATATTCTGTTCTTTATTTATTAGAGAAAAATTGTTCACTGAATGTAAAAGGAGGTTAAGAGTATTTGTGTTAATGCTTGGGCATTGACTCATATTGAGTCAGACTAACTGTTTTCACATATGTATAGGATATTTTAAAATTCATTGAGTCAAATGTTCTCTTTACATGTAGGTATGGATATTTATAAAAGACTCATTGAGCCGTAGGTTGTATTTTTAGATAGGTGCAAGTATTTATTAAAACTCATTGAGCCGTAGGTTGTATTTTTAGATAGGTGCAAGTATTTAATAAAACTCATTGAGCCGCGGGTTCTATGTTCACATAAATATGGGAATTTATTAATACTCCTTGAGGCGCATGTTGTGTTCCTATGTAAGTGTGGAAATGTATTAAAACTCTATGAGCCGCAGATTTTATTTTCACATAGGTATGAAAATATATTAAAACTCATGGAGCCGTAGGTCATATTTTTATATAGATGGTAGTTTATTAATACTCATTGAGCTGCATGTTGTGTTCCTATATTGGTATGAGAATTTATTAAAACACTTTGAGCCACTGGTTTCTTTTTCACATAAATGGTGATTTGTTAATACTCATTGATCAGCCAGTTGTGTTTCTATAGTGGTGTAGAAATTTATTAAAACACTTTGAGCCCCAGGTACTATTTTCACAAAGGAATTGGAATTTATTTTCGAGCCGAAGGTACCATTTTCACAAATGTTGGGAATTTATTAATGCACATCGTGCTGACGGTTCTACTTCTAGATATGTACGGGGATTTTCACTTCTCATTGAACAGCAGGTTCTATATCCACATTGATATGGGAATTTATTAATACTACTTGAGCCGCAAGTTCTATTTTCAAGTAGGTATGGGTATTTATTATAACTCATTGAGCAGCAGGTTCTATGTTCACATAAATATGAGAATTTATTAATACTCAGTGAGCCGCAAGTTCTATTTTCAAGTCGGTAGAGGAATTTATTATAACTTATTGAGCCGCAGGTTCTATGTTCACATAGATATGGGAATTTATTAATACTCCTTGAGCCGCAAGTTCTATTTTCAAGTCGGTAGAGGAATTTATTATAACTTATTGAGCCGCAGGTTCTATGTTCACATAGATATGGGAATTTATTAATACTCCTTGATCCGCAGGTTTTATGTTCACATAAATATGAGAATTTATTAATACTCAGTGAGCCGCAAGTTAATTTTCGAGTAGGAATGGGAATTTATTATAACTCATTGAGCCGCAAGTTTTATTTCCACATAGATATGGGAATTTATTAATACTCCTTGAGCCGCAAGTTCTATTTTCAAGTCGGTAGGGGAGTTTATTATAACTTATTGAGCCGCAGGTTCTATGTTCACATAGATATGGGAATTTATTAATACTCCTTGATCCGCAGGTTTTATGTTCACATAGATATGGGAATTTATTAATACTCTTTGAGCCGAAAGTTCTATTTTCAAGTAAGTATGGGAATTTATTAAAACTCTTTGAGCCTTAGGTTCTTCACATATTCATGGCAATATATTAATACTCATTGAGAACCAGGTTGTATTCCTACCTACGTAAGTATGTAAGCAAAAAGAATTCGGTAACACAGTTTTTGGTCTCCGTCTCTTGGTACATTCCGTAGAAAATGTAAGTGAAGCCAAGTGGTCATACAATAGAACACAGTATCGTTCTAGCATTTCTTCTTCCGACATAGCTTGCCAGCCGAGGTTAGTGAGTGGCCTTGGGCATAATTAATCATTGGAGATAAGTAGCGTAATTGGCCCTGAAGAGACCTTACCAAAACCCTAAACATGTCGAGATGTTTGTAGCCATGATTATGCTTGTGGTATTACATGATCCCATGGGAAAATTGGTTTTCTTGAATTATACAATCACAAAATTTAGTATAAAATTGTGCGGGATCATTACTACCATAAATTGTAATTAAGTAAAACATCATTTCTTAATTTTTTATGTTTTCCTTACAAAAGAAATTTCCATTACCAAAAGCAGGAATTAAATCCCCGACTCATGGTCTAAACGTTATAAAAATTTATTGAAATGAGTCATAATTTAGTTCAATCAAAATACATGGCAGGCAAACTTTAGTCTACCAAGGCTTTCCTTGTTGCTATCCAAAAGTCCTTGTCTGTTAGTATGGGTTAGTGTGCAGTGAAAATCCAAATCTCACTTTCTAGAACAATTTCATTCCACGGGTTCCGCTAAAAAGTACATGCCATACAGTTTTAAGAAAGGAGATCTGAGAGTTAAAAATCAAATAGCTTTATAAACGGAAAGGTACAACGGCTTTTGTAACGCATTGCCCAATAGAAAGTTCACTGTGTGATTAGCGCCATGAACTTGAGGCAACAAAGAATTATTATATGGCTTAATAGCTTTTCTACGATTGTTCGGTTGATGCGATGGGGTTTATGCATCAAAGCATGATTTGAACGGATTATCTACAGGATAGAACCCATTCAAGCCTAACTAATGGAATATAATGTTCTCCATTAAGCCAAATTGGGATGGACCAAAGCTAGTTTCTAGTGCGTTCGGTGCAAATGCAAATTTCGCTACATCCAGATATACTTCCCTTTATTTTCTGTTTATTATGATAAGAATTGTATACTAAAAAAAACTGCATTGGAACATCTAAAAAACAGTTTAACCTCTTTGATGTTGTGGAATTCATAACTGAAGAAAAAGTGTTGCTACAATATACATTTTTTCGTCTGGTTGATGCAAAAGAAATTATAAATCTTATATACCTAGTTTAATTTGGATGGTTAGAATCTCTTTCAAGTCCTGCCGAGCCATTGAAGAATTTTTTTTTAATAAAAAAATAAAATCTAATAACCAGTCAACTACTAAAAATTAAAGCCAAAACAATAAAAAAGAAAAAAAAATCTAATAACAAGTCAAATAATAAAAGCAAACAACAATAAGCATATACCAAAACTATAAATAAAATTAAAAACTACAAAAAACTACACAAATTTCAGATTTATATGGAAAACATATCACAGTGGGTGAGAACAACCAAAAAACCACCCAGAGGAACTGTAAAAGACATCTAAAAAATAAAAACCCCATACTAATTTTTTTATAGTTTTGACATATGCTTATTTGTCCTTGTTTTTTAAAATTTTATTTATAGTTTTGACATATGCTTATTGTTGTTTGCTTTTATTATTTGACTTGTTATTAGGTTTTTTTCTTCTTTTTTTTCTTTTTTTTTTTCTTTTTTATTGTTTTGGCTTTAATTTTTAGTAGTTGACTAGTGATTAGATTTTATTTTTAAGTCGAAACGAAATGGATCATTGTCGAGTGCGGTTAATATAAAGGAATTTATGCCACAAAGCAAAGTCGAAACGGGTTCTATCATTGTCGAGTGCGGTTAATGTAATGGAATTTATGCCACAAATTAAAAGCTGAGCGCCGAAGAAACCTTTTGTAGACCGGTTAATTGTAGGGAGTTTTTGCCCCAAAGTAACATCCAGAATGTTAATAATATTTCTCTTACCTGGCTATTAATTAGAATATTCTATTTAATACTACAAGTACCACATCCGAAGGTAACTTAATAAAGGGCGTTCTAGCGTTGTAGTTGATCACACAAGAACATCTATCTAGTCTAGCCTATCCTGGTCCATGTATTAAGAATCCTTTTATAGTCTGGCATTAGCAATGGCCTTAATGCGACAAATTGTAACCGTGACGGCAAAACCTCATGCCTTCTAATTTGGACTGCTGAAAATCATTTTCTATTCTTGAATTTAGCAATTATTGGGAATTTATTGGTTAAAACTCATTTGAAGTCTTTATAATGTTTTCAATATGTAACACAATGAGACGATTTTGAACCCTTTCCTAGCCCAATCTAGCCAATGAAATGTATGCAGTATAAGGAGTTCCGAGTGGATAAAAACCTTCTACAGTATTCTTTGGAGTATTTAATATTACAAACCTTCCTTAAATGGGTCGGTTATATAAGAGGTAGATCGCGGGGGATCTATCTATAGAATATACTTAGCCGAACCCAAAAACAACTGTATTTATTCTGGATGATCCAATGCCCTAGAAGTCTTAATTTATGTCATGTTTGGGATACTTTTTTTTGGGCCCAACTTATTTTAAGCCGAAGCTGTAAGAAGGCTTTCAGGACTTGAAGTATGTTAGGTGTAGAAGAATAGAAGACATGAAATATATATTGTTGTGTGCGTGTATATATATATATATATATATATATATATATGTAGTAAGTATTACTCATATATATATTATAGTCCTGAAATTAACGGACAATGAAGTCCATATAAATTCAAAACTGTAGCAAAATAGAAATTAGAACAATTCTTCAAGCAAAATAAAATTTAAAAAAAAAAAAAAATGAAATGACAAATTTTAGTGAAATGACAAGCAGTTCAAGTGCATAAGGAATTCAATGTTTTCGCCGAGATGAATATTTATAACTTGAAATGTAAATTCTGTAAATTACATATCAATAATAGTGAGGGAGCTGATCACCAGTCTTTAAATAAATTGATATGTGTTTCATGGAAAACCGTTAATGTAGATTTCTAATAAAATATATATTGATTGTTTCAGGCCAGCTTGAGCAAAACACACTAAGAGCAAGATGAGTCACCAATATAAAGACAAAACAATATAAAAGACTTATCTGAGATTAGTCACCCTGAGACATTATTGTTGGCGACTTAGTTTGATAAAATAAAATATTTGGTTTTGAAGAGTATATCTTATGATAACCCTACCTCTACTATATATATATATATATATATATATATATATATATATATATATATATAAATTAGCCCATACTAAATTATGATCAAGATGTGTATAATAAAAGTTACTCTAAATATCTAATTAAACAACTTTTGTCATGTGCACGTTCGCCAAAAGAAATAATAAGAAACGAAATATGACGATTTTTCATTTCATGCCTCCCTAACAGCCCCCACTCAAAAATACGGAGTTTCGTTGATTTCGATTTAGTCTTTCGTCTTCTATAACATTGTTGACCTCTTCTAAAGTTTTTCTTCGCGTATACCTCATTTATTCTTCGTTGTACGGAAAAAGTGCATCTATCAAAAGTTACTTTAAATAATAAAACAACTTTTGTTATGTGCATAATTGCCGAAAAACCCATTGTAAACGAAATATCGCTATTTTTAATAGCATACCTCGCTTAAACCCCCATTCCTGTTCGAACCTCGAAATTTTAATGCAGCTTATAATCAGGGATGTGTATATACCAAACCACTTACGGAGTTTCGATTAGTTGGTCTGAGTCTTTTGTGCCATATAAAAATTGTTGACTCCCACTATAGTTTTTAGTGTATAACTCATTTATACTTCGGTATTCGACAAAAGTGTGTGTTACAAGAGTTACTCCTAATAACAAAATAAACAACTTTTTTAAAGTGCACATTTGCCAAAAAACCAATAGGAAACGAAATAGCTCTATTTTTAATTTCAGGACTGCCTTATAACCCCCACTCCTATTCGTCTCAGAGAATATTAATATAGCCTAAAGTCTAAGCTGGGCTAGTAGTAAAATACATACCAAGTTTCATAAAATTCGATTCAGCCGTTTATGCGTGAAAAGGTAACAAACAAACAAACAAACAGACACCAAAGAAACAAAATGCAGTTATGGTGTCTATGACATGTGAAACGAAAAGTTATCGTGAAGTTTCGCGAAAAAAATCAATGTACAGACAGAGGTTAAAATTTTATATATATATATATATATATATATATATATATATATATATATATATATATACTAGCTCAGATACCCGGCTTCGCCCGGGAATTCATTTGAGGCTGAATGGTGATGGTATTTTTTAGCAGGCTTTACATTGCACAATATTTTGACATTTACCCGTCCCAGTGTTTAGGATTGATACCCGTCGTTGCCGGTGATTTGCTAATAATAGAATTATTTGTTCGATAATTCTTCACAGTCTTCGCTATTTTTATATTTCCCGTCTCTTATACATGTAAATATGGTGAATTTTTATTTCAGGCCTCCCTTATAACCCCCCTCTCGTTCGAACCTAAAAATTTTAATATAACTTATAATCATGGAAGAATTAATGCTAATTGACATACCGAGTTTTGTTAAGTTCGGTTCAGCCGTTAGTGCCCGCTAAAGTTTTAACGTATAACTCATTTATACTTAGGTATACGACAAAAGTATATATAACAAAAGTTACTCTAAATAAAAAACTAAAGAACTTTTGTTATGTTTATATTTGCGGAAAAACCAATAGGAAACGAAATATCGCTATTTTTAATTTCACGCTTCCCTTATAACCCCCACTTCTGCCCGTCCATAGAAATGTTGGTATGGCTTATTATAATGATGGCCTCACTGCTAATACACATACCGAGTTTTATTTAGATCGGTTGAATCTTTTTAGGCAAATAATATTGTTGACTCCCGCTATAATTTTAGCGTATAACGCATTTAAACTTCGGTATACGACAAAAGTGTATATAACAAAAGTTACTCTAAATAACATAATAAACAACTTTTGTTATGTGCATATTTGCCGAAAAACCAATAGAAAACGAAATATCGCTATTTTTAATTTCAGGCTTCCCTTATAACGCCCACTCCTGTTCGACTCAGACAAAATTAATATAGCCTAAAGTCTAAGTTGGGTTAGTAGTAATATACATACCAAGTTTCATAAAATTCGGTTCAGCCGCTTATGCGTGAAAAGGTAACAAACAAACAAACAAACAAACAAACAAACATACACGAAAGAAACAAAATGCAGATATGGTGTCTATGACATGTGAAACGAAAAGTTATCGTGAAATTTCGCGAAAAAAATCAATGTACAGACAGAGGTTACAATTTTATATATATATAGATAGATAATCTGAAGAGGATTATCAGGAGCAATTCACTCATTGTTAGAGCTAAATTGTGTTGAATGATAACTTCCGTAATTTTTGAAATTACATTGAAAATGTATACTTTTACAATATTATGAGGGATGATTCAGAAAGGCGGGTGATTCCATCATCTTCAGAAGTACATATTTTATCAGATTTCCCTGAAGGTTTCGTTAATATTGGAGAGGAAGTAAAATGTTAATTTCAAGACTGTAGTTTTAGAGGATTTCCCTTAAGCTATTGAGATCGTACTCATTACGCGATTTTCGATATTTTTCTTCAAATGTCCATCCTAGACGACAAAAATGAGATGACGAAAATGACGTCCATTCAAAACTTTATTTATATATATATATATATATATATATATATATATATATATATATATATATATTGCATTTATATTATATATATATATATATATATATATATATATATATATATATATATATGTGTGTGTGTGTGTGTGTGTGTGTGTGTGTGTGTGTGTGTTGTGTGTCTGTTACTGTTCTAGCGGCCGCATTTCTTGTTTAATCATTACCAAACTCAATATTTAGTCGTTTTATGTAAAAATAAAGATCGAGTTCGTTACCGGCTGAAATCAGACCAAGAGGAGGGGGGTTTAGAGGGGAGGATTTTCGAAAATTCATAATATCTCTGTTACTTACGTTGGATCGAAAAATTGTATAGAACTAACATTATTGCAACTTAAATGATCAATAAATGTTGTTATATATATATGTTTTCATTATCTTTAATATTAACCGAGATATTTGGTTTTTTTAGTTTTCGTCCGTAAAAAAACCCCACTCGTGCTTATGTCATATCAACAATAAGCTCTTATATTATGAAGCACTTTATTTGAACCCTAAATGACAAATATTGTTCCCATTGAACTTTTACGTCATGAGATAAATGCAAATACGGGACGCAAGTGGGAAATCTGCTTAGTTTACGCAGCACCTGCATGACGGACTTTTTTTACCTTTTCCGTCTATGAAACGTGGTTTGGAAAAATTTAGGCTCCTCAAAGTTATGCAGAGCCAAATAAAACATTATTTATCTACCTTTCTTATTATTATATAGAACACTTCAAACAAGGTTATAATCCGGATTGAAATTAGGTCATGGTGTCAAAATGGAAGATGTTTGATCATAACATTTTCTGTCTATAAAAGACATTCTTAAGCTCTCTAGAAAGAGTATTGGTTCAAATACAATATAAATATAACATCTAAAATTACAGAATGATTGAATGATATAAAATAAGGAAGAGTACATAATATTGTTTTTTCATCATTAAAGCAATATTGCCTGTATAATAACAACAATGTACAATATACAAGTAATTTCAAGATTAGAATAGTCTGAGATTTCACTACTCACTGATTTAGATTTTTTTAAATATTGTTCTGTAGCTCATTGAATCTTAGACAATATCATATTGAATTATAATTATAATAAACCCTTGGTTCATTACAGAAATATCAAATTTAATACGTATCAATGGTATTGACATTTGATTTATTCAATATTTGGACATTTTTATTTTTATTTATTAGTTTATTTCGTTAATGACTATAATAATATAATATTCTCAGCTGCCGAGACATCCATACCCAAACAAAAAGTCCGTTAAGCAGGGGCTGCGTAAACTAAGCAGATTTCCCACGTGAAGTTTTACAATAGAGAAATCTGCCTAATAACATCTGTAGTAGTATGAAACCTCTAAAACTATTCACGAGGGACGAATAGTTGCGGAAACGGCCGCCAGAGCTCTCAGCGGAAAGTCCGAACTTAGCCGACTCCTGCCGATCACACGCAGAATACAAATGCAAATATCTCGCTTAATATTCAAGATAGAGAATAAATCTATAGAACAATATTTATAGTAAATGTAATTTGCAATAAGATTCATTTTATACAATTTTTCGATCCGATGCATAATAACGGAGATATTTTGAATTTTCAAAAATCCCCCTTTAACCCCCCCCCTCGCTCTAGTCCGATTTCAGCCATTAACGAACTTGATCTTTCTTTTTACATAGAACTACTAAATATCGAGTTTGGTAGATCAAACAAAAATTGCGACCGCTAGAGCGGTAACAGACAAATATATATATATATATATATATATATATATATATATATATATATATATAATTTTGAACGGACCTCATTTTCGTCATGTCCTGGGTAGGATCGATGGACATTTGAAGAAATTTTTCGAAAATCGCGTCATGACTACGACCTCAATAGCTGATTTCCCTTAAGGGAAATCTGCTAAAATGTTTTAGTAGAATTAAAGATAAAGTAACAGAAAAAAAATCTAAATATAATATATATGAAATAAGCTGTAACACCTGCAATGGAACTTAGATTGGCTAATCCTCGCAGCTGCTGTAAAAAGTATAGATAATAATGCAAATATCATCATTCTATCTCCAAGAAACGCACCTTCAATTTTGAAAAAGTTCAAATAATTGATAAAGAAAGAAATAATACTAAATGAAAAAAAAATAGAAAATTAGCATAATAAAAAATAGAAAAGGGCATTAAACAAAAAAGAAAAGAAAAGAAAACAGATATTAAATTCCTCAATCATATATTCTATAACATTTAATCTTAACTTAATCGATTTTAAATTATGACGGGAAATAATCGAGTTCAAGATTGACGTGTAAATAATCGATTTGTAGTCAGCTGACTTAACCTACCTCGGAAACCTCAGTATCAATTACCTCCTCCTCAGTGAGGACAGTCACAACGAATGTAAGAGGGATATGAACACTTCACAAATGTAGGTAGCAATCTATAATTAGATTTAATAAATATGTCATTGGTAGGACATCGTAGGAACCTGTTAACACAATATCTAGCAGGAGGGTTTTGTTAATTTAATGTTATTATTTTTTTATATTTTTGTTTTTTAGAAAAGGGATAGCCCCTGAATAGGTGGCAAGTAAGCCACAAAAATGTAGGGTAGTTTCAATAAAGTTTGCACCGAAAAAAATGTTTCCGCTAGAGCGTTAACAGACAAATGTATATATATATATATATATATATATATATATATATATATATATATATATATAATTTTGAACGGACCTCATTTTCGACATCTCCTGGGTAGGATCGATGGACATTTGAAGAAATTTTTCAAAACTCGCATCATGAGTACGACCTCAATAGCTGATTTCCCTTAAGGGAAATCTGCTAAAATGAGAAACAAGCACACATGAGTTCCTTGGTGGAACTATAAGTTCCAGATGGATAAAAATATGGTTTTATACAATATTTCAATCAGCCATATAGCAACGGAGATATTTAGAATTTTCGAAATTCCCCCCACTCTAACCCCCTCCCTTCCCACCTGCCCGACTTCAGTTATTAACGAACTTGATCTTTTTATTTACATAAAACAACTAATATCGAGTTTGGTGACCACCAAACAAAAACTGTGGCCGCTAGAGCGTTAACAGAAACACACACATCTATATATATACACATATAATTTTGAACGGACCTCATTTTCCTCATCTCCTAGGACATTTGAAGAATACATAAATCTACTTAAAGCCTCTCATCTGTGAATTGAATATTGCTTGTGCTGTAGGCAATCCTGTATATGTGAGTTGAACTCCCACATCAGCAGTTTTTGCCACCCCCCACCCTTGCAACCCTTTTTAAACGAAAAAAATGAATGCCTTTGAAGAAAATTACTCCCCATTCCGAAAGATATTTATGTGTCTATGATTACAAAGGGACCTATCGCATTAGCTATACCTGCTACTTGCAGCTGCACTAGTCCTCAACCTGAAACTATTAAATTAACATTAACAATCAATTCCCTCTCAGTTGAAACAAATATATACAGGAATACATACAAGAGCTCAAGTAAATTTGTTTCGCTTTATTGATTTTTTATTTCCTTGTATAAATTAAAGGATTATTATTATTACTGAAATTATCAGGATCAATATGTACTCTGTACATATTTGTTGTGTGTAGACATCATTAATTAAAATTTAACCTTCGTTACTTGAAAATAATTCAGTAAACTGTTGCTCGTCTTAAGTCAACCCATAAGAGGTCAGTTCAAATATACAATATATATATAAAATTGTAACCTCTGTCTGTACATTGATTTTTTTTCGCGAAATTTCACGATAACTTTTCGTTTCACATGTCATAGACAACATAACTGCATTTTGTTAATCAAATATGAACATAACAAAAGTTATTTATTTTGTTATTTGGGGTAACTTTTGTTGTATACACTTTTTTCGTATACCAAATTATAAACGAGATATACGCTAAAACCTATAGCGGAAGTGAACAATATTATTTGGGACAAAAGACCCAACCGAAATAAATAAAACTCGGTATGAGTATTGGCACTAACGCTTTTATTATAATAAGCCATACCAACATTTCTAGGGACGGGGGATATAGTGGGGGTTGTAATGGAGGCCTGAATTTAAAAATAGCGCTGTTTCGTTTTTCGGCAAATATGAACATAACAAAAGTTGTTTAGTTTGTTATTTAGAGTAACTTTTGTGATATTCATTTTTGTCTTTTAACAAAGTGTAAACGAGATATACACTATAAACTAAAGCGGGAATCAACTATTTTATTCGGCGATAACGATTGAACCGAACTTAACAAAACTTAGTATGTCAATTAAAATTAATTCTTCCATGACTATAAGTTATATTAGAATTTTTAGATTAGAACGGGAGTGGGGGTTATAAGGGAGGCCTGAAATAAAAATTCGCGATATTTCATTGTCTATTTGTTTATCGACAAACATGCGCATAACAGAAGTTGTTTACTTTGTTATTTAGATTAACTTTGTTTTATACATTTCTCCAGGAGCAATGTGTGAAACAATTAATTTGCGTAGAAATATTGATATGCTCAACAATTCATTCGAATTTGAATTATCAAGTACCTCAGCTGGAAAAATTAATTCAAACCTGCGTTAATATTTTATCCTTAATAATTGAAATCTAAGTATAATGCACAGGAGACGGGAAATTTGACAATATGGAGGACAGTGAAGTCTTACATACATAAAAAATTAATTTTATTATTAAGAAATGCCAACGACGGGTATAAACCCTGAACACTGGGATGGGTAAATGTCAAAATAGTGTGCAAAGTAAAGCCTTGCCAAAAAAATACCATCACCATTCAGCCTCAAATCAATTCCCGGGCGAAGCCGGGTATCTGAGCTAATATACGTATGCATATATATATATATGTGTATATATATACACACACACGCCAGTGTGTGTGTGTGTGTGTGTATGTGTGTCCATAAATCAAAGATAAGCTCTGTCATAGTCGGTCTCTATAATAGTCTAGTTCTATAATAGTTAGCTCTTTAATAGCTTAGCTCTAAAGGTCTAAACATTTTAAATTAAGTACGTTCTATACTTCAAAGTACGTTATCATATTAAGTAAGTTGTGCACTTCACAGTCTTATAGCTCTAATAGTCTAGCGACAATAGTCTAACTTTATAATAGTATAACTCTATAATAGTCTAGCTCTGTAATAGTATAACTCTATAATAGTCTAGCCCTATAATAGTATAACCCTATAATAGTCTAGCTTTATAATAGTATAACTCTATAATAGCCTAGCTCTATAATAGTACATCTCTATAATAGTCTAGCTCTATAATAGTATAACTCTATAATAGCCTAGCTCTATAATAGTATAACTCTATAATAGTCTAGCTCTATAATAGTATAACTCTATAATAGTCTAGCTCTGTAATAGTATAACTCTATAATAGTCTAGCACTATAATAGTATAAATTTTTAATAGCCTAGCTCTATAATAGTATAACTCTATAATAGTCTAGCTTTATAATAGTATAACTCTATAATAGCCTAGCTCTATAATAGTACATCTCTATAATAGTCTAGCTCTATAATAGTATAACTCTATAATAGCCTAGCTCTATAATTGTATAACTCTATAATAGCCTAGCACTGCAATAGTATAAATTTTTAATAGCCTAGCTCTATAAGTATATTCTATGTTATTCTATCCCTATAATAGTCTAGTTCTAATACTCTAGTTCTATAATAGTCTGGTTCCATCTCTATAATTGCTCCCATTCTGTCTCTGGAGAAAAGCACATCTATATTTTGCAATGTCTAATATATTGGCTTTATAGTTTATTTACTACTACTTACGACTACTCGTATATGGTTATTCAGATCCTCACATAGAACTTTTTACTCATTTACTGTCTATCTCCATTGTAGCTCATACATTAACCGTATAACACATTTAGAAAAAGAAAGTAGACTTTGTCATTTATACTACTGTTTACACACATAATAACTACCATTTTAGTGGTTAAAGAAATAAAGGAATTATAAATCGTCAAAGTAATACTAAAATGAGGGATCAGAGAGGCAAATGGTTCAATCATTTTGAGGAGTTCATGTTTCCTGTTTATAGACCATATGAGAATTTGGTGTGAATGAATGGTAGTATAGTAGAAGATGCCATAATTTGGCATTAATGTTAATATGCCTTCAACAAGGTCTCGAGCAAGGTATGCCAGTTAATAGACTTCTGGTTGTAAAGTGAAATGACAGAATAAAAAAAAATGCTATTTTTGAAATAAAAGTGCCTTAAGAAAGATATTTGGACCCGAATAAGGGAAATAATGAATCTTCCTGCAAATTTAACTTTCATTAATGACCATATATTTTATATTTTGAATAATGCCAGCACAAAGCACATTAAGATTATTATTTATGAATACTTAAATGTCTAGTTTTTACCTGTGAATAAGAGCTTTATCCAATTTGGAGTTAAGTCCTCATGTGCTCTGGTATTTTAGTAGATGAAGCTCATTGATTTTTTATAATAACATTCACAGCCCATACACTAATTAATATTCCGGATGAATTTCGATAGTAATTTCCCATTAAATAGACTTTTTGAGCTTATTTTGATCGGCGGGGGCAAAGTGCAACATCGGCTGAGGCTATAAAAGTCCGTTACTCAGGGGCTGAGTAAACTAAGCAGATTTCCCCGTAAAGTTAAACAATAGAGAAATCTCCATACGAGCGCCGATCAGTTACGGAAATGGCCAAACTAGCTTTCAGCATGAACTGTAGCTCGTCCGTTACACTTAATAAAAATGCAAATATCTCGGTTAATATTCCAGATAGAGAATTATTGTACATAACAATATTTATAGTAAATGTAATTTGCAATAAGATTGGTTCTATACAATGTTTCGATCCGACGTATAGTAACGGAGATATTTCGAATTTTCGAAAATCCTCCCCCCCCCTCTACACCCCCCTCACACTGGTCCGATTTCAGCCGTTAACGAACTTGATCTTCCTTTTTACATAAGACGATTAAATACCGAGTTTGATGACGATTAAACAAAAATTGCGACGACCGCTAGAGTGTTAGGAGACAAATAATATATATATATAGTTTTGAACGGACCTCATTTTCGTCATCTCCTGGGTAGGATCGATGGACATTTGAAGACATTTTTTGAAAATCGCGTCATGAGTACGACCTCAATAGCTGATTTCCTCTAAGGGAAAACGGCTAAAAGGGCGATGTCGCAAAGGGTTAAGTTCAGTCGTAGTTGGTCATCCTAATGACGGGAGACCCTTGTACAGGACACATCGTTAATCCTTCAGCTTGCTTCAGCCAGACTGCGTGTTACTTGCACCATCTCTCACGGCGAAGTCTGATAGAGTGCTATAAAACAGCTAAGTTCTTTTAGTGTAATTTAGTTTAAGTATATATAAGAGTTCCCCTCATATCAAGTATATATAAAAGATGCCTTCCTCATTTCAGTGTATATTTTTTATTGGTGCATTTTCCTAGTAGTATCTGCATTACGCATTTTTTTTCGGTTGGATTTTAAGTATTGAGTATTATTTTTTCGTATATAATGAAGCCGAAACATTAATAACATCGAGGACCGCATAATTCGAAATTCCAAAAGGGCCAAAAACCTCCTGCTGAAAAATTATTATCCAGGCAAGATACGCATTTCAAAGTGTAACAGGGCTCTGATGAAACCTATCTCTACTGTGAACCTTTAACGGGGTAAAAAGACCGGTAAAATTCATCATGGAGATGCACGAACTACGGCAAACTCGGCGAATCTATTCTCGGGTGACAGGACAAGACCAGATAAACTGCTGCACAACTTTTATCAACCGGACCAGAGACCAGTTGGAAATTGTTCACTAAATGTCTTTACACTGTCCTGGGTGAGAGGGAAAAAATGACTCGAATACGCTTAATTTCTACCACCATCAAACACTAGTTACAATCGTAGAACTATTAACGCATAGAAGTGTGGTAAGGCAATTACAAGAACCACTTGTTAAAGGTCAAGAAAATTGTGTCCCCAGCCAATCAAAGGAAAAATTATTTTTTCACAACGTGAGTCCAATTATAAAATTAGTAGAATGTCAACGTTATCTAATTAACATTTATATACATGATCTGGCTTCGTGGGGATGATTAATGACGCGATCATAGAAATGTATGTATATATAGATATAGATATATATATATATATATATATATATATATATATATAGTGTGTGTGTGTGTTTGCGTATCAAACTATATATCAATGTTAAATCTAGATTTTTATATACATTATATATTAAAAACTGAAATTAATATATGAGCCTTGAAGGAATGAAGAGTTTTAGTTACGTTTTTTTAGCAGATTTCCCTTAGGGGAAATCAGCTATTGAGGTCGTACTCATGACGCGATTTTCGAAACATTTCTTCAAATGTCCATCGATCCAACACAGGAGATGACGAAAATGAGGTCCATTCAAAATTATATATATATATATATATATATATATATATATATATATATATATTTGTCTCTTAACGCTCTAGCGGTCGCAATTTTTGTTTGATCGTTACGAAACTCGATATTTAACCTTTTTATGTAAAAAGACAGATCAAGTTCGTTAATGGCTGAAATCGGACCAGAGGGAGGGGGGTTTAGAGGGGGGATTTTCGAAAATTCCAAATATCTCCGTTATTATGTATCGGATTGAAAAAGTATATATAACAAATCTTATTGCAAATTAAATTTGCTATAAATATTGTCATATAAGTTTATTCTCTATCTTGAATATTAACCGAGGTATTTGCATTTTTCAGTTTTCATCAAACCGCCACTTCTACTCATGTTACGTAAAAAATACTCTGCTACATAATAAATCATTGGAAGTTTAAATACCAAAAATTGTATTTAAGAGACCTTTATTATACGTGATACATGCAAATATGCCCTGGTGACTCCCCCCCCCCCCCATCTTAAAGTTTTGAACTACTAAAATTTTATTGATTGAGATAACAATTATTCTGACTCATTATTAATTACAGTACTAGATATAGTAAACATTTCTCAATAAAATTAATGTGTTATATTCTGATATATTTCAGTAATTGTTTTTCATTCCGGTGTGAGGCGGGCCGACCCGTTTGTTTACATTTCTAACCTAACGCTTCCTGTCGGCAGGTTATTGAAATTGGATGAAACATTTCTTATTTCCGTTTGTATTTATACACGGTTGTGTTACCAGTATATATATTTAGCTAATACTAAACTACACGAGGGAAATCTGCTTAGTTTACGCAGCCCCTGCGTGACGGAATTTTTTTTATTTATACAGGAGCACTCGCACCAAGGCGATTTCTTAACAATTCAGCGTCTCAAAATTTAACAATGTAATAAAATCAATATAATAGAATAACAACAAAAACAGAATCAACAATGAATTTAAATTAAACAGGATAAATAAAAATAAATACAATTAATAAAAACAACAAATATTATATTACTACAAATATTACATTAAACTAGTATTAAAGGTAACAATTTAAAATTGTTTTATTATTTAAAAGAACAAAAAAATTGTTCCTATTTTATATTATATATTTTATTCCTATATACTAGTACATTTATATTATCTAAAATTATATTAAATTCAAACAAAAAGAGATGTTAAAATCAAACTGAAGAGAAGTTAAATTTTATAAAATGAATTTAATTTTTTAAGGTCGTTTAGTGTTTAGTCCGTAAGAAGTTCGTACATGAAAAAGAAATGTCGTTTTGGTGATTGGTGGAAGAACTCCAAATGTTTAAGTTCGTTTGTTTACTTTTTCTTGTTTTTAATTATTCAATTACTTTTGCTAATTACTGATTTAAAGAAATATTTTTTTTAATATTATGCATACTATCAAAGTTGGACTAAAATTATTATTGTTGACGGTTTATGAATAAACGAGGTCATTCAAAAACCTCTCTCTACAAATTTCGGTTATACGCAACATAAAAAATTAACAAAAAATATATCTATCCATTATCATTTATTTTTTTAAAAGGCGTTCAAATAGTGTCATCCGCCGGATATAGTTTTCACCCGCAGGATATATTTTTCATCCGCCGGATATAGTTTTCATCCGCCGGTTATAGTTTTCATTCGCCAGATATAGTTTTCATCCCCCGGATATAGGTTTAATCCGCCAGATATAGTTTTCATCCGCCGGATATAGTTTTGATCTGCCAGATATAGTTTTCATCCGCCGGGTATAGTTTTAGTCTGCCAGATATAGTTTTCATCCGCCAGATATAGTTTTCATCCGCCAGATATAGTTTTCATCCACCGGGTATAGTTTTAATCTGCCAGATATAATTTTCATCCGCCAGATATAGTTTTCATCAGCCGGATATAGTTTTAATCTGCCAGATATAGTTTTCATCCGCCAGATATAGTTTTCACCCGCCGGATATAGTTTTCATCCGGCAGATTAAAATTTTGTTCGTCGGTTAATTCTTGTTTCTTAGAAAAGTGATATAGGTTACACAAAGAGGATTAATCTCTGGTCAGGGGACAAAACGTGTCATCAGATTCTAATAATTTTATAAACCAGCTGCTTTATTTTATATGTGCCATACGTTTTATTTATATGCACCATATGTTTTGAAAAAGAAAAAAAAAACAAAGATAAAAATATGCTAAAAAGAAGGATTAGCAAGAAACAAATAATAGCCAACTTCTGCTTAATTCTGATGATCATAGTTATTTAAGAGTATTTTTTTTTATTTTCTCTTCAAGAAACAGCCAAGGTATTACTTGAGTATGGGCTGGCAAAAGAAATGATAATCGACATGTCAACAGTAATATGGAAATCTTCCATTCGGATTGTGTAATTCCCTTTATATAAAGTAAGGTACTGAAACAGTTGAGATACCTGTCAATTAAAAAAAAAACATAAATAATACTTAATAAATAGTTCATTATTATCTAAAAGGAAGAACTAAATTCTGTAAAACATACTGCCATTAATCTGGTAGATAAGAAAGCAGACCCGAGACGTAACTCACTCAATTGAAATTTAGAAAAAAATATTAATGTATTTCTGGAATTTTATATTGTTGATTGGTAGGCAAAGCTAAAGTCAGTCCAATCTTAATCTCGTTTTTCAGTATTCCGTAGCTTGTGGGAAGTTAATTTAATTTTTTTTTTTATGATTGACAGACAAATGACTACACAGGTGCATATATGTGTGTGTGTGTGTGTTTATATATATATATATATATATATATATATATATATATATAAAACGAATATTTAATCAAGTTTTTTATGGGCATCAGGAGGACATAATAGCTTCTAGCTCAGACAGCTCTACATCAACTTCACTTCCAAGACAAATTCTAATTCTTTAAAGAAACGAAAGCTCCAGGCGTTTAGGATAATAACCTTGTTAATTTAAAAAATAATGGTTTTAATTAATATTAATGTACTTTAGTAGAGCCATAAATACTATTTTTTTCCTGTCGACTTTGATTGAAGGGCCCTCTAAACTAATATCCGACATGGTGATTGAATGAATCATTAATGAGTATTTTATTGAAAGATTTAATAACGGGTTTATATTAATAAACATAACAACTCATAGAGGGCCATAAATTACACAATATAATGAACCCCCGTGGTGTTTACTTTATAAATGTGTTTTTGGTGTATTAAAAGTGTTAGCATTATTAAAGGCGTACTAAAATGTTAAATATTTATTAACATCCCTCGTCCCCTCGTCAAGATTAAATATTCAAGACTTTTACATTCATTAAACTCCATATTATTATTTAGGTTGATTTATAATTCAGCTTAATTGGGAGCCAGGACAAGAGGTAACGAAATACACAATCGTTCAGTAAAAGTTAGTACTAGGCACTTACTACAATACGTTAATGGTTTTCGCTCTGTTTTGCGCTAATATAACTGACCATCCATAACAACAAACAACAAACTGTCTAATTTAATTAATATTAAAAGTCTTCCTGCATAAATTCCACAAGTTTGCCCAAAATGTATTTAAATTAAATGAAAAAAATTGCTTTCCCTATTCATATAATTTTAATACAGACTGTAAGAAAAATTGCATTTTTTCCTCCATCTCTTTCTTATAAACGGATCGAAGTATTGCAGTCATATTTTTTTTTGTTTCACCTCTGCCCGGGACAGCAGAGGTTATATAAGAATTCAATTTTTCAGCTCAGAGGGGGGGGGGAGTTCCTTATTAAAATAATTTCCGTCACGCAGGTGCTGCGTAAACTAAACAGATTTCCCAATTCCCAGCTCATCATGTATTTTATATCTCTTAGTAAAAATCTCATTAGTAGAAGTGAGGATTTACTGAAAGCTGAACACAAGTAAGTAAGAATAGCTCCCTTTATATTTGAGTTCGAAAAAATTGTAAGACAATAATTCTAGAGCACCAATAGTTTAATTGGTTCCATAACATATTTCATATACGACTCATAAAACGGACATATTTTGAATTTTCAAATTCCTTTCTCTCAAACTCCCGCCTGTTTTCGGTCCAATTTCAGCCATTAACAAATGTGATCTTTCTTTGGACAGCGTAGATGGTAGAGGAACAAACTGAGATATGTAAATATAGTTTTCCTATCTGTAATTGTCGGTTTTTAATTTATAATTTATTTATTTTAAGTTTTTATCTCCGGACAGACGCTTATTGTTTTTAATTTTATTACTGACTATTTTCAAATTTTCTTTTGGTTTTATCCTGGATATTTTTTGGTTTTAATGTTTTTATTTTTTGTTTTGTGACTGTTTTATACACTTTTGGCCTTGCTATGATCGTTAGATTGACTTAAGGTTTTTGTTAGTCAGCAGGCACTGACGATGGAGCGTTGACTCTGAAAGTGCACTCTGCATAACATTAAAAAGTCCGCCACGCAGGGGCTGTGTAAACTAAGCAGATTTAGAAATATAAGTGAAGTTTAATAGTATATAAATCGGCATACTGCTAACACAACACCACCTTGAATATTAAGTGAATAAATACGGTAATAAGAAATCTTTCCCCTCCAGGCGGGAAACATCTCAAATGTAAACATACCCGACTTTCAACGGAAAGAAAAACGATTACTGAAATATGTCAGGATATAACTTATTAATTTGATTGAAAACTATTTACTATATGTAGCACTGTAATCTATAATGAAACAGAATAATTTTTATCTCAATCAATCAAATTTTAGTAGTCGAAAAACTTAAGAAGAGGGGGGGGGGTCTCAAGAACATATTAGCCTGTATCTCGTATAATAAATGTCTCTTTAAAACAATATTTGCTATTTAAGCATCGAATGATGTGGTTTATTACATAATCGAGTATTGTTAATGTAACAAGAGTAGAAGTTTGGGTTTGCTGAAGGCTGAAAAATAAAAAATGGAATTATCTCTGTTAATATTGAAGATAGGGAATAAATGTATATAACAATATTTATAGCACATGTAATTTGCAATACGATTGATTTTATACATTTTTACGAACAGACGTATAGTAACAAAGATATTTCGAATCCTCCTTCCCCTGGTCCGATTTCAGCCGTTAACAAATTTAAACTTTCTTTTTACATTAAACGACTAAATATCGAGTTTGGTAACGATTAAACAATAATTGCGACCGCTAGAGCGGTAACAGACATATATATATATATATATATATATATATATATATATATATATATACAGTTTTGAACGGACCTCATTTTCGTCATCTCCTAGGTAGGATCGAAGGACATTTGAAGAAAAATTTCGAAAATCGCGTCATGCGTACAACCTGAATAGCTGTTTCCCTCAGGGTAAATCTCCTGAGACAATAGTAGAGGACAAGTTTATTGATCCTGATCAATATGATATTTAGTGTTGAATAAAATAGCTAATGTTTAGTATAGAACAAATAAATATTTTCGAGAAGTGACGCAAAATCTTAATTGATGACATCACGAAACGTATTTCAATGTACCTCACACAGTAAAATATAAACGAAAACAATTTTTGGTATTTAAGCTTCCAAAAAAGTGTAAAATGATATAAGAGCATATTTTTAATATAGGAACAGTGGGTGTAGGTCAATCTTGAAAACTATAAAATACAAATATTTTAGTTAATATCCAGGATAGAGAAAAAATGTATATAGCAATATTTATAGTAAATTACAAAAATATCATTGTGAAAAACAAGGAATATAACAGATTTAAAATAAAAATATTTGTTAAATATCACCCTGCAGGAAAAGAAACTTCTTGAAAAATAAAGACATGTCATCGGGCGATTATTTAACGTCGTCAAGCCGGCCTTTTGATATGAGGTCATCAAAGTTATAATACTTCAATTATTATCAGCTCGAACAATGCCCCAGACGAGATACAAACTCAATTATATGTTGGATGAATGTAAAACATAGGACCCCCAAATCATTCCTTTTTACATACAATACTAATTCGTATCCGAATGTTGCCGTTAGGCCCCCACGATTGTTAGTATAATTGAAGGGATTACAAGTATCGTATTCCCTCCATTTCTGATACGTCTCGGCAATCTTTTTCTATTGATGTCGAGAGTCAACGATGCAGATTGCGACGTGTTCCTGTGAGAAGGAACGGAAATATTTTTCATGGTAAAAATAAAACTCTTCTCTTCATTGAAGTATTCCTAAAATATCACTGCTTTTATATATATATATATATATATATATATATATATATATATAAATATATATATATATATATATATATAATTAGTAGTATTATTAGGTTCTCCTTGGTTAACGGGTATTCACGTCGAGTCGATCACTAACTATGTAAAACGCGTATCACAAATCTCTCAAGCCTTGCTCTTGGCTGCTAAAGTTCTATATGGTCAATTATGCCAACCGAAAAAAAAAATCACACTTCTATCTTGTCTTCTCCTTAGATTTCCGTTTAAAAAAAAATAATAAAGTTGAAAGAACTGATGGCGCAATCTTCAAAATTTCTGGGTGTACACAGTAGGCCAGTTTTCCTCTACAATGCTTTTTATTTAAGCAAAGTGAACTTTCAGAGTGACAGTGCCTGTTGACATACACAATACCAAATGAAAAACATGCAATCAGCATTATTTAAATTGTTAAACAAATAACATTCTTACCTGAGAAAATACCAAAAGCAACCTTAGTCTAATCAAGAAATAAAACCGAATTAAAATACAAGTTAAATGTAGACTAAATACAACTAAAAATATTTATAAATATCACATAAAAACAGTCATCACATGAAAACAAACAACACTTATGTATATATATATATATATATATATATATATATATATATACTGGCGGACCCGACAGACGTTGTCCTGCATGATATTTCAAGCTATTATGATATTAAATTTAATAATATTGTGTTTTTAAAAAAGACAACTTCTAATAACACATAATACAACTTTTATTATGTGCACGTTTGCCTAAAAACAAATAGAAAATGAAATATCGCGATTTTTTTATTCAGGCCTCCCTTACACCCGTTCGAACCTAAAAAAATTAATATATCTTATAAACAAGGAAGAATAAATGCTAATTCACATATAGAATTTTGTTAACTTCTGTTCAATCGTTAGTGCCCAATAAAATTGTTGGCTCCCACTTTAATTTTTTAGTGTATATCTCCTTTATACTTTGTGATACGACAAAAGTAAATAAAACAAAAGTTACTTTAAATAACAAAATAAACAACTTTTGACCTGTGCATGTTTGCCGAAAAACCAATAGGAAACGAAATATCGCTATTTTTAATTTTAGGCCTCCCTTACGACCCCCACTCCTGCTCCATTTGCCGTGCTGATTTGTGGCGCTAAACCATCCAGAGAGTCACCCAAACGTGTAAAAAAAAATTCATTCAAATCGGTCCATCCGTTTAGGAGTTCAGTAACATACACACGTGAAGTAGAATTATATATATATAAAGGTATACAATTATTTTATTTATAGTACGCCATCATAGAATATTCACGCAAAACATTAATAAACTAAACGAATTGTTAAATGCTGGACCTAAATACCCAGGGAAAGAAGCTAAAACCAATTTTACTAGTAACAACAAAATTTACACAAGAGCACTGTGTACGGATAAAATGTAAAATATGGATCTTATTTTCATCTAGACAGGAGCCGTTGAAATAATGAGAATATATTGAAAAATTACTTCATCATTACAATATCCGCCTGATTATAAATAAGGAAATCAGCTAAAAGTGTATACCTTAACAAAACATGACTCTACATCTGGGCAATCATATAAAGTTGAATTATTTCAAGAGAACATCTCTTACGTTGTGAAGCTCTTAAAAAATAAATGAATTCATCAAGAAAAGAAAATCAAATATAAATACGTCTTTATCGTATATTTCTTGTCGAAACAAACTTATCTAAGTGCCTTTATACATAAAGGCAAGTAATAAGCAGACATAGAATGTGTTTAATTCTCGGATGTGCCCTCATAAACTTCATACCAAAAGTATTCTCCGAGTAACAAATTGCTTATCTCAACACTTTATCATGTGGAACGGGGCTTAGCCAGATCTCAATTAACTTTTCAAAAGGAAATACCTAGTCCGGGAGGGGTGTTGGAACTAAGTTGTTGCGAAGGAAAACTAAGTTTAATTCCAAGTCCTGGCGGGAAGCCCCCAATCCAGTGAGGAAACCGCACAATTAACGGTCTACTTAAGAAGATCCTCTAGTTATTCGGAAGTTGGAGGTGTGTGTGATTGCTCCGGCCTGGGGAATGTCATTGGGTATCTAAGGAAATAATCAGAAACTTAGGATTTTGTGTATGTGTTTCTTGGAATCGGAATAAAATGTAAGGTGACTTCTTAAGAGTTTTTTTTTTATTTTTTATTATAAAACCGTATTCTCACATTGTTTGAGTCAAATCTGGGTATCCTAGATGACTGTTGCAATATTTTATTAACGGTGCTCCAAATAAGACTACCGACCGAATAAAAAAATATTAATCCTATCTACATACACAATACAATAATAAGTACATTTGAGGGATATAAAAATGTTTTGATTCTATTACTTTTTATGGGGTAGGATTGTAAATTGATTGAGTGACTAGCGAAATGATCGATATCGCATCAGCTGATTTCAGTGGAATCAGTTGCTTTCTATAGTCTGCTAATTTTGCTCCTCTTTATAAACCCCTCCCACTTGTCGCATTTCTGGCATAAATGAACTCAATCTTTACTTCGACATAAAACGTTCAAATATAGAGCTTTGAAATGACCTAATAATAACTGCGGCCGCTAGAACATCAAAACACACACACACTTATGTATATATATAAACATACAAAGAACATGCTGCCCCATTTTGAGGGTACTCGTTTGTGTCAGCCTCCTAATGAGCCATATTATATATATATATATATATATATATATATATATATATATATATATATACCTTTAATATATATACATTCCGGACCAAAAATAGCGTTATGAGTTCAATCTCAATAGCTGGGAACCCTGCTAAAAATTGGCAATTAACTTATAGGTTTAAAAAATAAAAGTCCGTCAAGCAGGGGCTGCGTAAACTAAGCAGATTTCCCACGTGAAGTTTTACAATAGAGAACTTTCAGAATAGAGAGTCAAATAGTTACGGGAACTAGCTCTTTACGGAAACTCACGACTAGACCCGAAGTTAGCCGATCTCATCTCAGAAGCTGAAAAAAGAAAAATGCAAATATCTCGGTTAATATTCAAGATACAGAATAAATGTATATAACATTATTTATAGTAAATTTAATTTGCAATAAGATTGATTCTAAATAATGTGTCGATCCGACGTATAGTCACGGAGATCTTTTGACTGTTCGAAAATCCTCTCCTCTAAACCCCCCCCCCCCTCCCACTGATCCGATTTCAGCCATTAACGAACTTGATCTTCAGTTTCAAATAAAACTTTTAAATATCGAGTTTGGTAACGATCGAACGAAAATTGCGACTGCTAGAGCGTAAACAGACAAATGTGTGTATATATATATATATATATATATATATATATATATATATATATATATATAATTTTGAACGGACCTCATTTTCGTCATCTCCTGGGTAGGATCGATGGACATTTGAAGAAATTTTTCGAAACTCGCGTCATGAGTACGACCTCAATAGCTGATTTCCCTTAAGGGAAATCTGCTAAAATAAAAGGAATTACCTTTTATGTAGGTTGGAAGAATGGACAGAAGATGGTCATTCGATAAACCGAAAGTACTCCTGTGCTGAAATAAATACGTTGCAGTGAACGTGGATACATTTTTCTGCCGACTTCATTCCAGAGTTGAACTGTCACATTCAGCGAGACGTAAATCGTTCCGGATAGGATAATCCTAGGGTGGGATTCTCAGGCAATCTGAATCCTGGCTATAGCCGTAGCTTATAATTGATAATTCGCCTCTCATAGATATATGGTGGGATAAGACAGAGGCGTGGAGTACATGCTATAGCTGATTGCAGATGTGCACAGTCGCTGCTGGTGCTTGATGTGGACACACGAGTTAGATTGGTTTACCCAGGGCCGGGGCTACGGAACCCCGGGGTAAGATTGGAATTGCAATGCAGCGTTTGCTTGTGCCACCGTTTGCCCGTGCTAGATTTGCAGTGTAGGTTTGCACGCTGTGTGGTTGTCCTCCAATCAAGGAGGTTCTCTATTGATAGCAGAGAGGACAGTTCCGAGCAAATTCTCAAACTGCAAACCGGCTTGTGGAGCACACACTCTGGATTAGTATGCATGTGTGTGTGTGTGCATCCTCTCTCTCTATCTCCCTCATTCCCTCTTACTCCCAATCAATTTGCTTACCTGCCAATATGTATCGATCCCTCCCGCCGGATATTAACTTCTCATTACGCAATCTTGGGTTTGTTTGTTCGTCCAGAACCAAACCTCTATCACTACAGGGAATAATTGAACATTGGGATTTGATTCCTTTCATCCTATTCTGGTCATTTAGTCTGCAAGAAAAAAATATCATTAGATTTTCAACAAGTAGTTTTAAAGTTAAAAAATTTAAAAATCATGAAGAGCAACATGTGAGTCCATTGGCTAAGTTGTTTAAAGGGACGACTAAAAGTTAGCTAGATGCACTAAAATTTTTGCATTTAAGCATACAGAAAAGTGTAGAACTTCTTCTATCAGAAAATTCTGGGAAAGGAAAAAAAAACTCTTAACCTCCGGCCACATGGCCAGAGAATTTAAAAAATCGAAATATTCTTTTCGTTGTTGGTAATAGATCCCAGGTGCCTCTTTCTACATAGTGCCTCCTTAACTATCCAATCTGATGTTCTTGACATGTAACCTCCTCCGAAATCAACACTCATTGGTATAGTTTGTGGAACATTTTAGCAGATTTAAATTAAGGTAAATCGTAGATTAAGGATGTCCTCTTACGCGAATTCGAAACATATCTCAAATGTCCATATATATATATATATATATATATATATATATAAGCTTTTATATATATTAGCATTTAATTTAATTATTTATTCATCATCGAAATCTAAATTTGTTTTTCTTTTCTTTTTTTTCTTGTTGTAAATAGTTTTATTTTATTCATAGTTAAAAAAATGTTATGTATCAAGCACACGTTATGTAAAAATGGAAGTACGGGACTTGTCGCTAATAAACTCCCTTCCTGTAGGGTTACTTCAGGAAGGAAATAAATTAATATATATACATATATATATATATATATATATATATATATGTATACTTATAATATTTTTATATTATTTATGTATTATACATTATATATGTGAATATATATATATATATATATATATATATATATATATATATATATATATATAATATACTACACACATACAAACACACACACACACACATTTTTCTCTCAGTATTTAAAAGTTACATGTAAAACTAAAGATCGAGTTCGTTATAGCTGAAATTGAACATGTGAAAGGGGGGGGATTATGGGGAATTTCAATAATATGAAATATTTCCGTTATTTTATTTTGTATAGAATCATGTTATAGAACATATCTTGTAAAATAAAAATGAAACCCCAAAATCTTATAGCCGATTTAATTTCCTGTGAATGGTGTCTCATCTATTGTTTCAGTATTTACAACATTAACCGAGATATTTGCATTTTTTTAGTTTTCAGCATTTTCTACACCCCCATCCCCTGCACATATTATATCATGAACTGCTTTCTTCAAATATTTTTGGTGTGTCGCCTTCATTTATGACGCCCACTCTACATTAAACTATGTCATAGAAAAATAAAGATTATATTAGGTGGTGGCTGAAATCGGAGGGGGGGGGGTTAGAGCGGGGAATAATTGAAAATTAGGTGTATCTCGATTACTATGAGTCGGATCAAAATATTTTATAAAGCTAAGTTGTTGAAATTTGATTTTTCTACAAATATAGTTTTTTACCTGTTTTTTTTGGTTGGATTTAAGCGGGTTATTTGTTGTTATTTTGTTGTTTCATTCCAGTGCGTGGGAAACCTGCTTAGTTCACGCAGCTGCTGGCTCACGGACTTTCATTAACTAATATTTCTTGGCCTTAAACTAACCAATGGCTTCGTTATATTGCTACTCTATACAAATGTGTCAGAGATAATGCTCATCTTGCTTCGGTTTATCGTTGTTAAAGCTAATAGTTTCTATCTTTTTCAGTATCCATTACAATTTCAAATATTGATTTTGTTTTGGGCAAGGTATAAACAAGCGAATTTATGAATAAAATAAACAATCTTGAATTCTTGAATTTATAAATTCTGTGAGTACATGTAAATTTTCTACATATTTTTTTTTTTAAATTCGTTCAATTATTTCTTTTTGAACGAATTATTTCTTAGTGAAATGCACGACTCCTATAAGCCACAACAGTAAGTCGCACATAATTTTTAATTGTTACCCTGCTACAAAGGAAGAGTACTTTCAGTTAAATTCGTATACCTGTGTGTATGTGTTTGTGTGTGCCTCTCCTCTAACGTAATCAATTTTGAAGGAAATATCCATTATCCATGGGACTCTGAATATAAACTTTGTAATTTAACATTGTTAAGCAACAAAATCAGTTAAGAGGGAGTGGTTGTTTGGGGGATGGGAATCCTACATAACGAATTTCTCCTGCCCCTATTAAGGGGTATGGTGTACAAGACCTTTGCTGTTCACCATATTGGAACCTGGAACGCTAGTCTATAGAACTCAGCGTGGTCTACGGATATATATCTTACAGTGCTAATTCTAAACATAAAAAGTCCGTCAAGCAGGAGCTGCGTAAACTAAGCAGATTTCCCTCGGGAAGGTTTACAACAGGTAAATATACATACCGGTAACACCACCGTGAATGTTAACTGAATAAATGCAAACGGTAAAAAGAAATCATTCAGGAAATTTACAAGTTAAAAATATCTACAACGGAAAGCGTCTGGATTGTAAACAAATAGGCCAGCCAGCCAACTTTGCAGCGGTGAATAGATCGAATTATTCTAGACCGGAAATATGAACAATTAATGTAATATATATGAATACAACATTTTGTTATTATCGGAACCTACTTACTATAGCTAGTGGAATAATTTGAAATGAATCGGAATAATTTTTATCTCAAAAACTCAAATTTTAGTAATCCAAGAACAAAAGAAGAGGGAGGGGGTCAACAGAACGTAATGGTTTGTATGTCGTATAATAAAGTTTTTTTGAAAATAATATTTGTTATTTAACCTTGTAATGAAGTGGTTCATGATATAACAGTTTATTATTAATATGACTCTAGAAGGAGTGGGGGTTTACTGAAATCGGAAACAATAAAATCCAAGTATCTCGTAATACGGAAAATATGTATAGAACAATATTTATAGGAAATTAAATTTGCAATATGATTGTTTCTATATAATGTTTCGATCCGACGTATATTAACGGAGATATTTTGAATGTTCGGAATTCCTCCCCCCTAAACCCCCTACCTCCCCCCTGCCAAAATTCATCCGCTAACGAACTTGATCTTTATTTTTTCATAAAATGACTAAATATCGAGTTTGGTAACGATCAAACAAAGATTGCGACCACTAGATCTGTAACAGACAAATATATATATATATATATATAATTGTAACCTCTGTCTGTACATTGATTTTTTTCGCGAAATTTCACGATAACTTTTCGTTTCACATGTCATAGCCACCATTTTGTTTCTTTCGTGTCTGTTTGTTTGTTTATTTGTTTGTTTGTTACCTTTTCACGCATAAACGGCTGAACCGAATTTTATAAAACTTAGTATGTATATTACTACTAGCCCAACTTAGACTTTAGGCTATATTAATATTCTCTAAGACGAACAGGAGTGGGGGTTCTAAGGGAAGCCTGAAATTAAAAATAGCGATATTTCGTTTCCTATTGCTTTTTCAGCAAATATGCACATAACAAAAGTTGTTTATTTTATAATTTAGAGTAACTTTTGTTATATGCACATTTGCTGTATACTGAAGTATAAATGAGTTATACGCTAAAACTATAGCGGGAGTCCACAATTTTATTTGGCACAAAAGACTCAACCGAATTAAACCAAACTCGCTATGTGAATTAATACTAACGATTTCCTTTTAATAAGCCATACTAACATTTCTAGGGACGGGCAGGAGTGGGGGTTATAAGGGAGGCCTGAAATTAAAAATAGCGATATTTCATTTACTATTCCTTTTTCAGCAAATATGCACATAACAAAAGTTGATTACTTGGTTATTTAGAGTAACTTTTGTTATGTGAACTTTTCCGTATACGGAAGCATAAATGAGTTATAAGCTATAAACTAAAGCGGGAGTCCACAATTTTATTTGGCACTAAAGACTCAACCGAATTAAACCAAACTCGGTATGTGAATTAGTACTAACGCCTTCCTTATAATAAGCCATACTAACATTTCTAGGGACGGGCAGGAGTGGGGGTTATAAGGGAGGCCTGAAATTAATAATAATGATTTCCTATTGGGGTTTCGGCAAATATGCACATAACAAAAGTTGTTTATTTTGTTATTTAGAGAAATTTGCTCAACACTTCTTTTCAATATGAACTACCAGGTACATCACCTGAAAAAATTAATTCAAATGTATGTCAATATTTTCTCCTTAATAATTCAAATCAATGCATAATGCGCAGGAGACGGGAAATATGACAAAATGCAGGACAGTGAAGTCATACATAAAAAAATAATTTTATTATTAACAAATGCCAACAACGGGTATTAACCCTAAACACTGGAACGGGTAAATGTCAAAATATTGTGCAAAGTAAAGCCTTGCCAAAAATATACCCTCACCATTTACCCTCAAATGAATTCCAGAGCGAAGTCGGGTATCTGAGCTAGTATATATATAAAATTGTAACCTCTGTCTGTACATTGATTTTTTTCGCGAAATTTCACGATAACTTTTCGTTTCACATGTCATAGACACCATAACTGCATTTTGTTTCTTTCGTGTATGTTTGTTTGTTTGTTTGTTACCTTTTCACGCATAAACAGCTGAACCAAATTTTATGAAACTTGATATGTTTATTACTACTGACCCAACTTAGACTTTAGGCTATATTAATATCCTCTGAGATGAACAAGAGTGGGGTTGTAAGGGAAGCCTGAAATTAAAAATAGCGATATTTCGTTTTCTATTGGTTTTTCGGCAAATATGAACATAACAAAAGTTGTTTATTTTGTTATTTAGAGTAACTTTTGTTATATACGCTTTTGTCGTATACCTCAATATAAATGAGTTATACGTTAAAAACTACTGCGGAAGTCAACTATTTTATTTGTCACAAAAAACTAACCGAACTAAACCAAACTCGGTATGTGAATTAGCACTAACGCCTTCCTTATAATAAGCCATACCAACATTTCTAGGGACTGGCAGGAGTGGGGGTTATAAGGGAAGCCAGAAATTAAAATAGGCAATATTTCGTTTCCTATTGGTTTTTTGGCAAATCTGAACATAACCAAAGTTTTTTAATTTGTTATTTAGAGTAACTTTTGTTATATACACTTTTTTTGTATACCGAATTATAAACGAGATATACGCTAAAACTATAGCGGGAGTCCACAATTTTATTTGGCACAAAAGACTCAACCGAATTAAACCAAACTCGCTATGTGAATTAATACTAACGCTTTCATTATAACAAGCCATACCAACAATTCTAGGGACGGGCAGGAGTGGGGGTTGTAAGGGAGGCCTGAATTTAAAATAGCAGTATTTCGTTTTTTATTCGTTTTTCGTTAATTACTTTATTTTCTTATATAGAGTAACTTTTGTCATATTCATTTTGTCTTTTAACAAATTATAAACGAGATATATACTATAAACTAAAGCGGGAGTAAACTATTTCATTGGGCGCTAACGGTTAAACCGAACTTTAAAAAAGTCGGTATGTCAATTAGCATTAATTCTTCCGTGATTATAAGCTATATTAAAATTTTTAGGTTAGAACGGGAGTGGGGGTTATAAGGGAGTCCTGAAATAAAAATTCGCTATATTGCATTGTCTATTTGTTTTTCGACAAACATGCACATAACATAAGATGTTTACTTTGTTATTTAGATTAACTTTTGTTTTATACATTTCTCCAGGAACAATGTGTGGAGCAAGTAATTTGCGTAGAAATATTGATATGCTCAACAATTCATTCCAATTTGAACTAGGAGGTACCTCACCTGGAAAAATTAATGCAAATCTATGTTAATATTTCTTCCTTAATAACTGAAATCTATGCATAATGCACTGGAGACGGGAAATATGACAATTTGGAGGACAGTGACGACTTACATAAAAAATTAATTTTAATAATAAAAAATGCGAACAACGGGTATTAACCCTAAACACTGGGAGGGGTAAATGTCAAAATATTGTGCAAAGTAAAGTATGGTAATCACCATTCAGCCTCAAATCAATTTCCGGGCGAAGCCGGGTATCTGAGCTAATATATATATATATATATATATATATATATATATATATATATATACAGCTGTGAACGGACCTAATTTTCGTCATTTCCTAGGTAGGATCGATGGACATTAGAAGAAAAATTTCGAAAATCGCGTCATGAGTATGACACTGTGTGGCGGACTTCTATTCATAGGAATTATTTCTTACAGACTATGCAAAGAATCCACTTGGCCCAGTTCTTAACTCATTAATTGTTAAGAACGTGAATAGATATTTCATAAAACATTATTTTAATGTAAAACTTTTTCAATATAGTTTGTATGAATTCTTTAAATATTAAAATTCTCTTACTGTTCTTAAATTATTTATTAATGTGACCCTCCCCTTCTCAACATTAAAAAATATTTCTTCATTATTTATTAACTCCTTTTCTTCAATTAAATATTAAGATATCCTTCAGTATTTGAATATTAAAAAGTATTCATTTAATAATTAACATTCTTGCTATATCATTCTTATTTTTTATTAATGACTTTTATTATTTAACTTTCTTGTGATATCATTTTTATTATTTATAAATGAATTTATTATTATATTGTTTAAAAGTATTTTCTTTATTTCAACTGTCTAAATCCGGGTCTTATCTAATGAGTCTAATGTACATTATAATTGAATCAATATCATAATAGTTGGATAAAATCGTAATCAACATTAATTACGAAGATCTTAATTAACAGTTGTATGATACCTACAGAACCATATTAAATATTAACAGAATTACTTTTATATTTAGAATAATACTTTAATAACTTTTTACCGTTCTCATTTTCGTCATCTCCAGGTGGGATTAATAGGCATTTAAAGATATTTTACATTCCTTCAGGGAAACCTGCTAGAACTCCTGCCCATTGAAAATAAAGTCCTTCACGCAGGGACTGCATAAATTAAGCGGATTTCCCACGGTCAGTATACCATACTTGTTATCTCATCTCACCACCTCTTTTTTTTTATCTAAAAAAACGGATAAGTAGAGGGAGGTGGGGGGGGGGAGTTAGATGCAAGAAAGTACGAATAACTCCCTTAATACTCGACTTACAAAAAAATGCATAGACTAACAATTGTAGAAAATCAAAAAGTTTAACAAGATTGATTCTATAACATTTTATATTCCGACTCATAATAACATAAGAGACATTTTATATTCCGACTCATAATAACATAAGAGACATTTTATATTCAGACTCATAATAACATAAGAGACATAATAAGATAAGAGACATTTTATATTCCGACTCATAATAACACAAGAGACATAATAACATAAGAGACATTTTATATTCCGACTCATAATAACATAAGAGACATTTTATATTCCGACTCATAATAACATAAGAGACATTTTATATTCCGACTCATAATAACATAAGAGACATTTTATATTCCGACTCATAATAACATAAGAGACATTTTATATTCCGACTCATAATAACATAAGAGACATTTTATATTCCGACTCATAATAACATAAGAGACATAATAACATAAGAGACATTTTATATTCCGACTCATAATAACATAAGAGACATTTTATATTCCGACTCATAATAACATAAGAGACATTTCATATTCCGACTCATAATAACATAAGAGACATAATAACATAAGAGACATTTTATATTCCGACTCATAATAACATAAGAGACATAATAACATAAGAGACATTTTATATTCCGATTCATAATAACATAAGAAACATTTTATATTCCGACTTGTAATAACATAAGAGACATTTTATATTCTGACTCATAATAACATAAGAGACATAATAACATAAGAGACATTTTATATTCCGACTCATAATAACATAAGAGACATTTTATATTCCGACTCATAATAACATAAGAGACATAATAACATAAGAGACATTTTATATTCCGACTCATAATAACATAAGAGACATATTATATTCCGACTCATAATAACATAAGAGACATTTTATATTCCGACTCATAATAACATAAGAGACATAATAACATAAGAGACATTTTATATTCCGACTCATAATAACATAAGAGACATTTTATATTCCGACTCATAATAACATAAGAGACATTTTATATTCCGACTCATAATAACATAAGAGACATTTTATATTCCGACTCATAATAACATAAGAGACATTTTATATTCCGACTCATAATAACATAAGAGACATTTTATATTCCGACTCATAATAACATAAGAGACATAATAACATAAGAGACATTTTATATTCCGACTCATAATAACATAAGAGACATAATAACATAAGAGACATTTTATATTCCGACTCATAATAACATAAGAGACATTTTATATTCCGACTCATAATAACATAAGAGACATTTTATATTCCGACTCATAATAACATAAGAGACATAATAACATAAGAGACATTTTATATTCCGACTCATAATAACATAAGAGACATTTTATATTCCGACTCATAATAACATAAGAGACATTTTATATTCCGACTCATAATAACATAAGAGACATTTTATATTCCGACTCATAATAACATAAGAGACATAATAACATAAGAGACATTTTATATTCCGACTCATAATAACATAAGAGACATTTTATATTCCGACTCATAATAACATAAGAGACATTTTATATTCCGACTCATAATAACATAAGAGACATTTTATATTCCGACTCATAATAACATAAGAGACATTTTATATTCCGACTCATAATAACATAAGAGACATTTTATATTCCGACTCATAATAACATAAGAGACATTTTATATTCCGACTCATAATAACATAAGAGACATTTTATATTCCGACTCATAATAACATAAGAGACATAATAACATAAGAGACATTTTATATTCCGACTCATAATAACATAAGAGACATAATAACATAAGAGACATTTTATATTCCGACTCATAATAACATAAGAAACATTTTATATTCCGACTTGTAATAACATAAGAGACATTTTATATTCTGACTCATAATAACATAAGAGACATTTTATATTCCGACTCATAATAACATAAGAGACATTTTATATTCCGACTCATAATAACATAAGAGACATTTTATATTCCGACTCATAATAACATAAGAGACATTTTATATTCCGACTCATAATAACATAAGAGACATTTTATATTCCGACTCATAATAACATAAGAGACATTTTATATTCCGACTCATAATAACATAAGAGACATTTTATATTCCGACTCATAATAACATAAGAGGCATAATAACATAAGAGACATTTTATATTCCGACTCATAATAACATAAGAGGCATAATAACATAAGAGACATTTTATATTCCGACTCATAATAACATAAGAGGCATAATAACATAAGAGACATTTTATATTCCGACTCATAATCCGAGACATTAGAATTTCTGGGATGCTCCTTTCTCTAAACCACCATTATTGCATGTCAGATTTCAGCCAATGAAGAATATGATCTTTAGTATTGACTGAAACAGTTAAATATCGAGTATGGTATAGATCAAGTAAACATTTTCGAATAAAGGAAGTAAAATCTTAATTGATGACGTAATCGCATCCCGTATTTGAATGTGCCTCACAAAGTAATAGTTCAATGAAAACCATATTCGATATTTAAACTTTTTATGAAGTGGTTCATAATATAATAGCTTATTGTTAATATGACATGAGTTGGAGTGGGGGTTTACTGGTGGCCGAAAACTAAAATATGGAGCTACCTCGGTTAATATTCAATAAAGAGAAAACATGTACATAACAACACTTATAGAAAACTACATTTGTAACTAGATTTAATCTATACAACATTTCGATCCGACGCACATAAACGGATTCGAATTTTCGAAGTACTAAGGCTAATTGGAACGGTTTATCTACTCTTAACTAGCCAGGAAACTAGATATAAATACTAGGACTGTATTTAATGAGTTCACCACTAAATAAAATTCTATTGGCCAAGTGAGAATCAGCGTTTCCATGTTAAGACCAACTCATTAAATCATATGGCTAACCTGGTATCTCGTATATTAAATATTCTATTTTCATGAAACTATTTGAATAGCATTAATAAAATTAATCAATGGCAAAAAAAACCATCTTACATTGAGAATTTCTTATCTCGTATACCATTTTATATATATGAATACTTTGGGAAAATTCTGAAATAACGAAGTAGTTTGCCATTTTTATTTTTTTGTAAATAAAATACGTTGTTTAAACTATTTCATAGAAGGTTATAATAAGAGATGATCATGTGGTGCTCTCTTGGGGGATACGAGAATAATGGTGGACCAACAAAATCATAAATGCTGCAAAACATAAACTGTAGCGATTTTTTTATATTTAAAGAAAAGGTCCTATGCATTATTCTGAACCCCAAATAGTTAACAGAGTAAATGAAAATTTTGTGTTTTTATTCGCCATATCTCATGCGCTTTTGCTTAACAGTGAACTTGGATTTATAAATCTCAAGAAAATCATATACTCCGAGTACAAAAGATATGAGACTTTTCGTTTGAATGTTATCGCCTTAAACCGTGAGATTTGTGTTCGAACACTAACAAATGTGTTCTGAATGTTGATGAGGCAAAAATACAAATAGCTCTGACATTTTCGGACTTGTAGCGTATGAACGAATTAACTTTAACCCCTTTAGTTAATTCCCAATGTCCCTGAGCTCATTCGAACATTAATTAGTTTTCCATGAAACGTATAGATGTCGAGTTTGGTTAGGTTCAAATAATAATTGCGGCCACGCGAGCATAGAATATATATATATATATATATATATATATATATATATATATATACACTAGCTAAAGTACCCGGCTTCGACCGGGAATTCATTTTAGGCCGAATAAATATGGTATTTTTTTGGCAATGGTTTACTTTGCGCAATATTTTGACATTTATCCGTCCCTGTGTTTAGGGTTAATACCCGTTGTTGGCATTTGTAAATAATAAAATTAATTTTTTATGTAAGTCTTCACTGTCCTCCAAATTGTCATATTTCTCGTTTCCTGTGGATTATGCATAGATTTCAGCTATTAAGTACAAAATATTAACATTGATTTGAATTAATTTTTCCAGCTGAGGTACCTGATAGTTCAAATAGGAATGAATTGATGAGCATATTAATACTTCTACGCAAATTACTTGCTCCACACATTGTTCCTCGAGAAGTGTATAAAAAAAAAAAAAAGTTAATCTAAATAATGAAGTAAACAACTTTTGTAATGTGCATGTTTGTCGAAAAACAAATAGACAATGAAATATTGCGAATTTTTATTTCAGGCCTCCCTTATAACCCCCACTCCCGTTCTAATCTAAACATTTTAATATAGCTTATAATCATGAAAGAATTAATGCTAATTGACATACCGAGTTTTGTTAAGATCGGTTCAATCGTTAGCGCCCAATAAAATAGTTGACTCCCGCTTTAGTATATAGTGTATATCTCGTTTATACATTGTTAAAAGACTAAAATGAATATCACAATAGTTACTCTAAATAACAACATAAACAACTTTTGTTATGTTCATATTTGCCGAAAAACGAAGATAAAACAAAATACCGCTATTTTAAATTCAGGCGTCTAATACAACTCCCACTAGTCCCTAGAAATGTTGGCATGGCTTGATATAATGAAAGCGTTGGTGCTAATAAACATACCGAGTTTTATTCATTTCGGTTGGGTCTTTTGTCCCAAATAAAATTGTTCACTACCGCTATAGGTTTTAGTGTATATCTCGTTTATAATTCAGTATACGAAAAAAAGGTATATAACAAATGTTACTCTAAATAACAAACTGAACAACTTTTGCTATGTTTATATTTACCGAAAAACCAATAGGAAACGAAATATCGCTATTTTTAATTTCAGGCTTCCCTTATAACCCCCACTCCTGTTCGTCTCAGAGGATATTAATATAGCCTAAAGTCTAAGTTGGGTTAGAAGTAATATACATACCAAGATTCATAAAATTCGGTTAAGCCGTTTATGCGTGAAAAGGTAAACAAATAAATAAACAATAATAAAAATGCAGTTATGGTGTCTATGACATGTGAAACGAAAAGTTATCGTGAAATTTCGCAAAAAAAATCAATGTACAGACAGAGGTTACATTTTTATATATATATATATATATATATATATATATATATATATATATTTATACACACATTCAAATCTATTAACTTTTATCAACAAAGAAAGTTGTGAAATATGTAAAGAAACCTAAGGAACCCTTAATTTTGACCAGATCATACGTTATCTATCCTACCCCCACAGAGCTCTAAAATTTAAAAATTTAATTTATTTATTGTGTTGTTATTATTTAATTGTGTATATATAGCATGTGTTCTGTTCACTAACCTGTCTTGTGATTCTACGTTGAATATTAGCATTGGAACTTTCACTATTTTTCACGAGGGCTTTATATAAATCTTGAAGAATTTCAATTCCCTTGTGTAAGTCACTTTCCAAATTCTTTTTCAGTACAGGGAATTCGCCAATAGACAATAAATGTACCATCACATATTATAGAAACTCTACACTGTCCTCCATCTAGGACCATATGATTTCATATTTGTTTTGTAATCAGGTTCTTGGCGACTAAACACTCTGGACCACCTCATTTTAAAATATAATAATGCGATTAAAATGCTTGGGGAACATGCTTTTGATACTAGACAACAACTACACTTAAAGTATTTACGGATACTCAATAATTCTTGTTTTAAGACTAATCATTTTCTTTTTATATGTTTTTATTTAACGTTATTATTGTTAATTGTTTGTGTAACTTGTGCTCTTAAAATAATTAGATTATAATTTATTTGTAATATTCACAAATGGATGTGATATGCTAATTCCCAAGGGGCATAGAGAAAACATAAATAAACGACCTTCTTATAGGGTTACTATAGAAAGGAAAAATATATATATATATATATATATATATATATATATATATATTTCTTATTTATTATATATATATATATATATATATATATATACACTAGCTCAGATACCCGTCTTCGCCCGGGAATATATTTGAGGCTGAATGGTGATGGTATTTTTTTTTGGCAAGGCTTTATTTTGCACACTATTTTGACATTTACCCATCCCAGTGTTTAGGGTTTATACCCGTTGTTGCATTTGTCAATAATAAAATTAATTTTTTTGGTGAGACTTCACTGTCCCGTCTCCTGTGCATTATGCGTAGATGCCAGTTATTAAAGACAAAATATTAACGTAGATTTGAATTTATTATTCCAGGTGAGGTACCTGATAGTTCAAATTGGAATGAATTGTTGAGCATATCAATATTTCTAAGCAAATTACTTGCTCCACACATTTTTCCTGGAGAAATGTATAAAACAAAAGTTAATCTAAATAACAAAATAAACAACTTTTGTTATGTTCATATTTGCCGAAAAACGAATAGAAAAAGAAATGCCGCTATTTTAAATTCAGGCCTCCCTTACAACCCCCCACTCCTGCCGTCCCTAGAAATGTTAGTATGGCTTATTATAATGAAAGCGTTAGTGCTAATACACATACCGAGTTTTATTTATTTCGGTTGGATCTTTTGTCCCAAATAAAATTGTTCACATATACGTTTTAGCGTATATCTCGTTTATAATTTGGTATACGAAAAAAGTGTATATAACAAAAGTTACTCTAAATAACAACATAAACAACTTTTGTTATGTTGATATTTGCCGAAAAACCAATAGGAAACGACATATCGCAATTTTTAATTTCAGGGTTCCCTTATAACCCCCACTCCTGCTCATCTCAGGGGATATTAATATAGCCTAAAGTCTAAGTTGGGTTAGTAGTAATATACATACCAAGTTTCATAAAATTCGGTTAAGCCGTTTATGCGTGAAAAGGTAAACGAATAAATAAACAAACGAACACTCACGAAAGAAACAAAATGCAGTTATGGTGTCTATGACATGTGAAACGATAAGTTATCGTGAAAATTGGCGAAAAAATCAATGTACAGACAGAGACTATATATATATATAGGTATATATGTGTGTGTGTATACCATTATTTTGCCATAATACTGAGTATTATGCAGGACATGCATCTAACTCACCCTGAATTTTTAATAATTAGAAACCCTAGCAAAAACAAAAAAAAAGAACAAATGACTGCACATAATAGTATACTAAATAAAATTATTATACCTGGAACAAGTTCAATTCAGATGAAAAGAAAACATCAAAAAACAGTGCAATTCTGTCTGGTAATTTCATCTGGTTTTCTTATTATCCAAATGCACGTGTTGACCATTTGAAAATTCCTCGAAACATTTCTGTATTTAGCTGTTTTAGCAGATTTCCCTTAAGGGAAATCAGCTATTGAGGTCGTACTCATGACGCGATTTTCGAAAAATTTCTTCAAATGTCCATCGATCCTACCCAGGAGATGACGAAAATGAAGTCCAAATTATATATATATATATATATATATATATATATATATATATATATATATATATATATATATATTTGTCTTTTAACGCTCTAGCGATCGCAATTTTTGTTTGATCGTTACGAAACTCGATATTTAACCGTTTTATGTAAAAAGACAGATCATGTTCGTTAATGGCTAAAATCGGACTAGTGGGAGGGGGGGTTTAGAGGGGGAGATTTTCGAAAATTCAAAATATCTCCGTTATTATGCATCGGATCGAAAAATTGCAATCATATTGCAAATTAAATTTACTATAAATATTGTTATATACATTTATTCTCTATCTTGAATATTAACGGAGATCTTTGCATTTTTATGAAGTCTGTGCTCGGGTATAGTTCGGATTAGATCGGCCATTTCCGTCGGCTCAGGTGGGTTCTTCTAACCTGTCGTTCCTAACCTTACCTTACCTTTGTTACTTTATGAGATTTATGCAAATACTTTCTGTTCATCCGCCCCCCTCCTTCTTTAGTTCTTGGACTACTAAAATTTGAGTTATTAAAATATTAATTATTATTCCAATTCAAAAGCTTTTTCAGTTGGGAATTTATTTTAATTAACTGAAAGATTTCTCATTACCGTTTGTATTTAATCACGGTGGTATTGTGTTACCAGTATGCAGATTTCTCTATTGTAAAACTTCACATGGGAAATCTGCTTAGTTTACGCAGCTCCTGCGTGATGGACTTTTTTTATTTGACATAATGGAAGCACTTGACTAAAAACGTATGACTTATTTTAACTTAAAATGTTGACAACTGCAATTTCGGCACCTTTTGTACGAAAGCTTTTAATGTAGATATAAATAAAAAAAAAGAAGGTTAAATTCTTATTGAATACTGGACATTTAACTGGTCTTTGTAGCTTTGAAATAAGAATCTAACTAAGAGTAAAATTCAGAGGAGTGAGAGATAGAGCGAGAGAGAGGAATAGAATCCACAGGTGTTCATTGTCCCACTCTTTATCTCTTTAACCCTCAGCGATATAATAGATGTCAGCGAAAAGAGCAAGAGAGACGGGGAAAGGAAGAGAAAAGGGAGAAAGCATTTGGTAGTCATTTTGCTCAGCGAAAATCCGCTCTGTCATTTATATACTGTAACTCATTTTTGGGAATCTTGATCAATATTGCATTATGTTTATCAGGTATTTGAATTACAGAGTTCTAAGAAATACCGCTTTTTTAGTGAGAATACAAAACTAAACGTTATCATCAAGTTATCAATATTATATAATTAGATTTAATTAACAAGAAAGGAGATACATATAAAATTTTTTGGCGTTAATAGGCCGGGAAATATAATTTCTTTATTAACCAATCTATGGCTGTGTTGCTAAAGATAGGTTAATTGATGTTACAGCGGTGTTAGGGCGTGCGGTTAGCTTTTGCGGTAATAATAATAGAGCTATTTCGGCACCAAAATGTCGGGGCGGGGAAGCTTTTTAGTCCCGGGTTTCGGCACCAAAATGTAATGGCGGGAAGCTTTTTAAAGGCAAGAATAAGAGAGCATTAGACTGAAATATTTACTATTTTATGGAAAGATGAGGGGAAATAACACAAGTCACTATTTGAGTTCTCCAAAGAATCAAGTATATTGAATTGATTAAGCAACATATAATACACTTTATAGATATAGAGGTTGAACAAGAAACAAAAGGAACTTAACTTTATAAAATAATTTAGCCGCAATATATATACATAAAATGATTGATCGGTCCTAAATTGTGAGTACTCATTTGATAATTTGCGTAGATAATGCTAGCATTATGAGAAATAGGTACCTGCGGGAAACATATACTTTTCTTGAAGTGGAGTCTTCTTCCGTAGTTATTTTCTGTGTTCCCTATAAGAGTCTGTCTTCTAGCTGGTTGCGGTGATCCATATGATGGTAGCTTTGCGGGAGATGAAAGATTGACAATAATCTGTAACGGGTGAATCCCAACTGAGCGGTTATCTATGAAGCGGTTATCTGTAGCGGAGGGAGAGGGGCAAAGCCCCACTGGCCGTAGAAACGACCCCAGAGAGCGTCTAAACCCAACTCACTCTTATCTTTGTATCTAGCCGATGCCGTCTTGAGCTGCAACGTAGTTTCCGCTGTAGGCCACAGCCTTGGTGATCTGCATGTGTGTGGCGGGTTTGTAAACTCAGCGAGCGCGGGAAATTCAAATTAAAATGACGACTGAACAAGCGGTCTTATTTTCACAATGAAATTTCATCTATTCAGGCAATTATAACGTTGATTTAATCCCCAACGCTTTTCGACTGTTAATATTCATTTCCAAGGGGTTATTACCCCCCAGATACACACATATACTCTATTATGTAATAGTGTAGTCCACATTAAGACAATTTGGCTAAAAACATTTCAGCATGTCCTTATTAAGAAAATAAATTGAAATAGGTAATTATGTTAAACTAACCTATCTTTGTAAAATTCTTCATTTCACACTCTTGATAGACGACTCTATTCTATAATATATTCACATATATTATATTGCAAAGGATTTTTAGATATGTAAACGATGATAAAATTACACAAAGAAAGGAAAAAAGTTACTGTTTACAGTTTCTATTGTATATAGTAATAATAATTTATGATTTAATTGTCTCAGGTCTGTCAACCTCTGTTGCAAATTTAGCACATTTATCTATTATTATTTATTAACGTCCGCTTTTTGCTACTCAGGCTAATTGGGACGGGTTATCTACAGGTTACCACCCTTTTCTAGCCAGGGTGGGATTTTAGGATGTTATTTAATGAATTTCGTCACTAAATAATTTCCTTTGCCCAGGCAAGAATCGAACTCGCCACTCTAGGTTTGCCATGTGAGATAAAGATCAACGCTTTAACTCGCATGGCTAACCTGAGCCCCTATTTATCTATTATAGTTTATATTATTATGCTCAGGTATCCAGCAATATGTTATTGTTTTCGTGTAGTCAGTTTTGTCACTTATATTTTTGTGGTGAGTAAATTTGAGGAATTCGATTCTATGAATGATTGTATTAAAATGATCGAGTCAGTAATAACATGTTTTTTTTTTTTGCCCTGGTGTACGTTAGTTACGTTTTGTAGTCCAATAAGTATTGCTTGCACCTCAGGAGTATATATGTATATGCAATTAAACTGTGTGTGTGTGTGTGTGTGTGTGTGTGTGTGTGTGTATTATTTAGTTAAATTATTTGATTTTCCTTAGTGTAAAATAGTCAAGGAAGAGACAAATAGGGTGGATGACAAACACACACACACACACACACACACACACACACACACACACACACACACACACACATATATATATATATATATATATATATATATATATATATATATATATATATATATATATATACTAGTTGACCCGGCAAACGTTGTTTTGCCTTATAAATTATTTCTAGTTTCTAGATAAATTCTAGTGTAGACAAAAAGTAAGTTACTTATTATAAGTGTGTAAGTATGTGGTATATGCGTGAAATAGGCATGGAGCGCTATGAACGATAAGGGAATATAAAAATAAAAAACTCCAAACAATATTATTTTTAAGTTATTATAGTTTATTTCTTAAAATTACATATCACATATTAATTACGACAGTAACACTAACAAACAACATCAATCTTTTAATGCAATAGTGTGAACAATATTTTTTGTTAGCCCATCTTTAGCGAGCACAAATAAACTGGATGGTTTACCCACTCGAGAGCATGCTACGTACAATTGGCCGTGTGATGGGAATTTTATATATTAGATATAACACAAAAATCTATTGTGTGATGTAATATTAAACATAATTTCGTTGATGGCTAGGAAGAGGGAGGAGGAGAGAGGAGAGGAGAATTAGGATAGAGGTAATGTTATTTATTATTTATTAACGTCCACCTTTTGCAACTCAGGCTAATTGGGACGGGTTATCTACAGGTTACCACCCTTTTCTAGCCAGGGTGGGATTTTAGGATATTATTTAATGAATTTCGTCACTAAATAATTTCCTTTGCCCAGGCAAGAATCGAACTCGCCACTCTAGGTTTTGCCATGTGAGATAAAGGTCAACGCTTTAACTCGCATGGCTAACCTGAGCCCCGAGGTAATGTTAGAGTTAGAGAAAAAAAATTGTAGAACAACAATTCTAAAAACATTAATTTGTAATTACAATTTGTATTATATTGCTCTTAATAACCAAGCTTTTTCATCTTTTCGTTCCTCTCACCTTCTAACACCTGTCCTCCTGCCTTCTTGGTCGAATTCAGACGTAAACGAACTTAATGTTTAGTTTTACATGTAACGCTTAAATATCGTGTTTGGCAGCGGTAAATAAACTTGGGACCACTAGGGCGATATCAGAAATATATATATACATATTATTGTTCCTCCCATGGACACTTTCCTCTGGTATACCTTTTAGTTTGTTTTTTAAATTAAGTCTTAGATGTAGTTGTTACTCTTGTATTTTTCAAATTATAGGTTTATGTAGTTTTTTTTTTTTTTATTTTTTTATTTTTTTTTTAAATAAGTCTCTTATTAAGTAGATTTGTTAATTGTTTAGAAGTTTATTTTTAAGTTGTATCCTTTTTTAAATGTTGATTAGCTAGGTTGCTTTTAATTAACGGCAGACTCCTTTTTCTGTGATATTTATTTCTATTTTGATCTATAGTTGACTGATTTTAATAGGTTTTTGTTTATATCAACAGGCACTGAATATGGAGCTGTTGCTCTGAAAGTGCACTCTGTCTAAATAAATTGCATTGTAGAGGAAAACTACTTTTTAAACCCAGATTCATTAGGAGACTTTCTTCTAATAGCGCTTTATGTAAAAATATATACAGACTATGTTCTACAAGTCTCCAACTATAGTTGAGGGTAGATCATCGAAAGGAGCACACATACATTTGATTACTCCCCCAAAATGTTTAAATACCTAGTATACAATTAAGCGTTTCATTCATTTCATCAGGATGTTTCTTTCTTTAAGTTCCATTTTTTATGGTAATTAATGAACGAAGTTGACTGAGTCAACAGCCTCCTTCGACGGATTGGATTTCGACTGGTAACAAAGTCTGTGTAATGATAAAAGAAATAGTCATTATTAAAAATAATTGAAAGAAAATAAAAATGTATTCAATTAATAGGTTGGTATACATGGAAGGTTCTAATTGTTATCAGCCGATGTCTCTCCAATATGATCTGAGAGCGACACTCCGTTTATTAATAGCAACTCCTTCCTAAAAACCTCTCGAGCGGAATGGTAATTATTTTCACTGCATTGCTAATCCCCTCCCAATGCTCAGTATGAATAAAATATAAAGCAATTTTTATTATCTGAAAAATTCCGTTGTGGGGAGAGAGAGGGTTAGGAGGCGCAGGGATGGGGGTGGACCCCGTATAGAGATATGGTAATTCTTCCGGAATAAATGTTTACTTATTAGTAGGACGGTCAGGGACGACTAAGTTTTTTCATTATAACATTTCTCCCTTCTAGAAATAAAACAACAAAGATACCGGCAGCGTGAGATTTTAATTTCCTTTCCGAATACTTCATGTTTTCCTTTTAAATTCAATAAAAAACGGATATTTATTTTTTGTTTTTGTAGCCTTTAGAATTGGTTTTAAATTGTATTCCTTTAATATTGTACCTCTCTTGATTACTAAAATATTTTATTTATATTCTTTTTTTTTGTGTGTGCCGTTTACAGAAGAACTGAATGAAAAATATACAAATTTTTGTAATTGTTCCCATTCTGACAGTTCACTATTCAAGAAATAAAACCGCTTTAACGTTCCACTAAATTGAATTAAAGAGTTCAATAACAACGTATGTTTTTAAAAATCGATGACTACATTAATTTCTTGCGCTTCTATTAAATTTAATTAACAAAACCTTCTTGGGGCACTTCATTAAAATATATTTCATATACGACATCTCCGTTCAAATACCGCTAAATCACAAAATGCCATGATAAACATTTTATATAATTATTCGAATTTGGCGTATCTATAATATGTAATTTTTTATTTTCATCGCTCTTTGAACCCCTTTCCCCGTGTAGATTTTGATTGATTGCGTTTTGACAACCAAACATTAACAACGGCTGAAATATTTTTCTTCGCTAGAAGCTTTTGACTTTTGCATACGAGCGTTACAATGAAACTTGTCAAAATATGCCCAGGAAAATTAAAAACGGATAATTTACTACAAGTAAGTAAAAACTGGTTATTGTTTGCTCTAAATGAAACATATCTGCGTATAAAAAGATTGCGGCACTTCATTATAATTTGGGCAATTTCCACTCAATTGAAAAAAGTTATTGAGGTTCTACATGTTTTAATTATCTAAAATGTTTTCAAATGTCCATCGATCCTACTCAGGCGATGGCGAGAATTGCATACAAAGCTATATTTATCTATATAAATAAAACTCTTTATTTCTTGTTTCTAAAAATTTCTATGAACAATGGCATCAAAATTGGAATTCTGGCTGTCTGTCTGTCCGTAACTTTGTTATTAATCATAGAACGGCTAGGGGGAATTATATGAAATTTTATATTTGTGAGTCAACTATCCCAAGACGCACACACACACACACACACACACACACACACACACACACACACACACACACACACACACACTCACACACACACACACACACACACACACACACACACACACACACACACACACACACACACACACACACACGTATATATATATATATATATATATATATATATATATATATATTAGGTTGAAGTGACAACAAAAAAAAAACAATTTTTTATTGTCTGTAACGGGTACCTTTCAATTACTATGTATGAGGCTTAGTAACAATTCCGTGAAATATTTCATTTTTAAGATGCCATCTTGAGTCATGATCATACCGATATATTCTGATGATTTGCCTTTAACTCTTTGGAATCTAAAACTTTCGTACTTATTTGCTGGTTTATTTTCTAGCTCGAGCGTTAATATATCCAGTTTCTCAATATACTCCCTCTCATCAACCCACATTGATAAAGTATCTGTTCAAGGTGAGCAAAGTATCCATTGTCTTGAATACATTTAAATACAATTTTCAGATTTTCCTCAGAGAGATAAGTGCAACTCCTAGTAGTCTCCCACAAGTTCTTAGCTCCATTAGTAACTTTTGCATTGCATTTGATCCTGAACCATCAAACACTTTTACTATGAATGTTGCGAGCTCTTTTTAAATTAGAGTTGGTGTATTAGTAGATTCTCACACAATCTTAAGATTTTTTATTGTTGTACCATCTGGCATGGGAAAGCTTTCCTTGACTTTTGTTATCTAAGTTTCGGGTTATTTCCCCAATGGAAACTGCCTTGCATATATCATAAAGATACTCTTGGTCTGTACTCAAATCATTTTCCTTGCCACGATCGAGTTGATCAATGACAAACCCTATGGGCTCAAATTGAACTGATTACTAAGTGTGACACGTTTTTAAACTTAAGGGACAAACCAGCAAACATGTAAGAAGGTTTGAGGCCCCAAAAATAAATTTTGAAGCATCAGAATACATCAGTATTATTTACTGTCTAGACGTGTAAGTTACAGAGACACCCCTTACACGTCACTCTCAGAAGATTACTGGATTCCGAGAATTTAAATATTAGTCCTGAATGCGGTTTTCTGAGCTTCCATCACACCTTCAGGAGGTCGAAGGGGCTGTCAAACAGGTAAAGGCTTCATCAAAGGTTAAAAGTAGAATGTTTGATAGAAATATTCAGCCAATATACGACACAAAGAAACAATTTAACTGTCTAAGAATTATCTGATAAATGTAAATACGTGCTCTCATTGGTTATGTGGAAGGGAGGACAGGGGTAGGTAGATCCATATTGGCTAGCGAAGAGTTGCAGAATGCGAGAAAATAATAAAAGGGATAAGTAAAAGTTTTGATGAGACTTTAAGTAAATATTATTATATTCATCTTTTATTTTATTTTTTGTTACACTTTATAATTTAGAAAAAAAAAACTAAAAGTATAATTTAGAATAATATTATCAAATTTAAAAAAAAAAAAAAAAAAAAAAATGGGATTTACTAGTATTGTACGGGCCAAGTAGAAAATAAATTCCCTCTCTGAGGGGTTACTTCAGTGAGAAAAAAAAATGTATATATATATATATATAAATTTGTATAGACTTCATTTTTGTTAACTCCTAGATAAGATCAATAGACACTGAAGACATGCTTGGATACTCGCGCCAATAGTTGATTACCCCAAGGGAATGAAGTCTGCTAACAGGGGTTCCGATAGACTAGCAAATAAAGTCCTTTTTTTTATTTTTATTTCTTCTATTTGTTTTGTTTTTTAATATATTTAACTTTTGAGAGGGAAAATAATGAGGTAGAATTTTGGCTTGAGGCAAATGAGATGCACGTGTTAGTGATAATAGCCATATTTTGGGAAGCAATCTCGGCTTTATTGCCAACATAAGAAAATAAGACAATGGTTCTCATCGCTATCTCGGACACACCTTATCTAATAACATAGACCGCAACGATGATTCTCGTTATTAATTCTAAAGTTCCTTGAGCCGATTTGTGGATTTTTATCTTATTAATCATTCATTGTGTTGAGATTGAAGGAGATGAAGAAGAAGGCGGAAACAATCAGATTCGGAAGGTTTGTTCTTTTCGCTATCTCTCCATCTTGTTCCTTTACTCTCTCTCTCTCGCTCATTTTTCTATTCTATTATGGGTAGAAGTTACAAAGTATGACTATTCATTTTGCATTCTGAGATTCACTTTGACGTACGTAACTTAATTTTTAGGAAATCAGCTATTCAGATCGTATTCATGATTTTCTCAAACTTTTCTCAAACGTGTGATTATGTGTGTATTCTCCACTAAAATATATTATTTGATAAAGTTCTTTAAAAATGCAACGGTTTCTTGCGAAAGACATTGAACACCAGTAATTTACCGAGAACTTTCAAGTGGATATTATTTCCAAGAAATTTCTATTACTTAGCTAGGTTCTGGGTGATTAGTAGTTCTAACTTCCGTGCCTTTGTTAGTCCTACATAATTATAGTTTTGGGGAAATTGAGCTGAATTCACTTCCTCCATTACTTTCACAGAACTTTCTGAGCATAGACGTTACATTGATAAATTGTTAAAATTTAATATTTCATTATTAGTTAACTTCAGAAATAATAATTTCAATTCACGACCAGTGTTTAATAAGCGATTTATTCATTTATACAGGAGCACCCGCTACTGTGCGGTTTGGCTCAAAATGCAACCTTCTAAAATAAATACCAAATTTTAGAAAAATACCAAAAAACTGACCCAAAAAAAAACAATTAAAGTAATAAAAAGAAAAAATAAACATTAGACTAGTATTAAAAAACACAATTTTAAATGGTTTCAATAATTAAAAAAATATATATTATTCCTGTATACTAGTACATTTATATTATTTAAAATTGTTCAATATATATATATATATATATATATATATATATATATATAGTTTTGAACGGACCTCGTTTTCGTCATCTCCTGGGTAGGATCGATGGACATGTGAAGAAATTTTTCGAAAATCGCGTCATGAGTACGACCTCAATAGCTGAAAGGCCCTGAAGGGAAATCTGCTATTAGCGATGTTTCGTTTTCCTTTTCGTATTCCTTGATTAACCCTCATGCTGGAGCGGAAGTAAACGGGAGGCTAAAACAGTTAATTGAGTTTACTTATTTTCTGTGAAATGCTAGGTTTACGGGAAGTGATTTCCACTGAGATTCACCATTACGAATATAATCTCATCTACAAACGGATTGGTTTTTGGCAGGAAATATGTTCAATATAGATCATATTTAATTGCAATAAATGACATCCATGTTTATGGTTTGAATTACTGAAAAAATTGGAGAGGGATAGATTAGGAAGACGTTTTCATTTATTCATCAAAACTAAAATTTCTAGTCTATTAGTCCTCAAAAGTTACCTTTTAGGATTGGCTATTTTGGAAAAAAAAATACGTCGTCGTGGGGGGGGGGAGTGTAATTGTACCCATTGCAGTCTTGCTATAAAAATTCCATCATTAGTCAATCAAGAATGATTTCCCGGGCATCGCCGGGCACCTTAGCTATTTATAATACTCTTTGACAACGTAATCAAATATTATAATGATGTATATGGGTATATTCATCTTTCTGTAATTTAAATATAAACGGAGTAATTTTCATTTGGCTGTAATTCAGGGAGTCAGTCTTGCCTGGGAACCTGGGAAATTTGCTTAGTTCAAGGGGCACCTGACGGGATTTTCTCCTTTTATCTTGGAGGCTCGATGAGAAAGAGTTGGCCACTGATTAAGTCCATTAGTGGGGCTAAGACATTCACCTAAAGAGCAGTAGCGGCTCTTATCAGCCGCGAAGAGTAGCATCCTCTTCATCTGCTTGGAGCAACAGCTGACATGGAGATAGCGGTCTCGACACCTGGCGAAAGTATACTATCCGCTCCCATCTACACGTCTCATCCCACAATCTGCCTTGTCTAATTTAGAAATTGTTTCCGATGTAAAGATTATTATTTTTTTTTTTATTATGTTACACAACAGAAATAAATGTTGAAGAGAAAGAGAAGGAATAAATTATTAAAAAAAATAAATAACCCTCGGGGAAAACTTCCGTACACAACGAACATCATACTGCCTTCGGGTCTTTGAGTATTTATAAGGTTTTAAATTCGCTGAATCTGATATAATGTTCACAAGATTAAATTTTTACCAATATATTAGGCGCTTAATTAAAAATTCTTCCAACGACTAGCCAATTGGATTTAACATGAAATTAGAAATAAGTATTGTTTTTCTTAGCGGTGGTAGCACATCTTTTCTTTGGGGTGAGTCCTCTTGCCAATCAGGGGTAGTAATTCGAATTTTATTTTTTTTAGGTTCACGAATTTAAGTGAGGCTCTTTCAGTCAGCAAGGGTGCTCAGGTTAGCTATGTGAGTTAAAGCGTAATATCACATTGTAAAGCTAGAAAGGCAAGATCGATTCCCGTCTGGTCAATAGGAATTTATTTATTTACGGAATTCATTAAACAAAATCCATTGTCCAACCCTGGCTAGAAAAGGGTGATAACTTGCAGATAACAATTTGTTGTAGTCCCAATTAGCCTTAGTTGCAAAAAGTGGACGTTCATAAATATTTTAATTTAATTTTTCTTTCAGTTGATCTATGTAAAAACATTACAAAATGGACTCACATGACAAATGAGCGTAATCGCACTAATTCCGTTTCTCCGTTAGATCATGGATTTAATAATATTTAGGCTTCTTCTGGACTGAAGATTGCCTGTTTTAGACAAACTCCTGGTTTGATAACCTTTGAGCTCACGCTACTTCATTTGAGGTCAGTTATAGAATAAGAGGGACAGGGGTGGGGAGGGGGGGGGCAAATATTACATTATCTTCATCTCATTATACATGAACAATAAATAATATCATTATGGGACTTCTTCAATGTCATACATTGTAAGAGTACTTCGATTAGGAATAAATTTATGTTCTTCAGGATTTAGATTATTTTAGTTTGCTGAGTGGTACAAAGGCTATATAAAAATAACTTCAGGAATGTTAAAATATTGTATATCCTTACATCCACTATTCTCAAATACTCATGTAGATCCTTAGGGATCTGGTGACTTAATCATGCAAGTAAACAAATACCAAATATAAATTTACAAATAGGTAATTAGATGGCGTTATATAAATAATACGGTTAATCAGGTTTCATACTTTGAACATTCTAAATTACTTAAGCATATTGCTGTTTAGTAGTTTAGAGTTGCTCTCATATTTATGTAGGTCGTACTCATGTTGCGATTTTCGAAAATTCCTTCAAATGTCCATCGATCCTATCAAGGAGATAACGAAAATGAGGTCCATTCAAAATGATATATATATATATATATATATATATATATATATATATATATATATGTCTTTTAACGCTCTTGCGGTCGCAGTTTTTGTTTGATCGTTACCAAACTCGAATTAAATCGTTTTATGAAAAAAGAGAGATAAAGTTCGACAATGGCTGAAATCGGACATCGGTATGGTTTAGGGGGATTTTCGAAAAATCTAAATATTTCCGCCATTATACTTCAGGTCGAAAGGTTGTATATAATGAATCATATTGAAAATGAAATGTACTATAAATATTGCTATATACATTTATTGTCTAACTTCAGTATTAACCCAGATATTTGCATTTTTAATTTTTAAGCCTTCAGCAATCCCCCACTTCTACTCATGTTACATAAAAAATATTCTGTTATATAATAAACCAAGTTATTTGAAGCCTAAATACCAAATATTGTTTTCATGAAACACTTATTATACGAGGTACATGCAAATATGTTCTGGAGGGAGCCCCCTCCTATTCTTGAGTTTTTGGAATTTGAGTGATTCAGATAAAAAACTATTCTGATTCATTATAATTTACAGAACTAGCTGTAGTAAATATTTTTCAATAAAATTAATATGTTATATTCAGATATATTTCATTAATTTTTCCTTCCGGTCTATATTTTATATAATCAGGGCGGCGATGTTGGCTGCCTTGTTTGCTTACAATTCAGACGCTTTCCGTTGTAGATATTATTAATTTGTAAATTGACTGAAAGGTTTCTTCTTTTTATTTTTTCGGTTAACATTCGCGATAGTGATACCAGTATGTGGATTTATCTGTTGTAAATCTTCCGGTAGGAAATTTGCTTATTTTAGGCAGCTGCGCGACGGACCTTTAAGAATAGAGTAAGGTCTTTGGCCAACAAACAATATGACGACGCAAACAGAGAAATATTAGGTATATATAAATAAATTTGATTGTATTTCATTTGCTTCATCAATTAGGTTGGAATGAATGCTTTCGCAAGAGAAACTCGCATTATAAATAAAATCTTAATTGCAGATTTCGATGAAAGGAAATTTGCAACAAATAATATAATTAAATTAAACAGGTATGAGGCTTTTAGCTTCAATATAATGCCCCACAAAATAGCTACAAAAGCCTGACTGATGAAAATGTTCTTAATGTCAGAAGCTTATGAAAAACGTTAATAAAGACTGCATTAAATTAATGTCGAAATAAAATTTTTCTTCCTTCTCCCCTCCCCAGTAAGGCTCTTAGAATCATTTTTTATTTTGATAATTTCATAACATTTCTTCATATTTCCCGTCACGTTTATCGTTATTAATTCTTAAAACTTGAATTACCATTTAAATCTTAAGTGCGCTGCTCTCTTTCCTTCTTTTTTTTTTTGACTGACTTCTCGGATTCGTTTGAGCCCCAACATTTCCTTGCAGCCCTGTTAGATATCTCAACAACTCTACAGAGGTTGAAGTTAATGTTTGTTCTTCTTTTCAGGTGCTTAATAGATATACTTCAAAGAAGAAGCTACAAGTTTGGAAAGCATTCATCGAAACACAACATAAATTCCTTCCACCTTCGAAATACGTATTGAGGTATAAAAAAGTATCTCTATATCGAATATGAACTTCGTTTTTGAACCTCTACATTTGTTTCTTCAGGCCCATAATGACCGAGTTACATTATATTCCTTTCTAAATTTTCTTTCACCCAAAACGTATTTCTTGGGTAAATTCAATAAATAATATTTCGTTTCTGTTGGTGTATAATTTTAAATGTCAAACTTTCGTAGAAGCATAAAGACATCTAGATAAGTTGAAAAAATAAATACTCATGCAAATGTAAAATCAGTTATAGGAGGAAAAAACCTTGAAGTGGGCTAAGAGTGGTTTCAAAGGCCCGAGGACCTTGGTAAAGATGAATATTTTTGTCTCAGAACCTGAAAAATATTAGCCAGCGTTATTTTTATCATAAGAAACTTAGTCTTAGAGTAAAAATATTCTTATTTATTAGTTATCTTCTTTTTATTTTTTGTACTCTAGCTGTGAAAGAATCAAACTATGTTTGGAAATATTCAGAAAATGAATTGCCAGGTAATAATTTTATTGAAAGACTAAAGCAAAAGAATAAAAATGTGCTTAAGCCCTCAAAGGCTAAGCCAGCATTCGTGCCAAAGGTTTTATCCGCATTCGACAAGAAATACTCTTTCTACCGACGGTTTTTAATTCTCGAAGGAATATAATTAAATTAAGTAAAAGTTTCTACGTTTAATTTGTTTCCTCCCTCTGAAAAAGTTCTACTGTCTTTAGGAAAACACAAAAGGTTTTTTTGTGTTTTTTTTTTCTTATCTGGAACTCCTATTTTTGAAGCCTTGGATTTGAGGAAACGAACAATTTCCTTAAAAGCCTTATCGGGAATTAAAAGTAAAATATTGTCCTGGAAGAGAAGTTTCACTAATTTAATTTAATTTCGTTCTTGCCTACCCCCCTACCTCCTAGCACCCCCTCCCTCCTTTGCCGCGCCTTTTCCAACGATCAAAGAAACGGATAAACTAAATCAATCCATGTTGAAATGCGCCAAATGAGACCTGTTAACAGGGATAAAAACTCTCTCCACCTCTTTCAAACTCAAGCTTTGTTCCTTCCTCTTCACTTTCTTCTTTACCTGTTTACAACAAAATAGTTAAAGATATTTCTCTTATAATAAATAATAATAATAATAATCTTAAAATCTTCGATTTATAATCTTTGGGTTAATGCACAAGATAAGCAGGCTTCCCGGTTTCAGATTGCCCGTTCAACAATCATTGACACAGACTCCACATCAATATTCACTGTTGCAGGATTGGCAAAATTCCTACATAAAATGTTTGGATAACCGATATTTGTCTCCTTAACGAGACATTATCTGAGCTGTGCTGTATACAGACTCAAAAATATTCACATGTAAACGAATAAGATTGCTCACGGCGAAAGCAGACTGTAATATTTCGGAACTCTTAAACCTGCACATTGTTTCCAAAAGCTCGTTGTCACCAATTTAGTTTTTTAAATACCTTTTTCGCAATTCAATTTTCTATTTACTAGTATTGAGAAAAATAATGTTTATTAAATTAAATTCCGCGGAATACTCTTTATTTTTAGCTGTTTTGGTGTAGTGCTCAAAAAGGTCCGTTCACTAAGTTATCATTTATGTTAGTGATGTGTCAATCAGCTGTTCCTCACAGTTTACAATTTTCTATGGCACAAATAAAAGGGAAATAGATCATTGGAATTTACAACGGCTCTATCCATTTAAAGCCTTCGTCCATTTGAGGCGTGAACCCAATTTTAATTAAAAATACCGCTTAATTGTCAATGAAAGGTACTTTCAGCCGCCTTCACCGGTTATTTATTCAGGAATATGTCATAAAAATTCGAGAGTTTAAGAAAACAAACAACTACTTGAAAACTGTTCAGTAAATAGATTTATAGATTCCAGATGTTAAAACGTATGCCACAAAGTGTTCACTTGTTAAATGAGGTTAGGTTTGAGGTCTAGCAGTTATGTGATTGTGAGTGCTAGTTCCAGAAATGGAAAGAGGATGTTTTAGTTATATCAGTTTGTGATTATGAGTACATGTTAAAACAATAAAACCCTGCCACTAATAAAAATTATTAAATTATTTATTAACGACCACTTTTTTCAACTAATGCTAATTGGGACGGGCTATCTACAGGTTACCACCCTTTTCAAGCTAGGGTGGGACTAAGTATTTTATTTCATGAATTCCGTCACTAAATAAATTCCTTTGCCCAGGCGGGAATCGAATTCGCCACTCTAGGTTTACCATGTGAGATTTAGGTGCACGCTTTATGTCACTAATAAAAACATATAATTTAAGTTCACCACATGAAGCCAAAACCACTCCTCACATTTTAATTAATTTGTTTCCGATGTAGTCCATTGTAAACGCCAAGCCATTGCGAATATCATTGAAATTACAAGTATGTATGACCAAAGAAGTTATAAGAAATAAAACTACGGTCTTGAAATTTCCCTAGAAATGTCAAATGGAGAAGCTTGCAGGTAGAAGCGAAGTTATCCGTGAAGTTACTATATTAGATGTTTATCTTAATATGCAAAAAATAATCCCACGGAATACGCAGAAAATGTACTGATTTGTATCAGTAAATCATTGTTTGTCCTATTTACAAAAATTACTTGAAGCAAAGAAAGAGTTTTTCCAGGGTAGACAAATGTTAATATACCGTGAATCAACCTTCTATCACTTCTTAATATAAATACGACTGACAATATCTACTTTGAAACGATTACATTTAGAAAAATACAAATTTATTATAATCTTTAAATGTTATTGTAATGGATCTTCAGGTCGTATAACTTGGAAGCTAAAATTCGGCGATGAAAAAGGCTCCGGTCCGGTGAAGCTTTGTTCACAACTTCCTTATCCTACAGTAATTAACTACCTTATAAAAGAGTACTAACTAAATTCTATTAAGGAAAATAAAAGTCCATTTCCAACTGAATAAAAACAAGAATAAACAAGTTATTATCCTGTAAACCTAGACTCGTGCCTTGAACTAGAGTTCCTTGACGGTTTTTAAATGATATATTTTCAGATTATTGTCAAACACATTATTCTTTTCTAAGCCAAACTTCTCAAAGTTATGTATTCTGCAACTACAGTATGTTTCCTTACAAAAATTAAATTTTAAAATTAAAGCAAATTTCATTAGTCGGAAATCTTTCATAAATTACTATTGTTGTATACATTTTACTGCGTTTTTTGTAAGCAGGCTAAAGTAATGAATAATTAGTGAAAACTAATCCAATAATCTTTTTTCCGCGAATATTAAAAATAAAATAAAAGAGAATACAATTGTAGACAAAAAAAAAGTATAGCAAAAATAAGAGTTAGATTGTGTACCATCTACAATAAGCTTGATCAAGATTAATTGATTGAGTTAAAAAAAAAAAAAGCTACCATAAGTGTATTATTTATTAGTTGCACCAGTTTAGGGTTTAAAACCAGTTTCAGTTATTTCCTTGCTGACATTACATCAATTTCGTAAATATATTGTTCACAGTGAAAAAAAATAATTGATAAAATACATTTATAGCGTTTATTAAATAAAATTCAGCGTAATACTCTTTATTTTTAGATGTTTTTTTGTATTGCTCAAAATGTCCACTTACCAAGATATAACTTATTTATTTATTTATTTTGGAGCGTTCGCTGCGAGGCGATATTGCTCATAAAAAAATGGATATAAACAAAATACAAAAATGAAAACAGTAACAAGAAAAAAATTAAACAATACACTTAGAACAGAACAAAAACACAAACAAATAACAAAACGCAGCTAAATAAGAGAACGAAACAAAATAAAAAAACGCAACAAAATAACAGAACGCAACAAAATAACAGAACGCAAGCAAATAACAAAACTCAACTAAATAACAAAAAGCAACCAAAGAGACAAAAAAAAATCACACGAATCAACAAATAAAAAAAAATGAACAAAACAAAACATTAAATTCAAAAACAAAAAATCTTGTAAGGAAACTTAATAATTAGGAACTATAAAGAATAATAAAATTACGGAAACAATTATATACTTTCAATGGTTGAAAATAAAACTAAAGCCAAATAAATTTATGTTATTATTAAATAAAATATCACTTATGTTAGTTATTTTTCAATCTGCAGTACATTACAGTTTACTACAACTACCTATGGCGCAAATAAAAGGAAAATTGATCATTAGATTTTACCACTGCTCTATCCACTCTTCGTCCATTTGTGGCGTGAACCCAATTTTAATTTGAAAATACCAATTAATTGTCAGTGAAAGGTAATTAAATAAAAAACTTTATAATTAGAAATTATTAATACAGTCAGTGGCACATTTGTTGTAACATCGTATTATTTTAATTTAATTGAAATTATTTATTAACGTCCACTTTTTGCAACTAAGGCTAATCGGGACGGGTTATCTACAGGTTACCACCATTTTCTAGCCAGGGTGAGACTAAGGATTTTATTTAATGAATTTCGTCACTAAATAAATTCCTTTGCCCAGGCGGGAATCGAACTCGCCACTTTAGGGTTTACCATGAGAGATTAAGATGAACGCTTTAACTCACATGGCTAACCTGAGCCCTAACAAAATTATTTGTACAAATTTTAATTATATATTAAACACATTAATGAACAAATTAAACCATTCGTTTCCCCTGCTCTATCATTTTCCCTGTAAAGATATAAATACAGACTAGTTTTAAGTTGGTTGAACTATTTGCTGGCACGAGCGTTGGAAGGAGCTGTTATCAGATTAGGAACAGCCAAGAGGTCGGTGAGGGCCCAGAAGTTTTTCCACAGCCCCCAAATTCTTTCCAATAAATCCGCCCTCTTTGCTAATCAAACAAATAGCCAGCAAAGTTTACACCCCCAGACAATATGGCTCAATTTTACACTCTAAGTGTGATCCCCTCCCCCGTTTCTTAACACACCTACATCCTCTTTCACGTTTTTTTTTTCCTTCCAATTTCCCGGCGATTTATATTCGCCCTCTTGGAATTGGAAATATTCCCTGGAACCAATAACTCGGAAACATAAATTTCTTAAAATTCCGCCCGGAATGGATATTGTTTGGCTCGAGTAGAACCGATACATTGTTTTTTATTGGAGCAGTTAAACATTTTTCGCCAATTAGATGGAATGAAATGCATAAGTCTTTTGCGGAAAGAAATTTGCTCCTTTTACAAACTTAGACATCGTTACGGTCTTAAGAACTCGAAAACTTTTTCCATATTCTACCAGTCTCTACACTATGAGCATTTGTTTTCCTTTCAAGTTCAGAACCAACCCTGATATCAATTTATGGTGTACTGTGGCAATTAAATATTCCAAGGTTTTAATAAGATCTTGTATTGTGCAGCTATGTTTCATACTCATAAAAGGAAATCTATATAATCTTCTTAAAAATATGTAAAAATATATGGTCAGTAATATCATGTGATACCAAAATTGGGAGTCTTCAGAAAGAATGGTACCGATAAGACTACTCATGAAGATATGATACAACATAAGAAAATAGAAAAATAGGGAGGGCAAGAGAAAGCTGGCGTAGATCGGATGTAAAAATTAAACACAGGCTTAAGATGGAGTTATTATCAAAATTTACTTTTATGGTTTCATACAGTTCCTTCTTTCGCAGGCTTTCAATGGGCAAGTTTTTCTCATGACTTACGCCGACTTTCTCCTCCGTGCTTATTTTCGACAATTCTTGGATTGCCTTCATCAAACTGGTTATGACTATTTTTGCCTGGCTACAGTCCGGGGACTAAACGGCTCATTTAGAAGGAAAGGAACGAAATGGTTGAAGCGGGACTTATGGGAGAATGAAAACTATAAAATGGCGAATGTCTCCGTTGATTTTAGAGTTAGAGAAGACCCCTAACAAACACCGATTGTATAAAGTTACATTTGGAAGAAAACGAATTAAGTAACATTTTAGATGCAACTGGTAATAATGGAGATATTTGGAATATTTGAATTCACCCCTTTACAGAACTGAAACTCCGGTATGTTTCGTAAAAGCAATTCGTTGTATTTGTGGATGAACTAAAACATTTTGCTATGAACATGGCTTATTGCTAATGTGAAATAAAAAGTACTGCGGGTTTGCCAAGAAATTGAGAACAAAAAAATATCAGAAAGTTATCTGATGTTTTCATCAACTAAGGAGATGAAATCACTTGGGTGTCAAACCAGCATTAGGGAAAACTGCTTAGTCTACACAGCGCCTGCGTGACGGACCTTTTCGCAGATTTCCCTTAAGGGAAATCAGCTATTGAGGTCGTACTCATGATGCGATTTTCGAAAAATTTCTTCAAATGTCCATCGATCCAACCCAGGAGATGAGGTCCGTTCAAAATTCTATATATATATAAATTTGTCTGTTAACTCTCTAGGGGTCGCAAATTTGGTTTGATCGTTACCAAACTCGATATTTAAACGTTTTATGCAAAAAGACAGATTAAGTTAGTTAATGGCTAAAGTCGGACCAATGGGAGGGGGACTTTATACGGGAGAATTTTCGAGAATTCGAAATATCTCTGTTACCATACGTCAGATCAGAAAATTGTATAGAACCAATCTTATTGAGAATTAAATTTACAATAAATATTGTTCTATACATTTATTCTCTATCTTGAATATTAAGCGAGATATTTGCATTTTTATTAAAAGTGGGCCGATAACAGGCGAGTGAGTTTTCCGCCAAAAGCTAGTTCGGCCGTTTCCGTAACTGTTCGGCTATGGTATGGAGATATCTCTATTGTTTAACTTATCGTGGGAAATCTGCTGAGTTTATGCAGCCCCTGTTTGACGGACTTTTTTTTTTAATTCTCCCAGGAGGGGTTGGTGAACATTTTAAGATTTTAATGAGCGAGATTTTAATAGCAGATTTGTCTTTTAAGGAAAAAAAAAATATGACAAAAAGTGATTCTCTTCGAAATAAGTGATTCAATAGCATTTGAGTAATGTGTTTAGTTTTCGAAGCACTTCCAGGGGAACTTTTCGTTTTTGTGTGTGTTTATTGACAAGTAATTTTGCTTCCCAAATGGTCCCTGGGTTTTCCTACGATCCGGTAGCCATGACACCAGTCCCCCTAAAACCAAATCAGTTTGGAAAGAAAATCCATCGGATCCTGTTTAATAATAGTCAGCAAATTGGAAACCGAGAGATGGAACACATGGCGAGATTAGCCAATAACGCATAATGGTCTGAGGCAACTTAGTCATTTAGCTGTTTAATCGAAAGCTGATTAGATTAAGAGCTGAAATCAATTAGCAGTAACTAGTGTCAGAGAGGAACACTAATCAATAACTGTAACAATAATGAGGCGGATGTAGTGGCCATCTGTCCCCTGATACAGCGCAAGGCCGCTTTCAAATCCACCATAGATGAAGGCAACATCAATGGTTAACGTTCTAAATGCGGATATCCCACGGGGAGGTGGCAATGGTCGAAAGCACTACAGAGTCACACTATAATTGTAAAGTTGGAGGGAGTGAACACTAAATTTCTGTGCGGTTTCTCGAAACCCGCTCCGTGGCGACCCGTCACCATCGTTAGGCAACTGAATAGCTGCTTGAATAAATGTGTAGGTTTTTAGCAGATTTCCCTCAAGGAAAATCAGCTATTGAGGTCGTACTCATGACGCGATTTTCGAAAATTTTCTTCAAATGCCCATCGATCCTACCTAGGAGATGAATGACGAAAATGAGATCCGTTCAAAACTGTATATATATTTGTCTGTTACCACTCTAGTGGTCGCAATTATTGTTTAATCGTTACCAAACTCGATATTAAGTCCTTTTATGTAAAAGAAAAAATCTAGTTCGTTAACGGCTGAAATCGGACCGGGGGGAGGGGGGTTAGAAGGGGAGAATTTTGAAAATTCGAAAAATTTCTGTTAGTATACGTCGGGTCGAAAAATTGTATTGAATCAATCTTATAGAAAATTAAATGTACTATACATATTGTTATATACATGTACTCTCTATCTTGAATATTAACCGAGATATTTGCATTTTTCACTTTTCAGCCTTCAGCAAACACCCACTTCTATTCATGTTACAGAAACAATGCCCCCCCCCCCCCGGGTGCCTCTTGAAAACAATGTTTGGCATTTAAGCTTCGAATGACGTGGTTTATTACATAACCGAGTATTGTTTATGTAACATGAGTAGAAGTGAGATTTGCTGAAGGCTGAAAAATGAAAATAACTCGGTTAATATTCAAGATAGGGAATATTATTATATTTTTTTAAGATGACTTTCATTGTGACTTTTACGTAAATTGAGGGTTGATTAGCCATTAGTAGATTTGGTTAGTTACTTTCAGGAAGCAGATACGTTAATTATTATTACTCAAATTTATTTTCATATTTTGTATCTTATTTATTTTTAGAAGGAAATATACCGTCGGTAAATAATTTGGAAGAAGTTCGTTTTGCCAGGAATCCAATCCATGATCAATACAAGAGTTCTTGCAATTCTCCCTATATTGAAAGATTTAGTTGTATTATAAACTAATATCTTTGTGTTTTGTGGAATGGTCTGTTAGCAAATAAAATGTCTTAGACAAAGGTCATTCCAATGGTAGAGCAAAGGAGGGGGCGCCAGTCCAGCCGGCCATCTTAGCATTTGAATAATATTCTAGTCGATATTTTATACTGCCCTAATAATACTCAGGGATACTAACTCCGGTCATCCCCGGCGGTTCGGTCTTCATTTTATTCTGCAGTCTCCATCGTTCCGCCTGTATAATTTGTCATTAATATTATAGCTCTGGGCCGTATAATAACGCGAATAGGAAACATTCAGGAGGCAGTGGCTCAAACTAATGGCACTGGCCGCTGAGTAATTGGCAACACTGCTACAGCCATCTATATTAATAAGGGAGATTTCTCATTTGGCTGATTGTTTCAAGGAAATCTTATTCAAATGTAATCAAATATAGCTTTAACTATTAGCGCTCGTAAGCCTTAGACTCATTGGGGAATGCTAGAAATTCTTGGGGGCTTGGTTAAGGATTTTTATAAGAGCTTCACTCACACAATGACGCCTGTTCTATTTTTTAATTATCAATAGCTCAAATAATCTTAACCACTATTACTGAACAAGCATCATATCATTTACCTTGGGGTCCTGGTGAGCCATGTGAGCTAAGCAGTTGGTTTTAATCTCACTTTGTAAATCTAGATATAGTTCGATTCCCACCTGGGCAGTAGGAATTTATTTAGTGACGAACTCATTAAATAAAATGACCGGTTACCTATAGGATAATCCGTCGCAATTAGTCTCAGAAGCACACAGTAGACGTTAAGACTTAACAATAACAATATCATTATACAAAGGAATTGAGAGGTTACACTCATCTTAGGTTGCCGAGTTTGGTACCAGTCCTGACAATATATTTATTTCCAACAAGCCCCTAATCTATTTCAATGGACCTTGGCCTAAATGCCCTATAACATTAATTATAATTTGTTTCCTTGAATTTTTGTCCTCAAAATAATGTAATATAATGTCAACCGTCATCTCATGAGGTATCGGAAATTTTTCATTTTACACCTAGTTGTGTTATTGGGACTGAAGTAGAAATGGTTTCCCCAGCAAATATAAAGGTCGGATTAGCCTCTGTACTAAAAGTCCGTCATGCAGGGGCTGCGTAATCTAAGCAGATTTCCCATGTAAGTTTTACAATAGAGAAATCTGCATACTGGTAACACAACACCACCGTGATTAAATACAAACGGTAATGAGAAATCTTTCAGTCAATTAAAATACATTTCCAACTGAAACGGCTTCTGCATTGTAAGAATAATTTATATTTTAATAACACAAATTTTAGTAGTCCAAGAAATAAAGAAGGGGGGGCGGATGAACAGAAGAAAGATAAGGTAAGTTTAGAAACGACAAGTAAGGTTAGAAGAAGCTTCCACCTGAGCTGAGCGGTTGCGAAAATGGCCGATCTAATCCGAACTATACCCGACCACATGTCTCACAGGCTTCATAAAAATGCAAATATCTCGGTTAATATTCAAGATAGAGAATAAATGTATACAACAATATTTATAGTAAATTTAATTTGCAATAAGGTTGGTTTTATACAATTTTTCGATCAGATGCATAATAACGGAGGTATTTTGAATTTTCGAAAATCCCCCCTCTAAACCCCCCCCCCTCCCACTAGTCCGATTTCAGCCATTAACGAAGTTGATCTGTCTTTTTACATAAAAAACGGTTTAATATCGAGTTTCGTAACGATCAAACAAAAATTGCGACCGCTAGAGCGTTTATCTATATCAGTCAAATATATATATATATATATACTAGCTCAGATACCCGGCTTCGCTCGGGAATTCATTTGAGGCTGAATGTTGATGGTATTTTTTTGGCAAGGCTTTATTTTGCACAATATTTTGACATTTACCCGTCCCAGTGTTTAGGGTTAATACCCGTCGTTTCTGTGGATTTGTTAATAATAAAATTAATTTTTTATGTAAGACTTCACTGTCCTCCATTTTGTCATATTTCCCGCTTCCTGTCCATTATGCATAGATTTAAATTATTAAGGACAAAATATTATAATAATATATTATAATTATAATTAATTATTCCAGGTGAGGTACCTGGTAGCTCATATTGAAAAGAATTCTTGAGCAAATTTCTCTAAATAACAAAATAAACAACTTTTGTTATGTGCATATTTGCCGAAACTACAATTGGAAACAAAATATCAATATTTTTAATTTCAGGTCTCCCTTATAACCCCCACTCCTGCCTGTCCCTAGAAATAGTATGGCTTCTTATAATGAAAGCGTTAGTGCTAATACACATACCGAGTTTTATTTATTTCGGTTGGGTCTTTTGTCTCGAATAATATTTTTGACTCCCGCTATGAGCGTATAACTCAATTAAACTTCGGAATACGATGAAAGTGTTTATGACAAAAGTTACTCTAAATAACAAAATAAACAACTTTTGTTATGTGCATATTTGCGAAAAAACCAATAGAAAACGAAATATCGCGACTTTTAATTTCAGGCCTCCCTTATAACCCCCACTCCTGGTCGTCTCAGAGAAAATTAATATAGCCTATCTCTCAAGTTGGACCAGACTGCTCACGGTGTGCCAATTTAATTTAAAATCGGTTAAGTAGTTTAGGAGTCCATCGCGGACAAACATCGTGACAGGAGATTTATATATATTAAGATATATATATATATATATATATATATATATATATATATATATATATATATAGTTTTGAACGGACCTCATTTTCGACATCTCCTGAGTAGAAATTTTTCGAAAGTCGCGTCATGAGTACGACCTCAATAGCTGATTTCCCTTAAGGGAAATCTGCTAAAATCATAAATTAATTTCAACGTAACGGTAATGTCCTGTACAATAACCGAAGTCATTCATGTTGCTATACCCCGAGTATAAAGACAGGGGTTGCATAAAGTAAGCAGGTTTGCCACGCGCTAGGTTACACACTGCTGATCTCATTTCACCATGTATTCTCTATTTCTATTGTAAATCGATATTCGATGAGTAGTTGTGGGGGTTTACTGAAGGCTGAAAAAAAGACAGTATGAATGACTCGCTTACTATTAGGTTACAAAATAAATGTATATAACAGCAATTGCAGAGCATCATGGTTTAAAAATGTTCATTCTACTAATGTTTAAATTTCCCCCCTGCACCCTCATATTTTAGTCCAATAATAATATATAATTCTTAGTGTTTAATTAAAAAAGTCCGTCACGCAGGGGCTGCGTAAACTAAGCAGATTTCCCACGTGTAGTTATACAATAGAGAAATCTCCATACGAGAGACCAACAGTTACAGCCAAACTAGCTTTTGGCGGGAAACTCACTAGTCCGTTACACTTAATAAAAATGCAAATATCTCGGTTATTATTCAAGATAGAGAATAAATGTATAGAACAATATTTATAATAAATTTAATTTGCAATAAAATTGGTTCTATACAACTTTTTGATCCGACGTATGTTAACGGAGATATTTTGAATTTTCGAAAATCCCCCCTCTAAACTCCCCCTTCCACTGGTCCGATTTCAGACATTAACAAACCTGATCTGTCTTTTTGCATAAAACGTTTAAATATCGAGTTTGGTAACGATCAAACAAAAATTGCGATCGCTAGAGCGTTAACAGACAAATATATATATATATCTTAATATATATAAATCTCCTGTCACGATGTTTGTCCGCGATGGACTCCTAAACTACTTAACCGATTTTAAATTAAATTGGCACACCGTGAGCAGTCTGGTCCAACTTGAGAGATAGGCTATATTAATATTCTCTAAGACGAACAGGAGTGGGGGTTATAAGGGAGGCCTGAAATTAAAAATAGCGATATTTCGTTTCCTATTGCCTTTTCAGCAAATATCCCCATAACAAAAGTTGTTTATTTTGTAAATTAGAGTAACTTTTAATATATGCACTTTTGCCGTATACGGAAGTATAAATGAGTTATACGCTAAAAACTATAGCGGGAGTCCACAATTTTATTTGGCACAAAAGACTCAACCGAACTAAACCAAACTCGCTATGTGAATTAATACTAACAATTTCCTTATAATAAGCCATACTAACATTTCTAGGGACGGCAGGAGTGGGGGTTATAAGGGAGGCCTGAAATTAAAAATAGCGATATTTCGTTTCCTATTGCTTTTTCAGCAAATATGGACATACCAAAAGTGGTTTATTATGTTATTTAGAGTAACTTTTGTTATATGCACTTTTGCAAATGCCAACAACGGCCCTAATAACCCTAAATACTGGAACGGGTAAATGTCAAAATGTTGTGCAAAGTAAAGCCTTGCCAAAAATATACCATCACCATTCAGCCTCAAATGAATTCCCGAGCGAAGCCGGGTATCTGAGCTAGTATATATATATATATATATATATATATATATATATATATATATATATATATATATATATATATATAACTTTGAACGGACCTCATTTTCGTCATCTCCTGGGTAGGATCGATGGACATTTGAAGAAATTTTTCGAAAATCGCGTCATGAGTACGACCTCAATAGCTGATTTCCCTTAAGGGAAATCTGCTAAAAAAAGTAAATAAATTTAATTTTCATTAATAATTTCAAAGTAAAAATTTTGAATTTCATAAATTTAAACAACTTTTCAGGTCTGAACATTGTATTCTATGCGTGATTTTTTCATAACGCTTTTTCGATAACACTGCTATTGACGAATACATTTTTTTTAATGACGAAATAAACCTGTAAAGTCGGATTTAGATGTTCCCTATGATATACGCTGGCGTTCTAGACTCAAAAATATGAATGTTCATTGATACCCACCGGGCCCTTTTTTCGTGATTGAGTAAACGGGCGGACTAACAAAAGTTTACTTTTTGAATGCCATAGTACAGAAAATGACCTGAAACTTGAAAAAAATGTATCATCTTTGATGAAGAATAGTTTTTAAGGCAAACCTTTGAATTCTACTTATATTTATGTCCTCAATTCAAATGTAATTAATTGAAAATTTTGGCGAAGAATAAATAGTTTTTATTAATTAGTTGTTGACTGAAACCACATTCAGCAAGTTGTGAACTGCAGGACTCTCCACTTGCAGAATTATCTTTGAAATCTAATTTGGCTGTACGCAGGACTGAACAAACACACTTCTCTCTAGAGTTGATGCTACAAGTCTCGTTACATACGAGGGGACCCTCCTGGAAACTTCTCTTTCCTCTTGCATATGGCTTCCTCCGGACTTCCTGGTCTCTAGGGGAAGTAATAACTTCAATTTGAATATATACAAGTGAAATAGACTAAACTTAAAGCCCTCACTTCTCAATTACGAGAACCTAGAGCTGTGAATGCATGATATTCCCCTCATCAGAAGTGCATTAGAAACTCCAAAAGTTACAGCCACCCTTAACCTGAATTGCTTGACTCTAGTATCAAAAATCATGAGGACCAACATATTATTTCGTTCGATTTATTATTAAATTTTTGTTGTCGAGAATAAAAGTCCGTCACGCAGGGGGTGAGTGCCTAAGCAGATTTCCCACGTGAAGTTATACAATAGAGAAATCTCCATACGAGTGCCGAACAGTTACGGAATCGGCCGAACTAGCTTTCGCCGGTAACGAATAGAAGCGACCATAGCGCGTCCATTACACCTAATAGAAATGCTAATACCTCGGTTAATATTCAAGATAGAGTGTACATGTATATAAGAATATTTATAGTAAATTTAATTTGCAATAAGTTTGGTTCTGTACAATGTTTCGATCCAACGAATATTAACGAAGATATTTCGACTTTTCGATATCCTCCCACTGGTCAGATTTCAGTCGTTGAAGAACTTGCTTCCTCCTCTTCCTTTTTACATAAAACGTTTAAATATTGAGTAGTGGCGATTAAATAAAAATTGCGACCGCTAGAGAGTTAACATACAAATATATATATATATATATATATATATATATATATATATATATATATATATAGATTTGAACGGACCTCATTTTTTTTCGTCATCTCCTGGGTAGGATCGATGGACATTTGAAGAAATTTTTGAAAACCCGTCTGAGTACGGCCTCAATAGTTGATTTCCCTCAAGGGAAATCTGCTAAAACAGAAGTTATACAAAGGTGTTAGAATTTTTCTTAAATCGTTCTTTACTTACTTCATTATGGTACTATGCTTTTAAAGTGGTCCAAAAAAAAATAAACTTATTTGTCGTTCCACAACACATAAGAAAATATGAATTTTAAAGACCTTAAATGGAGTAGAGGATAGTTCGGTATCTGTTACAAAACTACTCAATTGCTATACTTCTTTAGACAATGAAGAAAGTTGTATAAGAAATTTGTGTAAATAGTATATCAATTACTTTTTTTAATTTCAATTACATGATGAGGAGCAAGAAAGTATTTTAAAATAATGTTTGAAACCAATTTTGATTGAAAGAGAAAAATACATCAAAAGAATGAGAGTAAAAGAGTCAAATAAAATAAAAAAATGTACTCTAATAATAATTGTACTCAAGGCTAACTAACATCCTGCAATTTAAAAGCCTTAATAACTGTGAACCAATGTGTTTTTCCTATGTAACTTACAATAAACCTCTGAAAACATTTTTAATTTAATCCAGGAAACGATAATATCTTCTATTGTTGTCACTAAATTATCTTATTGATCTTTTAATTTCTTTATTAACTTTTGCACTGAATACATACTCTGCAGAAAATAAAAAATAAATAAATAAAAATACAATATTAATGAAATAAGATGCAAATATTGTAACAATAGTAGTAGATTCCTCAGAAGTATTATTCATTAAAATATAATAGGTATTGTAAAAATAAAAGATACTGTAACTGAACTTCCTTTATCAAAGAAACGTACATACCATTTTAAAACCATGAATATAAGGAACGAAAATGCTTAAAGTGAAGAATTATAGAAAATGTTTCACGCTTTGAAAAGAGGATATATGCTGAAAACAAAGTACATGAATAATGTTATTTACATATTTCTGCAGAATGTGTTATTGTTAATAGATTAAAATGGGCCTTCCCTGAGTAATTTTTGAGTCAATGGCAGTAGAGTTTCTGAGTATGCATAAAGTCGACAAGCAATTCTAGACTGCACTGGCAAGTGCATTCAAATTTTTATTGGTAATTTGATTTCTATCTTTTACACATAGTTAAATTATTTTTAGTTATTTTATAGTATGTTTGCTTGGTTAATTGCCCCCTACAACTCATTATGATGGATTGAATGGAAGTTAAAATGCCATTAAGGGTAGAATATATTAATTTATTGTATGCAGGTTTAATATTTACAGGCTGCACCTGGTAATTGATCCCATGAACAGTATAACCTGATTCACACGGTAACCAACAAGAGAATAAGATGGTCACGAGGACACACAGTAGTTTCCAGTCGCCAACTGCAACTGTCCGTCCTGAAATAAAGGCTTTACGAGGAAAATTCAACGCAATGCCAGAATATTTAGATAGCCATCCCTCGGTAGCCTGTAGCCTGCATAATAACTAACTAATGATAGGCATTAGCCAGTAAGAGTCTGTAGACTACAACATTAATCAACTTTCCAGTCTTGCCCTACTGGCATATTGTAAGTGAGAACATATACCAGAAGGGAGAATTAATTAATTAAGGTCATAAAGGAAAACTATATATTTATATATATATATATATATATATATATATATATATATATATATATATATAAAATTGTAACTGCCCCCACCCTTCTCTAAGTGTATTTAATACATTATTTAATTAATACGTGAAAAATATTTGTAACAGATTTAGAATTGTGAAGATAATGTAATATGATTTTTTAATATATTTGAATGTATTAGAGGATAGCTATCCAAAATGCATTGCAGGTTGGCAGCACTGAGGCTATGTAAGTGTCGAGCTACTTCCTTTGTCCTATCAGTTCTGCCGCTTCCCTTCCGACCAGGGGCCGCTTAAGGGCCGGGCAACCCAGGCGACTGCCCGGGGCGACGCAGCCAGGGGGGCGAACAAACGCCCAAGTAGTGAAAAATTTCGTTTTCGATTTTATAAAGTTAATATTTTGTATTCTCTTGCGTAAATTTCTTTAATAAACTTTTTTAATATAAGCTAACTCAAAAACACACAATGTATTACGTATAGCCTACTATAATGTATGCAAAAAGGTGATGGCATACATACTTTTTCAGTCATCTTATCTTTTCACTTGAAAATATGATAATATTTTGATTGATAACTACCACTTAAGATGCCTTAGAACTCAGTATTCTAAACCCTATTTTGAACAAATTTCCGGGGGAGGGCCCCCGGACCCCCCTTTTTTTTTGGGAGGGGGGCGACAAAACGGTTGTTTGCACGGGTCAGTATTTTGCCTTGAGCCGGCCCTGCTTCCGACCTCATATTGGTCTATGTTTACAAGTTAATTGATGCTTATAGCAATGTATTATTATTCTCAGGATTGTGAATTTCTTTAATTATCAGAAATAAATAATTTACAAGAATAAACGCTAGGGAGGTGCACTCAGGTATTTCTGGTATTTATTAACTCTGCTCCGTTAATGTATTATGATATACTTTACTGAAAACCAATATGAATACACAGTTTACAATCGATACTTATGAAGGAGTGTTTTAATAGAGGCTATGACGTACCTAAAACAGCTGTCACCGTTGGACATTGTACCGCATGAAGGGAAAGAAACTTATTCATACGTGGTTTGGAAGATAGAATACATTCTAGGATTATGAATTAGATGGTCCATCACTTTATAAAAAAAAAAAGTACATACACAGAGGACGGGAAATTTAAAAAATATTGAGGACAGTGAAGTCTTAAATAACAAATAATTTTATTATTAACAAATCCACAGTAACGACGGGTATAAATTCTAAACACTGGGACAGGGAAATAAAAAAAATATTGTGGAAAGTAAAGCCTTGCCAAAAACATACCATCTTCATTCGCTTCAAATGAATTCCCGGGCGAAGCCGGGTACCTTTGCTAGTGTATATATATATATATATATATATATATATATATATATATATATATATATATATATATATATATACTAGCTAAGGTACCCGGCAATGCCCGGGAAATCATTGCTGACTGGCTAATGATTGTATTTTTATAGCAAGACTTCAATGTGTACAATTGCACTTCCCTCCACGATGTATTGTTTTTTCAAAACAGCCAATCCTAAAGTGTAACTTTCAGGGTTAATAAAATAGAAATTTTAGTTTTGAAGAATATATGAAAATGGGTTCCTAATTTATCCCTCACGACTTTTTGACTCACGGTTTTTGAATAATTCAAACCATAATCATGGGTAGCATTTATCACAATTAAATATCTTCTATAATGAACATATTTCCTGCCAAATATCAAACCAAGCACATATAGTTTTAGCATAGTTTTATACATAAGATTATATTCGTATTAGTAAGCCTCAGAGGAAATCACTACCCGTCGTGGCAGCATTCCACAGGAAATAACTAAACTCAATTACCTCCCGTCCATTTCCGCTCTCGCAGGAGCGTTATCATCGTTGTTTTCCTTAGAATATTGATTCAGAATATTATTTTAATAATTTATCTCCCTGATGGAACTAAATAATAGATCCCTAAACATAATTTCATTTATGTTCAAAAAGCTAGATGAGGGGAAGAGAGCCCCCCTGCAATCTAGTAATACTTTAAACATTCATATATATATATAATTGTAACCTCTGTCTGTACATTGATTTTTTTCGTGAAATTTCATGATAACTGCATTTTGTTTCTTTGGTGTCTGTTTGTTTGTTTATGTGTTTGTTTGTTTGTTACCTTTTCACGCATAAACGGCTGAACCAAATTTTATGAAACTTGGTATGTATATTACTACTAGCCCAACTTAGACTATAGGCTATATTAATATTCTCTAAGACAAACAGGAGTGGGGATTATAAGGGAGGCCTGAAATTAAAAATAGCGATATTTCGTTTTCTATTCGTTTTTCGGCAAATATGAACATTACAAAAGTTGTTTATTTTGTTATTTAGAGTAACTTTTGTCATATTCATTTTTATCTTTTAACAAAGTGTAAACGAGATATACACTATGAACTAAAGCGGGAGTCAACTATTTCATTGGGCGCTAACGATAAAACCGAACTAAAAAAACTCGGTATGTCAATTAGCATTAATTCTTCCATGATTATAAGCTATATTAAAATTTTTAGGTTAGAACGGGAGTGGGGGTTATAAGGGAGGCCTGAAATAAAAATTAGGGATATGTCATTGTCTATATGTTTTTCGACAAACATGCACATAACAAAAGTTGTTTACTTTGTTATTTAGATTGCCTTTTTTTTTTTTTATACATATCTCCAGGAACAATGTGTGGAGCAAGTAATTTGCGTAGAAATATCGATGTGCTCATCAATTCATTCCAATTTGAACTATGAGGTACCTCACCTGGAAAAATTAATTCAAATCTTTGTTAATATTTTGTCCTTAATAACTGAAATCTATGCATAATGCACAGGAGACGGGAAATATGACAATTTGGAGGACAGTGAACACATACATAAAAAATTAATTTTATTATTAACAAATGCCAACAACGGGTCTTAACCCTAAACACTGGGACGGGTAAATGTCAAAATATTGTGCAAATTAAAGCCTTGCCAAAAAAATACCATCACCATTCAGCCTCAAATCAATTCCCGGGCGAAGCCGGGTATCTGAGCTAGTATATGTATATATATATATATATATATATATATATATATATATATATATATTATTTACTGATTCAGTCAATAATTTGCAATAAATTATTGCATTCTAATTGCCACATTTCATATGTATTATTAATATTTTTATCAATGCTCTATTAAAATTTACTTCAAAACGCCAGGCTAAGATAGCTTAATCTTATAACGATTTGAGTTATATAGTTATATTAAGATTTGCACAGAAAGCTATGGGACTCATAATTAAGGAGGAAATAAAGTAACTCTGAACAATAACTAACACGTTGTTTAACAAAATAAAAGTACAGGATTAAAAGAAGGAAGGAGAAAATAAAGATAATGTTAGTGATAAAATGTCTAAATTGAGGGAAAAATCTTAAAAATTATAATATAATTTATTTATTCATACAATAATCGCATTTGCAACTGGGGCGATATAGCGACGAATCAGTTATTTAACATATAACATTATTATATTTACATATCAGTTATTTAACATATAACTTTATTATATTTACGTAAGTATGCTCATTTCTGCAAATATTTTCAGTGTTGCCCTACATTATAATTTGCTTAAAATGTTGTTATGTTTCAAGAAGTGTAATACGCAGTCTATATACTGGCTACAGTCATGTAGTAATTCAGTCAAAGTGTATGGTAGGTCTATGTGAGTCTTTAAATAGCAGTCAGTATATGTTTTAAAGTAAGTCTACAGTTACAGTGTTGGCAGTAGGGTTGTCTTCTCCAGTAAGTAGGTAAGTGTGAGTTAAAACCTACTTCTTCTCTTTTAATTAGTCTTTTTGGGGAAGGTCATTCACCAAGTGTATGTTTCAGTTCTCGAAGTTTGTTATCAGTAGTGGTAAACCATGATTTCTGCCATGAATTGAGTATCATATGTTTTGCTTGGGCTTGAATATCTTGATATGTTCAGTAGGGTGGGCCGAAAAAAATTTTTATTTTTTTTTCTTGATGCTATACCAAAAAAAACTTGTCTCTATTATGTGTTATCAAAATGCGACAAAGAAAAAAAATATATACTTAACCCCCAGCTAGCGCAACACACTTGAAATTTCGAAATTTCACTAAAATCATAAGTTTTTGTAATTATTTTTAAAGCATCTTAATAGTTTCATATTGGGCTGCTATAGTGATAGCCCTTTACAGTAGAGTTTTAAAAATACAATAAGTAATTGGAAAAGTATAATTTTATTAATATGAGTTAGCCCAACGGACATGAAAATGACCTATTATATAGTCAAGTGCAGATGTCGGCTGCCTGTTCTCGGGCGATGACTCAGCCGCCCAACAAGCCTGTTTGTTTCTCTCAAATATCTAATATTGTCGCTCCAAAAGTAAAAGCCCTCTTTGACAAAGCATCAATACCAACAGTGATGCCCTACAGAATTGTGCAATTAATAAATTAATACCACAATAGCTACCGTAATCTAATGAAGTCCTTTAAGCGTGACAAGGAAAAAGAAGAATACAAACAAAAAATTGAACAATTCAAGCAAAAGGCTTTATCACTCTTTGATGTATCTGCATGTAAATGTAAAATAGAATAGTCCTGCAACTGCAAAAAGGTCCCGGAGATCTGTGAGTGCCCTTATCAATTTCATGTCAATGTGAAAAAGATAAAATGTTCCTGTGCTTGAACTTAAGTTTATGTATTTTCATAGAAATCTTGGACAAGGAAAAATTGGAAATTTAGACAAGAAGGAGTCAAAAAAAAAATTACCAAAAGACTGCAACGTAAAGGAACAAAAAATCAGGCTATGTCGTCTAACATTTCATTAGTTTCACATTCGCAGCCTTCATGCTCTAAGGATGCAACAAAACCAAGAATAGGTTCAAACGAAAGCTCAATGGAAGAGGAAGAGCCTGATGGTTCCTGATGGGCTTAGAAGAATCATAAAAGCAAGGGCCGTAGCTTCCAATAAAAAGCTAATCCGAACTTTTAAACCCCGAAAACTCAACTTCCAGGCAAAAGAATATTACGAAATTATTGATTGGACTACTACTGCTATTTATCCACCATCATTGTTGCGAAGAGTATCTGACGAAGAAATGTGGGCCAAGATTTCAGCTGCCAACACAGTAAAAGAATGGAACTTCCATAAATTCCCGTGTCACACGCAAGCGGTGGAGCGCTGTGTGAAATTGGTAACTGAAGCCTCTTCAAAACTCGTTGGTGCCAAGAACAGAGATGGTTTCATACGAACAAAGCTGCTATCAAAAGCTTCAATGCCAAGTTTTTCCAGCAAATAAGATTTCAAACTTACAAATATTTTAAGGACTATTCTAAGAGAAGCACAATAAAATGTTGAAGTCTGGGATTTCAAAATTTGTATTTCACGATAAATTTTGTAATTAATAAACTCATTTGGAAAATGTAAATTGCCTATTTATTTTTTTTTCCTACAGGTAATTGTTCCATCAACATTATATTACTAAAAAAAACACATGGGTAGTGGGTTTAAAAAATTAGATGCTGCACTGCACTACAGCCGGTTAGCACTCGAAAAGTGATCAATTAACTATATTGAAGGCATTTGCGCTACCTAAAATTAAAAGAAATATATATTTTCAATAACCCATTGTGTTTTTATAACTCTAATATAAATGATTTACACTATAGCAGTTCAATATCTAGCTGTTTGGGTACTTTAAAAAAAATTGTAAAATCCTGTGATTTTTGTGAAATTTTGAAATTTCAAGTGTGTTGCGCTAGCTGGGGGTTAGGTATATATTTTTTCTCTTTGTTCCATTTTGATAACACATAATAGAGACAAGTTTTTTTTGGTATAGCATTAAGAAAAAAAAATAAAAAATTTTTTCGGCCCACCCTAATGTTTAGTATGTGTTGTCGTGAGTTCTTTTTTGAGTAGCTTATTTGGCAAGTTCATCTACTTGTGTGCTTTGTTTAATGTTTGTATGTCCGGGTAACCAGTACATTGTTATTCTTTTGTTTAATGTCTGGATTTTGTGTAATATGTACGAGATGAGTGGATGTGAACTATATATGCTTTTTGATGAATGTAATGAGCTAAGAAATATTAGAAATGCAATGTAATTATAATATTAGAAAGAATGAGCTGTAATAAACTTAAGTAAAAGAAGTGAATACTTTAAGTAATTATTTATCTTCTTCAGTTAAACACTGACTTGTAGAGAAAGACCCACCTGGTAGACTGTTTTAATTACTGACTACATAATAGGGAGCTGTTTGACTCCTCGTGTTACGCTGTCATACGCCCGGGGGCAGACTAACATTTCGTGTTAGACCCGAAAGGCGTCAGCCGGAGCTGTTGCTATTGACAGTCGAAAATGCAGGTTCGGCTGATCGGTTTAATTATTTCGTCAGCTCCGGATCAGTTTAAAAGAGCCAGTCAGCGGTCAGTCCAATCTATTATCGTCCGAAATACATCAACTTCCGACACTTCTAATAGCACCCTGTTAAATTAACTGAAACCTATACGGCAATCTTCCTTCAAACCAAACTGTTATTATTTAATTTTCGTTTACATTACTTCTTTTTTGAGCTAGTGGCGAGGTTGACATATTTTTACGATCAACAAATTTCCCTATATCGGATAAATCAAATATTTAATCAGTATTCAACATTTTACATTTTAGATAAATATTGATTGATTTTTTAAATAAAGTAACGCAACATTAGCCGACTACTCTTTCACAGGGTGGTTACTGTCATATGTTATAAACAGGATTAGTAATTGAAAAAGACCCAGAAAAAAAATAAAAAGTAAAAGAGGTAAGAAATGAAGGAGGGAAGTATTTGTCAAAACCAAATTAGGAAGTAAGAACATAAACAAAGTATAAGCAGAAATAATATAAAATGATGAAATTTAAGATCAGGCATATACATCATACTAATGTTGTGTCGCTCAATTGATTTAAAGTCATGCTAAAATGTTTTTAGCCAATTATACCTTTAAAGACGTATATATTTATATTATATATTTATATAATATATTTGATATAGTACAATATAGGTTTTATTATTAACTTTTAGTGATGCCTAAATAAAGCCTTGAGGAGGAGTGGTAGCACTCGATATGCGTCGGGGATAACATAAATTACTATCTGAACAAATAGTTTTATTTTCTGACCTAATGGCTAAAAAAAATGCTTAAAAAATAAATGGTCAGTATATGAATCTTACACATATATATATATATATATATATATATATATATATATATATGTATATATATGTATAAGATTCATATAGTGACCATTTATTTTTTTCTGACCTAATGGCTAAAAAAAGTGCTTAAAAAATAAATGGTCAGTATATGATTCTTATACATATATATATATATATATATATATATATATATATATATATATATATATATATATATATATATATATATGTCTGTAGTTTTAGATTTTATATATACATATATATATATATATATATATATATATATATATATATATATATAATTTGAAAGAAATGAGAAATGAACGATATTGCTAATTTAATTTTATGTTTCGAAGCCAGGGTCACTATCCTTTAAAATTATATTTTTTCTTGTAGATATTTACAGTGAGTAAATATTGTAGTATCTTAGTGATGTGTGGACTACCTTCAGTCAATAAGTCGTGTAATTAATGAGACATTAGAAGGTGTTGACGTAGTCTCCAATCTACAAGTATGTGTTTTATTTTAGATAAATAAACAGTGTGATGAAGACTTTCTTTATTTTTTACATTTTCATCCGATATACCTTTATGAGTTTGATTAGGTTGATTACCAGAATTTTCTGTAGTTTCAAATATTGCCAAATTCCACTTACATTCGGTATTAAATCTACAAACTTGGCCTTGTCAGTAATTTACTCGAATCACTTATGGTGCTGAGATTGTAGTTTGTGGTTGTTATTTTGATAAAAAATCTTGTTTCAGATTTAATTTTCCTCAGCTGTTGTGATACTCTTTTTTGATGGTGGGAGCTTCGGGGATCTGATTTTTTTTTTGGTAAGTAGATGACCTAAAGCGTAGCACTTGGCACTTCAGGGTCTACTTGATGATACTTTTAGCAGATTTTCCTTAAGGGAAATCAGCTATTGAGGTTGTACTCATGACGCGATTTTCGAAATTTTTCTTCAAATGTCCATCGATCCTACCCAGGAGATGACGAAAATGAGGTCCGTTCAAAACTGTATATATATATATATATATATATATATATATATATATATATTTGTCTGTTACCTCTCTAGCGGTCGCAATTATTGTTTAAACGTTACCAAACTCGATATTTAGTCGTTTTATGTAAAAAGAAAGATCAAGTTCGTTAACGGCTGAAATCGGACCAGGGGGAGGGGGGGTTTAAAGAGGAGGTTTTTTGGAAATTCAAAATATCTGCGTTACCATACGTCGGAATTTTATTAAATGTGGGCCGATAACGAACGTACAGAGAGACGGCTCTCGTATAGAGATTTCTCTATTGTATAGCTTCACGTGGGAAATCTGCTAAGTTTACGCAGCGCCTGCGTGACGGACTTTTTATTATATATTAAGGGTCCTAAACCTAAGTCGTGAGCTCGATTCTCACCTGGGCAATAGGAATTTATTTAGTAACGGGCTCATTAAATAAAACTATTAGTCCCACCGTGGCTAGAAAAGTGCGGTGGCCTGTAGATAACTTGCCCCGATCAGTAGCAAAAAGTGAGAAATAATAAATAAGTGCTTCATTCATTCCACTGTGTAAGTTAATCTTGTTCATAAGGAGGATAACCTTTGAAATAAATATGCTAAAACCAGTTTGACATGAGGTAGAATAAATTTGTATTGCCTAGTGATTCAAACTAACTTGTGCGTGTCGGTAGTTGCCGCGGTTTTGCATAATTTCAATGAAAAATGCATTGTAGGCAACGCAGCCAATTAAGTAAACGGCACAAAAGCACACAGAGCTGGAGTGCGTACAAATGTGTTTGATGGATTGCCAAGCGGGGCTAGGAATCCTTCTCCGATTCCTGTTTGTAATTCAAGAAATAAGCCTCGTCTCATGCAATAATTGATAGTTCAGAAGGCGCAGCTCACAGTCTGTGAATACCTCATATTGTCCCGACATGGACGGCATAAGTAAATGGCATTTTGAATCGTTGTGAATGGCCTGGTGTTAACCACTTCCTGTTTAGATATATAGGTTCGTCTCTAACTGTTTTCCTCTTCAACGGCTCAGAATCTCTTTCCCAGATGATTGAAACACCTGGATTGTTATACGTCATTTCAATAACCAGGAGAATGTTACATCTTCAATTCTGGATGCAACAAACGATTTGAATTATGATTTCTGGGAAGGAGGAGATAATAACTTCTCAAGATATTCCAAACCAATTTATTAAGTTTATCTAGCAAATCAAGCAAGACATATTCATGAATTCATCATCCTCTACAAGATTCATCAAAAAAGAGAATGAATTTTCTAGGCAGGTTTTAAAATATTTAAATATTTTTTAATTGTAATTTGCTAGTTTGTATGTTTCTTTGAGCAGATTTACCTTGAATGAATTCTACTTAGAGGAGGATCGATCCTATATAAATATTTAATTGGCGATCATTTATTACGTTACATTAAACACTTAATTTAAATGGGTTCGATTCCCTTATGGGCATTAAGAATTTATTTAATGACAAAATCGCTAAATAAAATCCATAGTCCCATCGTGGCATTAAACGGATGATATCCTACAGATAACCCGATCCAATTAGCTATAGCAGTAAAACGTGTACGTTAATAAATAAAAATAATAGTAATGATAATAACATAGGGTATGGAAAATTACTTCTTTAGAATTAAAATATTTGATTTTTAATTACTAACATGGCTTGATTATTTTAGTCCCGCAATATCACGGGTACACCTGAGTGTTTTGAAAAAATTGCCTCTTTTAATGACGGAGTGACTTCAAAACGAATGCATTTTCCCCAAATATTTAGGGTACGTGCATACGTATAGTATACGTATGCACGTACCCTAAATATTTATGCATTGTTAGTCAATTAATTAAGTAATTGAACAGAGTAAATATAAAATAAGATAATGCTTCTCCAATTTTTCAAAGTGAATTACACCGGCAGAAACCATTCTAAACCAAATTAGGCGTAGGGTGCAACATTAAATAAACATAAGTATCGAGAGAATTATGAAAGACGAGACGAATGAAAGCGACCACATCGTGGACAAACAAAATACATATTTCAATTTACAGAAACCAATCGCGGTCTGGTTTGTGTAAATATTTCTCGAGTATTTTATATCTATACACCTCGGCCCTATCAGCTTTTTCTCTATATAATATTTTTATCTCGCGGCGCGAAAATATCGGGGGCGGGGGAAGTGTTAAAAATTCAACAGCTTTTCAATTCACCTCTGTTATTTATTTTTTTCTTCTCACATACTGATATTCGTGTTTCCACATTGTTGCTCGTACTTGTGAGAATTCACACTTCCAATTATTTTTTTTTTCTCAAATTGCATTGATTTTATATTATTTTGAAGAGAATTAATTCTTATGGAGCATAAAAATTAGTTGGCCACAAATGACAAACTTCAAGAACTTAAACATGTACATCGTGAATGGCCTTCCTCAAAAAGGCTATTTAGAACAGAAGAAGTTTTAATATGGATAAGACTTTACCATTCACGACTGACACACATTTACTTACTGAAGATGACGAAGCCACACTGTAACTGTAGGCATATTTAGTATGTAGTAGTTTGGTATATGTATTTTAATACATATACCATCTGACTGTTACTAAGGACCTAATGAATTACTACATGACCGAAGCCACGTAGATTGCGTATTACGATACTTGAAATATAACGACGTTTTCGAAAAATTATAATGTAGGACAATAGTGAAACTATTTGCAAAATGAGCAAATTTACGTAAATACGATAATTATTTAACTGCTACGCCGCTCAATTGCCCCCGTCACAAAATTCGATTACATTAAGAATAAATAAATATAAAAAAAATGTTACCGCTAGAGTATTCTATCTATCTATCTATGTATATATATTTATATACGTTTGTGAGTATATGTAGTTTTTAACTGACTTCATTATTGTCATCTCCTCGTTAGGGTCGACGAACTTTTGAAAAATTGTTTTTTTTGAGAATCGCGTCATGAGTACAACCTCATTAGCTGACATTAATCTACTTCCTTCTTTACGAATACTAGTTGATTAATACGAGGGTCGTCCAGAAAATAAGTTCCGTTTTGGTCTGTAGGGCGGTAGGAGAGGTTTTTGCCAAATCCGGCAACACCGCTCGAAAGAGGAGAGGTGGGGGACCTCAGTCGGTCAGTTACCAACTTCAGGGCAGGTAGTTGAAATGGAGCCCTCCATGTCACGTCCCGCCACCTCGATCCCCGTTCCCTCTCGAGTTGTTTTGCGCGGAGTGATTCAATTTCGTTATGCACAGGGTTTCAAATCAGTTCAAATTCACGAACAGCTCATTTCTGTTTATGGGGAAGATGTAATGAGTGAGTCAATGGTGAGGAGATGGGTACGTGAATTTAAGGCGGGAAGACATTCACTTGAGGATGAAAGTGGGAGAGGCAGATCCTCAGTTGTGACGGACGAAATTGTCGCAGAAATCGACAATGCAATTCGCAAAGATCGTCGTTCAACCCTGGATGAACTCCACCTGAGTTTCCCAGACATCCCTCGATCCCTCGTCCATGAGATCGTCTCGGAAACACTTGACTTTCGGAAAGTTTCCGCCCGGTGGGTCCCTAGAGAGCTGACGCCCGAACACAAGGAACCACGAGTGACTGCAGCTCGAGAATTTTCGGACCGCTACAGAACTGATGGGGACGCATTCCTGAAGTCTATCGTCACTGTAGATGAAACCTGGGTGTCACACTACACTCCAGAAAAAAAAGACAGTCCATGCAATGGAAACACCTCACCTTCTCAAGTGCCAAAAAATTCAAAGTCGTGAAGTCAACCAGGAAAATCATGGCTTCTGTTTTCTGGGATCAAAAAGGATTTCTCCTGATTGATTTTTTGCCTCAAGGTGAAACAATTAACGCCAACCGCTATTGTGAGACCCTGAAGAAGCTTCGTCGGGCCATACAGAACAAGAGAAGAGGAATTTTGACTTCCGGTGTTTGCCTCCTCCACGACAACGCTCAGCCTCACGTTGCTCGTTCCACAACGCAACTTTTGGATGAGTTTGGTTGGGATGTTCTGACCCATCCACCTTACAGTCCCGACTTGGCCCCTTCAGACTATCACCTGTTGACCAAAATGAAGGCGGAATTGGCGGGAGAACGTTTCACAAGTGACGAGGAAGTGAAAGAAGCTGTCACGAAGTGGACCAAGGAGGTGGCGGCAAGCTTCTACGAGGAAGGAATTTCGAAGCTCATTTCGCGATATACCAAATGTATTGACGTCGCCGGGGATTACGTGGAAAAATAATACATATTTTCAAAATTAATACCTGTAATTTTAAATTTTTTTCAA